>JAVBJF010000043.1:1200000-1553300 GCA_033439095.1 Pseudococcus viburni | reverse complement strand
GGGGGGGAAGGGGCAAATAAAAAACTTTTCGTATGTTTTTTCAACTACAATGACATTGCTTGTAGGTTTAAAAAAAAAAAATTGTTTGGAAGCACCTAACCAATGAAAAATTTTTCAGATTTCTTATCTCAAAAAGGGGCCTTATAGTAATGGGTTTTGTAAAAACTTCAAAAGGTTGCAAAAATGACGAAAACGAGAAAAAAAATCAAAAACTTCGCGACTTGGGGAAAAATCGATACCTACATGTAAATTTTTACAGAAATCCTAAGTTTCGGGAAAGTTTAAAAAAAAGAGGATTGGTTCGCAGAATTTTGAATTTTACAAACCCCCCCCCCCCCGGAATTCTGATTATCGGCTATATGTAGTTGGGAATTTTGAGAATTTGAGTTGGGATTTTCCCTCTTTCTCCCCCCCCCCTGGAAAATGCCTTCGGTACGGCCCACTGAGGTACCTATACATATTATTACAGAGAGATTTTCAGCTGATTCACATCAAAATTTGTCGCCGCAAATACTCAATTTTATATGAAGTATTGAAATCTGCGAAGTTTGCGAATGCTAATTGTCCCTATTTTTTTCATCAAAATATTTCGATGGATGTTTGAAGAATAAGCAGAGTGAAATTGAAGAAGCTGGAAAATATGGGGTCCTTCAGTTTTTTAGCAGGTATAGATATAATTAGAAAGGGCTTTGAGTAATTATTATGCTTATTACGCCGAGTTTCAATATTTAATAAAATACCCAAAATCCAAAAATCATTTTTCACTTGTGAGTATACGAAGTGGAATTGGAATTGAGATCTCTATTTCCTCAAATTATAACCATTTATTGAGTTGAATTTTCACTTTGGACTGATAAAAAATGGACACTATGAACGAGTTCTGTTGATGTGAAGACTTTTCAAATTTAAAAGAAAATTTTTTTCCCTCGAGGTAAAGTCAGAAATACAAAATTTAAATTGGGCAGGCTGCCGATTATTTTTTTTTTGTATTACTTTTTTTTTTGGGGCGGGAAAATGGTTGCACTTTTTGTGAATTTCGCTTGTAAAAAAAATTGAAGCGCTTTGGGCCATCCCGGTTAATGGGTGTATTTTTGTGTCATGGTTTTTATTTTCTGTTATTTTTTGGGGTTTTTAAAGGGGTTTCCCCTTTTCTGTTCTTTTGTTGTGTTTTGTTGTGAGTGTTTTCTTTTTTAAAAAAACTTCTGATTCTGACTTTTTTTTGTATAATTAAAAATAATTAATTAGTGGGGAATTTGGGAACTCGTTATCTTTTGCAAAAACTCTTCTTTTTTTTAAGGGAATTTAACTCAAGCTGGGGTTTAAACCATTTTTGTTTACTTGGAAGTGAAAGTGAAACAAGTGTTCGGGTGTTTAGGTGGAGGGGCTGACTAATTTAATACGAGATGGAAAACGGGCAATTTCTTTTTTGCCCAAAACACTTATTTTCCCTCATATTCCAAAAGAATTTTTTTATTTTTTAATTTTAGAATCCTGAACCTGTTTGCTTGATCCCTTTTGTTTCCCATTTTGGGGCTTGGGGGTTTAAGATTTTCTCTTATTTTTTTCCCACAATGTTTCAATTATGGTATTTTGGGTTTAAAAGTTGAATCCCAACCCTTTCCCGGGTGTGTTTTAAATTCTCTGTATTTTTTTAAAATTTTTGTCTACAATCCTACTTTCTGACGCCCGAGTGCTTTAATTTTTTTTGGGGGCCAGTGTTTTTAATTTTAAAGTGCCCGTTTTGGTTTTTTTTCCGTTTTTTTGTTATTTTTGGGAATTTTGGGATGAACCAACGAGCAAAAAAATCACCCCAAATTGCAAACATCTGAAATTGACTGGCAACGATATCTTTCGATTACTTGGAATTTGTTTTTTCCCCGGATTTCAAAGATGAGCGGGAATCGTAATCGATTTAACGAAATGGATAGGGGCAAGGTATCGCGTCCCTTATTGAAAAAAATCACGGGACCATTCGATATCGGGGTTTCAAATTTTAAAAATTCTGAAAAAAATATTCTTTTAAAAAATGTGAATTACGATGGCGAAAACTTTTTCAGAAGGGGAAAAAATTAATAAAATTTGATGAATTCGGGTTTCAAAATTTAAAACCAATGGGAAATTTTAATGCCCATGAAGAAGGCAAAAAATTTGGGGCGAAAAATTTTTTACTCCACAAAAAAAAAATAAAAAAAATAAAAAAAGGTTCATAGAAATTTTCCCCCCTCGTATCGTAATATCCGCCAGGGGGGTATTTTTAAAAAATTGATCGTTTTTTTTCCGTAAAAAGGAAAAAAATCGTTATCTTTTAGGGAAATTTAAAATTGGGCCCAAGGGTCGTTATACCTATCGAACGTGTTCCAGCTCTGTATCCACAGAAACTCTCGTCAAAATTCATACCGTAGAAGACCTCATTTCGATGTACGAATATTGTTGATAATTCATTCTATGCGATCTCCTTGTTGGGTCATTTGCTAGTCTCCAACGAAGCTGTCGATTTGATTTGAAACATGAACAGCATGCGGATGAATTGCATTGAAGCTTGGTGATCGATCGTGATCGTTGCATTAAGTATACAGAATGTCATCTGTGCAAGATCCTTATTCCCATCGACGCGTATCAAAGTATCAAATCTGTAAACAAGTATACATTTGATCGAAGCTGTCAATTTTTATCAGCTGATTAACGATCACTTGCTGAAACCACCATACGTTGAAATTGACAAATCGTACATTGAAGTGCATCAAGCATCACCATAAGAAGAAACTAATCCAGCGTACCATTTTGACGAAATTTATCATTTAGAATGGTTTATGGATCATTATACAGTAATAAATGTATGGTAAAAGAAAAAACGAAAAGGAAAATCATCCAATCCAACGACTTGGCCAATTTATGGAGAACTATAGATCTCAAGTGGATAGGTACCGATTTTCTTGGCCGAACAAAATAACAAAAATCGGCGATATTACTTTCGTTTTAAATGCCCCATTTGCAAAATTGCAATTCCGATCGGTTCTTCGGTTCGTTGACCCGAATTGATAAGTGAATGTTTGGACTGTGTGGTTGATTTATCTTTTTTTACATCAGCGAGGGATAATTATCATGTATATTAATGGGGGTGACGATGGAATGCGAATCGATAGTGTATCAGAGGATATAAAAAGAGAAGAAATTAGGCCCGGTGTACGATTTGTGATTAAATTTTACACGTGGATTTTGATATATCAATTATATCAATTACGCGAAGAGAAGCATGAAAGAATAAGACTTTCTGTTGATATTTAATATTGATAGTAGTACATGCAACTGAAGAGTACCGTTAGCTCGTCCATAGCGTGGTGTAGGAATCTATGATTATTGTGCCTGAATTTGCGGTATCTTGTAACGCCGACTCAGCGTTTAGTTTTCTCAGTTTATATCGTTGTTTCGTAACATGATGTGTTTACTGGTTATTGTCCGAGAAAAATGATTTTTTTAAATTCATAAATAATTATTTTCTTTAAATAACAGTCTGAGTTGCATCAGAAAAAAAATTAATCATTATTCGGGTCAAAGTATTCTAAAATATTTATATTTTGGTGCCTATTTTTTCGATTAAATGACCTCAACGTTAAATACCTATAATACAGGTCGACATTTTTAAGCTTTTGAAATGTTGTTTGCTAGCTGTTTAATAAGTGATTTTTATAGAATTTTTCACGCTGATCACAAAGAAAGTAGTGAAAAACTCACCTCGAATATAATTTCCAGTTTATTACCATCACGTCAGGATTTTTTATAGTTTGAATTTATTGTTTGAGAATTTATTTTACATTTTCTAATAACAACTTCTGACCTTTAGAGTTATTTTTTGAGCAAAAAGAAAGCGTTCTAAAAAATATATATAGAACATATATAAATTGTAAAGCATAAAAGTTTCTTTCTGTAGAAAATCTAAAATCCTATTAGTTTTCTCTCAAGAGGCTTATTTTTTGAGATGAAGGTTACATATTTTAATTTTCAAAAAGTTGAACTTCGAACTTGAACTAAAATATCACAAAAAACTAAGTCTCCTAAGAAAAAATTGATTGAGTTTTATAAAAAGGGAATTTTACTCTCTACAATTTATTTTCTATTCATTATTTTCTTTGAACCCTTCCTTTGCTCAGAAAATTGACTTCGAGTGTAAAAAATTATCAAAAAGTGTAAAAAAAAATTCAACAAAGAATTTAAATTGTGAAAAATCCTTGCGTGATGAAATTTTTTCACTATTTTTTCGTAATTAGCGCGAAAAATATTATAAAAATCACTCATTAAACTTTGAAAAGGAATTAAACAAATAAGTATCTAACTTTATCTTGCAGTCTTGCACGATGACCATTTCGTTTCTAGTGAACTCTCAAGACAGTGACAGATCGAAAGAGAGGAAAGAGGAGATTCTCTCTAGTCGGTTGGGTAGTTGGGTAGCTTATGAGTTGGCAATTTTCATGGAGGTAGAACCAACTATATTATAGTCTGGTAACCCTTAATTTTTTTAGATAAGTAGGTATTGTTTTGATTTTTCGAAATTTACGTTATTTTTGTCAAAAATTGATGCTTTTAAAGGTGTTTTTTTTGGTCGCTGAGGCATGCTTATTTGCTCAATTGTATACTAAATTACATTTGAACGTTGTTGTTAGTTCTAGATTCCTTTGAAATATCCTAAAGGAGTTCCTATTTCTGTGGTTAGGGTCTTTCTACAATTTTTTTCAGTGATTTTGATGATCTTAATCCAAAAAAAAAAATCATGGTTGTCCTTATTTCTTACATAATGGTTTTAATTTTGATGTACCTAGTAAAAGTAATAGTTGGCTGAATTTTGGAAATACGGTGAGGAGGGGGGGGGGGGGATTTGTCTCGTTCAAATGATCGAAAATGATGGTTTGTAAAATCCTGAAAAGTGGTCTTTTTTTGTTTTTCAGACGTGAGTAATTTTTCTGAAAATTTTCGCCCTCGCTTGTCGTTTCCTTCGGACTTGCGACTAAATTTACACGGTTTATGCATCAGGCACTAATAAAAAAAATGGTGCGAACGACTGAATCTTCCATGTTTGACATCGTGCAAACGGAAAACAGAATAAAAGCTCCCATGTAAAGCAGGGGGGGGGGGGGGAATAAAACAAAAAAAGTGACTCGTGAAAAAACAAAAAATCTTTCCTTCAATTTCTATTCAACTAGATTTCTTCCTATAGGGTATATTATTTTCGAAGTTTTTTCAACTCTTGAAGTTTTTTCTCACAATTTTAGTTTTTCAACTTCATCAAATTCACCAACTTTAAAATTTTGCCTTTAAAACTTTTTTCAGTCCCAAGATTTTTTTCATAATTTTTTCATTTGCTTATAGAAAATTTTTTCAACTTCAATATTTTTACATTAAGTAAGGTCATTTGGGGTAATTGTAAACGTGGGGTAATTGTAAACAAGTCGTGCTGTAAATACTTAAATGCATCTAGCGAGCTGGAGTTGCCAAAAATAAAAACTTTGAATAATTGGTCTTACTATAATAAAAAACTTCGGGTTCTTGGTGACAGCTGTGATGAAAAATTTCGTGATGAAAAAAACATGATATCAAATTTCGATTGTCACACAATTTACGTAATCTTCAAAATTCGAGAAAAAATAGAAAAAAGTAAAAAAGTTGGTGTTTGATGCATTAATTTAGTTCTACGGACATTCAAAAATGATGAAATTCAATTCTTATGATTTTTGAAGCTGAGAAATTATTTTTCTGCAGCATTTACAAATACCCATCAAATTTTTAAGGTGTGGGGTAATTGTAAACATGTGTTATTTAAATGGGATTCACAAATTTAAACATAAAATATCTTTTTTTTTGGTTTTGATTTTTTTTGATTTTTTTTTTACAAGTTAGTTTTTTTACGCGTTTAAATATTTAATCTCTATAATTTGTTTCCAAATTATGCAAAATAACCCGAGGGATACGTTTTTTATGAGGCACAATGTATGTATTTACATTTACCCCATCATAGTGGGGTAAATGTAAATATTCTTGTCCAATTGTAAACGAAGTCCATAATTTCGGAATGAATAATCAAATCGATGAAAACAAACCGCCATATTACTCCTTATACATTCATTGATACATGGTAAAAATTTTAATCACTTTGCTTTCTTACTTACAGAGTAAAACGAAAAAGAGTATCACAAAATCGGTTCAATTTTCCGAAAAATTTACAATTACCCCAATTGACCTTATGTTTTATTGAAATGTTTCTCAATTGTCAACCCTAAAATTTCATTCTTTGATCTTAAAATTTCTAAAAACTTCAAAACTTCTTAATCCAAAATTTTTTCGATTTCCAATTTTTCCAATTTTTTTGTCCTAAAAATTTTAGTTTGAAAATATTTTGAGAAAAAATTTTACAGCTGAAAAAAACAAAATAAAAAGTTGGAAACAATTTGTGAGAAAAAATTGTACAGTTGGAGAAATTTTGATTAGAATTAAAGTTGAAATTTGAAAATTTTTTGTGAAGTTGAAAATAATTTTTAGATAAAATTTTACAATAGAGTAGGAAAATATTTTTTTTAAAATTTCAATGTTGAAAAAAAATTAAGAAAAATTTTCAAGAAGAAATTTTGGAGCTGAGAAAAAATTTTATTGAGTTGAAAAATTTTTGAAAATGATATGGACTTGAAAAAAAAAAATCGATTTGCATGTAATTAAAGAATCGCAGGAGTCGAACTGGAAATACTCAGTCGTTTGCATCATTTCTATTTTCGTTCCTGTGTGTAAATTTAGTCGTGGGCTTCGATCATGCAGGTTTCTCACGGGCGGTATTTTTCCAAGTAGGATTTTTCTATTTTTTATAAATGGCATAAACCTCATTTTGTATCCTTTTTTTGGCATAGGTGCCTACATATGTATTATTAACACTTTTTTAAAAAAATTGAGGAAAATTTTGTTTTTAAACGGTTATGGTTGGCAATTTTCGTTTTTCAAGTTGGCGATTTCGGACAATCGGATGGCAATTTTTGCGGACCTCTGCCCTCCTAAAATTTGCTTTGGTTCGTCACTGTCTCAATTTGATGTCCATGTTTATTACATTTTTCGAAAACGAATTTATTTTCTACATAATTTGCAGATTTGCAATTCGCTCGAAGCACAAAGTTTCTTATGGGGAGACTGGTTCGATCTCGAATTCTCTATCCCTAAATTCGCAGCTAATTCGATACCGATCATCTGGTAACCCTGTACTTCATTTTTCTCATAGACCTTTAAGTATTAACATAGACCGCGCTGTCCAATGCTAATTTGTATTATCAGCTGCCCGAACATACGTGGATTCTATAAGTATTCTGGTTCCAAACAAATGGAATTATCAACCGATATGCGGGTAATTCTACCAAAACTGTCGCATTTAAGTTACTTATAAATTTCTCGAGTACTAAATGCGCTAGAGTGCTTTTTTTTGCACTGTTTTATTGGATATCATCTCCCCCACCTTTTCCAGCGAAAAAAATAATTTTTCCACTCCCCCATCACCCCCTGCATAAATTTTAATGGTCAAAAGTTCCATCGTCGTGGCTGTTACCACTCATGGTTTTAACCTTTACTTACCTCTAGCATTGAAGATAATTGATATTTTTGAAAAATTTTAAAAACATGATATTGGTAGAGTGTTGGGGTACACGTTGACCTCTCCGAGGGTCGCCAGAAGGGCACTGGGTGACCTCAAGACGAGACCAAAACTCTGTTACTAGGTTTTTGTTCCATCGTCGTGGCGAAATTTCATTAATTTTTTCTGGCTCTGTTACTTTGTATTTTATCTTTTTCAACTGCAATACTGATTCAGGGGTGTAATAGGAACGACCTTTATCGGTTGAATTTTAAATTCCTGACTAATTGGTCAATCTTGAAATGAAAATTTGTGAAAATTCTTGTGTTTACAATTTTTACATTCCATCGTCGTGGCTATCAATTTTTCGAATTGTGCTTATGGTATTGAGCTATAAATAAGAAAAATATATTCCACAAGCAAGTATATCAACACAAATTCATCACAATGCACTTTAAAATCAATTCGCAATTGAAAAAATGGGAAATATTCAAGATTTTTCTTACGTCGTGGCTACTACTTTCATTTCCTTCGTCGTGGCGAAGATGATTTTTGCATCCACAACGAAGGATTTTTTTTCCGCAACGTGAGAACTTTGAACATGTAAATAGTATAATTTATTCTGCATCCAGTGGGCTTGACCCCTTCAATGAATTAGGTGCCACTACGATGGAACTAAAGACCACACAAAGGAAATTCTATGGTCATGGAACCCACGATTATAGATTTTCCATAGTAGTGGATACCAAAAATTTGAATCGCCCCACACCCTCCCCTGGGGGCTATGAACTGAGCCAAATACAAAAAATGGTGTCTCGAACGTATACATTTTAGATTTCAATCAAAAAAATTTAAGAAATTCAACTTTTATTTTTCGAATTTCATATACTGAAAATGCGACAGTTTTGGTAGAATTACCCATGCATAGTAATTTCTGTTTGTTTGGAACCAGAATACTTATAGAATTCTACATATATCGGGACCACGCTTTTATCACTAAGCGCGGTCTATGTTACTATAAGGTCTATGATTTTTCTTTTTTTTTCCGTAGGAAATCCAAATACTAGGAAAGATAATTGAAATGCAGATAGGTACATCATTGGCTCCAAACTTATTCGTGTATAATCTTGTACCTGGTTCAATCGTTGAACGACGAGTGTTTTTCGAGCAGCGACCGGAATAGGACGTCTTCGCCATTTTCCCACGTATCGTTTATCTCGCATAATCAGTTCGAATTCGTAGTAAAGTATTCGTAGTCGAGTTATCTGCCGAGTCGAGTGCACCTTTGCTTTATTTCTCCTCGTAAACGACCTTTACCGAATTTAATTTCGAACATATTTTCTCAGTGCTACGCGATGAACCGTTGTTGGAAGAAAAATCGATACGTTCGTACCACGATCAACGTCGAAGATGTCATCGACTACATGTACGAATTTCTTCGTGGATTTCAAAAAAAAACTCAAGCTCACCGATTCGATCGAATTAACACATGGACGTACCTCGCATGATAATCTGTAAGTTCAAAGAGCTTTTCGAAATATGGGATAATAACCTCATGGTGTCCAAAAGTTTGGAAAAAGATTTATTCGAAGAAGTCTACACCTCAATGGCCGACGTTTTCGAAAACTACACGACCGATTCCAGCGACCACACTTGGTTCAGCTGCGACCCCACTAGCTACATGGAATGTATACAATGCGGCGAAGAAATCGTACTGAGGAATAACAATCGCGAATATTCGGTCGCCTATCACAACGCATCTCGCCAACATTTGGATTTCGTCGAAAATTTCGAAAAAGTTCGAAACGAACGCCCAGTCGAGCCTGTCCAACCGAGCAACGTTTGAAAATGCGACGAATGCGACGAAAATCATAATCAAGGATAATCTCCAAAGATGCTCTAGCCTCGCATAAGAAATCCCTCCTGCATTGGGAACTCGTCAACGAAAGGAAAATCAACGATATCGCATTCATCAGCCAGAAAAATCGACGAAAAAAGTGTCACTGTTTCGTGCACCTGTGCGGCCTAGTCATTCCTTTCGAATCGTCTGATCCGATTACGCAAAGTTTGGCCCTAAATATCGTCAATTTGCATACCACCGGTGAAACTCACGTCCTCAATTCGTACTGGCTCGGTTTACAAAGCGACCATATTAAATTACACAGCAAAGACGAGAATCTAATCGAATGTACCCTTTGCGACGAAATCTTCGCCTTGGATTCGTTCCACAACCACTTCTACGCCGGATCGACCAGTCAGCACGGACGACGCATGCTGCTCGCCTCGATCAACATCGATAATTTGAAAAAATCAACCGAAAAGATGAAAATTAATTTCATCTCTCGCCTTAAGACTAACGAAGGAGTGTTCGTCGAATGCCACATTTGCCACCTTCGAATCCAGACCAACGAACAGGATCTCTGCGGTGCTGTGATTACCCACCAAGACACCGAAGACCATATTTTAAACTTATATTGGTTCGATTTGCAGAATTTCTACGTTAAAGTTCGTGACAGAATAGAGAACCAGATCGAATGCACACTTTGCGGCGAAATTTTTCGTTTGGACTCATTCCACAGTCATTTCTACGCCGGATCGAACAGTCGTCACGGACGTCGCACGTTGCTCGCCACCATCGATCGGGCCAATTTGAAAAAAGCTGTCGCCGAAATGAATATCGATTGCATTAGCCAAGTCGAAAATAACGCCGGTACGTTTATGAGGTGTAATATTTGTCGCGTCCTGATACCCAGACCGACTGCACCGAACGGTGAGAAGTCTGCCAATAAGCACCTAATTGATGTGGTAAATTTACACCAGCAAGAGGAAGATCATTTGTTGAATTTATATCGATTGCAGTCTCAAAGTCACTACGTCGAGGTTGTCGATAGAATGCAGAATCTTATCCGGTGCACCCTTTGTGATGAAATTTTGCATATGGACTCGTTTTACTATCATTTCTCGGTGCGTCTTCTGTACCGTGGTCGATGGGCTCGTCTGCCAATCAGCATACCCGCCGTGCTTTACTGGCGGGGATTAAGGAAAAACGAGTCTGCAAATCGGACTCGAATTTGTCGTTGAACAATTGAAAAGTCGATCGTGATGTTTGTACGAAGTTGATAGTAAACATAAGTTATTGACGTTTTGTTAAAGTTGAAATATTTAATGATAGTAGTGGTTTTATTTTCATTTGTATGCCACTGTAATAGCAAATACAAAATTGTTTTCGTTTCTGGTTCCACTTCTTACTGGGTGCTTTTCTGAAATCGTCGTGATTCTTAGTTTTTGATTTGGGATTTCAATTTTTATGGAGGAGGGAAATTACTTCTCTGAAATGTTTTACTATTCAAATTATAAAAAAAAAAATGGTTTCATTGACAAAATTTCATCAAAATGTATGAAATATTGTAAACATACAGGGTGTTCAATGAATCGTCTGCCAACATATTTTTTTGGATATAACCGGGTACAACTAAAAAAAAAAACTTGAGATGAACATGTCTATTTTGAAAATTGAAGGGACAAATGCGCTTCTAAAAAAATCACGCCAAAACATTTTTTCAACTATGGGAATGGATAGTACTTTGAAAAACTGAATAAATTTTCACTTTATGACTTTTTGCCTATCTTTAAAATTGAAGGAGCTACAAAACGAATTGTTCAAAAAAATTCTCGAAAAATTAACTAATCAAGGGAATGGATAGTACGTTTGAAAAACTGAAGAAATTTTGTTCTGTAGACTTTTTGCCTAACATCGAAAATGAAGAAGCTAAGGGTCATTAAAGATTGAGAAAAATTTAAAAAAATTTTGAAGCCCATTTATTTTGAGTGACCCGTAGCCCCTCATTTTCGATGTTAGGCAAAAATTCTACAAAACAAAATTCCTTTAGTTTTCATTTTCAACGTACTATCCATCCCCTTGATCAGTTAATTTTTTGAGAATTTTTTTTTTTTAACAATTTCTTTGTAGCCCCTTCAATTTTAAAGATAGGCAAAAAGTCATGAAGTGAAAAATTTGCTCAGTTTTCAAAGTACCTACTATCCATTCCCATTTCCCATGTTTGAAAAAATTTTTTGACGTGATTTTTTTTATTAGTAGCAGCATTTGCCCCTTCAATTTTCAAAATAGGCAACATGTTCATCTCAAGGGTTTTTTTTAGTGGTACCCAGTTATATCAAAAAAAAAAAAAAGTTTAGCAGACGATTCATGGAAACACCCTGTATAAAAAAAAGAAAATTGTTCAAACGTACTTTACACATACAAAATAATTTTTTATACAAAAAAGTGAAAAGTAAAAATAGAATTTCTAATTTGGATAAAGTAAAATTATTGGTAAATTTATTTTGATTTTGAGGTTTGGTAATTCCGGAGGATTTAAAAATTAGGCAACGAAAAAAATTTCATTTTGTGCCTTATTGTAAAATTACGAAAATGGATTTTTTAGTTTTTTCTCTATTCCCGTCCTAGGATTACACTTTTCTGGTAAAATGTTTAAAAAACATATTGTATCTTTGTTTTTTCATAAAATTTTCATCTTCACTTAGTTCGAGCAATAAGTACTTATTTACGTTTTCATTGGCTTACTTGGTACTTATTTTGAGATTTTTTTTCAAAAAATTTCAAAATTTTGAGATTTTTTATCCAACAATACTTTGTTTTTGATTGTCCACTCAGTGCTTTTTAATTTTAAACCCTTGAATGTTTCACATTCTCATTAAGAAAAATCCAAAAAAATGACATCAACTATTTTGTACGACTCTACTTTCCCCCTCCCTTATCTAAGTAGGTACATTGGATGTGCACCATACGTAGGTACCTACTAAAAAATTAATAAATGTTTCTGAAGTTAAGATCGAATTTTCACGTAAATTGTCGACAAATAATTGTGCAGGAAGTTGTACATTGATAAAATCGCCCAAAATATGTTTATAATTCGGCATAAATATGTACTATGAATTTCTTTTGACAAAATTAGATAAATTGTTGAATTTTATTTTTGACGGATTTTGAGATATTTCGTTTAAGAATTATGGTCATTTTGAACGAAATTCAACGATTTTTACACATTTTTCTCCCATCAATTTTTACAATAGTTTTGAAAAATTAAAACATTTCAAAGAATTGAAGAAAGTTTTGAATAACTCGATGGTATTTTAATAATTTTCATGGGATTCTTCTAAATATTATAATTTTCAAACAGAATTGATGGGAGTGGTGGGGACCGGTGCAAAAGATGTATTTGCATTATGCCTGAAAAACATTGGAAGTGAAACCCAATGATGTAGGTATCCTAATCAACGCCAAAATGTCTCCAATTTTGATATTTTTCAAAAAATTAGCAAATTCCTTGAAAAATTGGTAAATTTTTCGAATAAATTTACTTAGTACATTTTTTAAATAAAATTGGCAATTTTTTTTAAAACAATAATTGTATACCCTATGTATTTTTGAAAAATAATGGGAAAATTCGAAAAAAATATTTAGAATAAATCATTGATATTTTGCAACATTTTCAATATTTTAGACGAAGTGAAACATTTATTGTCATACGTAGGTATTCCAAAAAATCTATTTTGATAGCGGAGTATGTTTGTTGAAAAACATGAAAAGATATATTTTCTGCAAAAGTTGAAATTTCGCAACATTTTTGTCTTTTTTTATCAATTTGAAATATGATTGAGAGGTGAGGAGAGTGAAGAATGTTTCACTAAAATTTTCCAACGAAAAAAGAAAATCTGCAAATGCCCATTCTGACTTTAGTTTTGAATTTTTTTTGTTGATTTTAACATCCAAATTTTACATTTTCATTCATTTCAACACTTTTAAATTTTTTACAACATTTTAAATAGTTTTTCCGAATCAGAACAATAATTTTATTTATAAAATTTCTGGAACTTCTAAATTATTGTTTTCGATTTTCGATGAATTTTTATTATCATTCTAAGTAATTCCATTCGAATTATAATTTGCCTCATTGATCGAGTTTCAATTCCCTCCCCTTCCCCGTTCCCTAAGAAAAAAGATAAACTTTTTCTGAACGTTCTTTCATTTGCAAGGCCTTATCGAACACGGGAGCAGAAGAAGTAGTTCCCTTTTTAATAATCAGGAAATTACATTTTTAGTTTAAAAAAATTGGGTTCATATTAAAAAATTTAGAAATGTAGGAAATTGATAAAAAAAATTTTACAAGGATATGTAGGTCTAGGTATCCCAACTCAATGTAAAATTTTGAGCTGAAACAATATAAATCGTAAGTGTACACCATAAAAGAACCTCATATCCAAAATTTCAAGAGCTAAAGTTCAATTCTCGAATTTTGGCCAATTTTTTAAATTTCAAAATTACTATTTTCTGAAATTCTTATTTTTTTGAGTTGAAATCCATATTTTTTGGCAGAAAATTTTTCCTGGTAAAAATATTGAAATTTAAAAAATTTGCTAAAATTTGAGGAATGAACATTAACACCTGAAATTTTAGATAGGTATACCTATGTGATTCTTTTATTATTTACTTTCGACTATTTTTCGTTTCAGCTCAAAATTTTACTTTCAGTTTGGATACATTCCTTGTTGGAAAATTTTTAGTTCGACTTGGAATTTTTTTAAAGTTGCGTAAATTTGGAAAAATGGGGAAAAATTTCCTCCAAGTGGTGAAATTCAATTTTTTGTCCCTTCAATAATCTCAAGTTATGTTCTTTCCCGTTTATTTGCATTTAAACATCATAACATCATTGAGAAGAGACTGGATTGAGTTGAAATGTGCAGGAACTTATTCCTCAGCTCTGCGACAACTCTCCTCGATATCATTCCTCACTGACAAGGAAGGTAAGGTATACCAACTCAAAGTAAAATTTTGAGCCCAAACAAAGATAAATCGAAAGTACATCATAAAGAACCCTATATTCAAAATTTCAGATGCTGAAGTTCATTTCTCGAATTTTGGTGGATTTTTGAAATTTCAAAATTACCTCATCACCTTGCAAAATACATAATATGAAAATTTTATCTAATCAACGAAAAAAGCTGAAATTTGGTATATATCCTATTTTTGACCTTCCGAATCGATTGGAAGTGGTTTCAAGACGTTTCGAAGCCTCCAGAAAATTTCGGAATTTTCCAACGCTGGAGAAAAGCTCACAAAAATGGCCCATATGAACTTCAGCACCTATAATTACCGATTATCAACATTGGTGACCTACTTGATCTATTAAAGAAAATTTTTTCAAAATTCGCAACTTTGAGTTCAAATTCATATTTTTTGGTTAACAATTTTCCTAGAAAAATCCAATAATTATGTCAAGAAATATAAATTTGAACTTAAAGTAACGAATTTTGAAAAATTCTGCTTTAATTGTTCAAAAGTAGGTCACCAATACTGGTAATCCGTGATTATTGGTGCTGAAGTTCTTATGCACCATTTTTATAAGCTTTTTTCCAGTGCTGGAAAATTCCAAAATTTTCTGGATGCTTCGAAACGTCTTAAAACCGCTTCCAATCGATTCGGGAGGTCAAAAATAGGATATATACCAAATTTCAGCTTTTTTCGTTGATTAGATAAAATTTTCATATTTTGCCATGTATGATGAGGTAATTTTGAAATTTCAAAAATTCGCCAAAATTCGAGAAATGAACTTCAGCACCTCAAATTTTGGGTATAGGGTTCTTTTATGATGTACTCTCGATTTATCTTTGTTTGGGCTTAAAATTTTACTTTGAGTTGGGATACCTCCCTTGTGAGAAAGTGTATGGGTCCTCCAACTTGAGTAAAAATTAGAGAAAATTCGAGAAAATTTGATCTATAATTTTCGTTGAAACACCTGCTCATTTTAAAGATTACAATGTGCTTCACCAACCATTTAAAAGTATTTCGAAGTCCTATACTTCCTAATGAAGTTGTGAAAGCAACCGATTCGTAATCGGTTGTGAAGTTGAAATTACCCAATCAAGTATTTGGGCTTGCAAGATATTGCAAAAAATCACAAGACAGGAAAGCACACTTTCGAGAACCTCCGTCGTTAGGAATTGATAAGACCATTTTTCAATTAGGTACCTATACCTACCCACAAGATCCAGTTGTACCGTACAAACGTATCTATGAAATACCTAAATACTTCACAATCGACTCCTCCTTATCACTGATATCATTTTTCGTTCGCGTGGCCTTATTTTCAAAGTTCACTCGAACCATTATTTTCTTTCCATCGAACCATTTTGGTTGATAAATCTCTTTGTACATTCGAATACCTTATGCTTGTACTTCGCTGACGTTAAAATTGAAAATACGAGTGAATTCGTGCTTAAAACCGAAACCTACGCTTGAAAAATGTATCGATCTTGCAGCCAGCAATTCGCTCATTTGAGATTGAACTCCGCCAAATTGATGGATTTGTTGAACGACCATTTGGACGATTTCGAAACGAAAGTAGAATTCAACCGGTTCGATCAAACCGACATGCAGGTACCTCGTTTAATCATCGCCAAGTTCAAAAGATTAGTGGAATTATGGAGAAATAACGAGACCTTGTCGAAATACCTGAAAAATGATATATTCGAAGATATTCATTCCCTTATGATCGACGTGTTAAACGAGTACGATTTCAGACGAAGTATTCGTACGACGACAGATGACACCCTAGATGATTCGTCCATGGATACGGAATCTGAACTGAATTTGAATAGCATCTTAGAGCATTCGTACGCTTTGCAGATTGCCTCGTTTGGAAATTTCGGCTCGATTTTGATGGATAATTCGAGAAACGAAATCAAAGAACATGGAATCGAGCTTATTAGACGAGTCAATAACGACAGCGGTATCTATTTTAGATGTTTTTTATGTCGAGTTTCGATTCCAATCGATCAAGAGAAAGCACCAACCAGCCTGGATGAAGTGATCACCTCGCACGAAAAAAAAGACGAGCATCGGTTCAATCTATTGGTTTTCCTATCTCATCAACATTTCGTCACAGTTCATAATTCAAAAGAAGATTCATTCCAGTGCACTCTTTGCGGAGAAATTTTCCATTTGCATTTGTTAATGGAACATTTCGCCAATTCTCAGCATACCAGACGTAAGTTGATCTCGGGATGCGATTTGAATATGCAGAATATCAACACGAATCCGCCTCAGATCGAATTCGTCGTTCAGGTCATCAACGATAAGGGTATTTTCACCAAGTGCCATCTTTGTCGTACATCAATACCTATTGCTGCGTCGACTCAAACTTCAAGGTCTATTCAAAGTCATCTCAACGATATTTCGGATGCTCATAAAAAAAATGAAATCCACGAATTCAATTTATTGGTATTTTACACACATCAGCCTTACATTAAAACTCATAATATCCAAGACGACTCGTACATTTGCACATTATGCGACGAAATCCTACATCCGGACTCCTTGATGACCCATTTTACCAATTCGGATCACACCAAGCTCAAGTTTTTGGCAACCTGTGACGCGGATTTAGAAAATCTCGACGAATTGCAAATCAGTTTTATCGTCCAGACGCCAGACGACGAAGGTAATTTGACCAAGTGCCACCTGTGTCAAGTTACAATCTGCGCAGGGTCACCGGATACCGATATAATCGAAGCTCATCGACGAAGCGTTGATCATAGATTTAATTTTTTGGTGTATAAATCGCACCAACGATTTTTCAGGGTGATTAACGAGAACAGGAATTTTTTCCAGTGCGAATTATGCGGTCAAGTTTTCTTTCTAGGGTCGTTAATGAGTCATTTTATCGATTTCAAACATACCAAGTTGAAATTGCTTTCGACTTGTGGTAGGTACCTATGTGAATAATTATTCGATTGGAGATCGATTTTGATACTTTTTGGTTGTTTTTTGTACGTTATTTTGTCAAATTGGAAGAAATTATTATTTTTTTAATGATAGTTTTTATTTTTGTTTTTTATGGCGAAGAATGTGGTATTTTTTAATTTTGTTGGGTTTGTTTGGACAAATATATGCAGTTTTTGCGACGTAATGTGAAATTTTTGAAAATTTTGTGGAAAAATTAAGTAGGCAATGAAAGTATAATTCGTGAATTGGGAATTTATATTGCGAAAAATTGTAAAGAAACACGATCAATTTATAATTTTGAATCAATGGCCGAATCTATGATTCGATGGAAATCATCTAACGGGTATTGGCGAATTTTTCCTTTTCTCATGCTGGGTTCTAGATTAATGCTCATGTATTGCAAGTCATTCGCAGTCGTTGGATTCCATTGTATTTCATTGGTCGATGGATTTCTGTGGAAAAATAATTTTTGGATGATTGAGAATAATTCTTGATTTATGTTCATTATAGGTGGACTATTCCATATACTAAAATAGACCAAAAATGGCTCAATTTTTTTTTTACGAGTTCCCTTTAGTGGTCTATTCACAAAATCATGATCATTTCTTTTCTAACCTTCAAGGGGGGCGGGCCTCGAAATTTTTGTGCAATTGCAATTTTTAACCAAATTACCCAACTTTGAAGGCCTATATCTCGAGATGAGTTGTACTTGGGGAAAAACTGTTTGCGGGGTCTGAAAGATGATTAATTAACACAGAGCGACACGAATTTTGTTTTTGGGTTCTCATTGCCAAATTTGGGTTGCTTTTATGTAACTAATGAAGGAAAAAATATTTTTTTTGACCAAAGTTTGCTTTGGGGGTGGGGGGGGCAAAAAACTGATTTTTCGAGGTCAATAAGCCTGAGCATTACAAAAAAAATTGAAAAAATTTTTTTTTGGACTAATCTTGTAGGAAATTTTACGGCGAATCCAATGCCGCAAACCGCAGACCTCCGTCTCTTTTTTTAAAAAAGTTACAGCTCATTCTTTCCAAAATTTTGTGAAAAAATCGCATTTTTTTGTTTTTTTTCGCAAAGAAGTAAAATTTGAGAGAAAAGTAAGGATTTTAAGGCCATAATAACCATGGTGAGAGTTGTAGGAAATTTCACAGCGAATCGAATACCGAAAAGCGCGGACCTCTATCTCTTTTTGAAAAAATGTTATAGCTCAACCTTAAAACCCTTAGTTTTCTCTCAAATTTCACTTTTTCGCGAAAAAGGCACAAAAAATGTGATTTTTTCACAGATTTTTGTAAAGAATGAGCTGTAACTTTTTTTCAATAAGAGATGGAGGTCCGCGGTCTGCAGCATTCGATTCGCCGTATCAGTTTTTTGGCCCCCCACCCCCCAAAGCAAACTTTGGAAGCCAGGATTGAGCAAGGTGATGTATTTTGATGTCTAGAAACAGAATTTCGGCATGAGAACCCACAAACAGAGCAAACAATTTTTTTGTCGCCCTGTGTAATTAATAGGAGATTCAAAAACGGTAATCACATTTTGAAAAGCTCAAAGTTGAACTTTGGCGCTGAAAGCTCAACTTTCATGATAAGAACAAAAGATGAAAGCTAACATTTAAAAATCCGAAAAAATTACAGTGAGTAGCCCTTTTTACCTTTTTTTCAACCAATAAATTTTCAAGATGGGATCTCTAGACCGGGGGGGCACAGGGGTCCACAATTTTGACCAAAATTCAAAAAAATTGAAAAAGTGAAGTAACATATTGATTACTACTAATTCGAAGGCGCTGATTTCGAATATGTACTCAGTTTTTCCATTTGACCCTTCTGAACCTCCCTATTAACCTCCTTGATAGGGTCAAAATTCAAAAAAATGAAAAATAACGTGTGACCTGTCGTTTGTTAAGTTTTTGAGGGTGCTGAGTTCGAAAATTCGCTTTTTTTTTCGACCCCCTCCCCGTGCTTCAACTGACCCTTCCTCCAGTCTTTGGTGATCAATACGGAATTGAATATTTCAAAAAATTACGGGGAGGGGGTTGGATCAAAGAGTAAGTCGATATTTGAATTCTACGCCCTAAAATGAGTTGGAATCGATATGCCACACGATATTTTCGTTTCTCAACATAATTTTTCCCAAAATTGGGGGGCTGGAGGGGCACCAAGGGAGCAAATCCAAAAAATAAGCAATTTTCGAACTTAGCGTCTTCAAGACCCTATCAAACGACAGGTCACACGTTATTTTTTATTTTTTTGAATTTTGACCCTGTCAATGAGAGTAATAGGGGGGTTCAGAGGAGTCAAATGAAAAAACTGAGTACATATTCGAAATCAGCGCCTTCGAATTTATTAGTAATCGATGTGTTACTTTAATTTTCGATTTTTTTGAATTTTGGTCAAAATTGTGGACCCTTGTACCCCCCAGGGGTCTAAATATCCCATCTTGAAAATTTATTGGTTGAAAAAAGGGTAAAAAGGGCTACTCACTGCAATTTTTCAGATTTCTAAATGATAGATTTCATTTCATCTTTTGTTCTTATCATGAAAGTTGAGCTTTCAGCACCAAAGTTCAACTTTGAGCTTTTCAAAATGTGATTACGGTTTTTGAATCTCCTATTAATTAATTAATCATCTTTCAGACCCCGCAAACAGTTTTCCCCCAAGTACAACCTATCTCGAGATATGAGCCTTCAAAGTTGGGTAATTTGACTAAAAATCGCAATTGCACAAAAATTTCGAGGCCCACCTCCCCGCACCTCTTGAGGGTTAGAAAAGAAATGATCGTAGTTTTGTGAATAAACCACCAAGGGGAACTCGTAAAAAAAAATTGAGCGAAATCGGAAGACCCGACTTCATTTTTGGTCTGTTTTAGTATGGAATAGCCCAGGAAGAATTTTATCGAAGGTTGACTCACCCATATTTGGCGAAATTGGTCCACATAGTGGTCATGCGATCAACCATTTTCAAATCGTCTCGTTTTATTTTCGATCGAAAAATTAGTCCAGTTTTGTAGTAGAACAAGTAGCCTAATTCGTCTCCGTGGCAAGCTCCTATTTGCATCGTTTGGGTTATTCGATTTTAATTTAGTTAACTTTTTGTCTTGATCCTTCGATTTCGCTCAGAATTCCCTACTCGATTATCTCATTGTTAATTAGGGGAATCCCCCTCCCAACACGTAGGAGATAAGGAAGAGGGGTTTCTTTTTTACGATTTCCATTTTGAAAGTTTTCAAAAGTTAATTTAATAGTGTCATTGAAAAGTACATTCAAAATAGATTCAAAGTTCAAAAAATTTCAAACTTTTCAAAAATCTCAATTTTTGAATGTAAGTAAAAGTCTCTTGTGGTCTCATTTAAGAAATCTGAGAAAATAATCATGCGTAGATTTTAAAATAAAAATTATTGGGTATGAGTAATCATGGCGAGACTCATTCAATGTATTTTTTACTCGTATTCCATTTAATAATAAAAATAATCTTGTAAATTTTTGAGATTTTAGAAAATTTTATAAATGTTTCTAAATTATTTACTTTCCAACGACGACGCCATGCAACCATATTGCCTTCAAGTATCTAAGTCATGAAGTACAATTCTTAAGAAACAGCAATTTCTCGAGGCATTTCATTATTCTTGTGCCCAACAGCCCAATACCATTTCACACAACATAATATTCAAAAATCATTAAATAAGGGAATTTCTTTTTCCTTTATTCTTTTTAGAAAAAGTTATATGTACCAAGCCACGGTAAAATTGTAGGTACATAATAACTATCGATTTTCAAAAAAACAAGAAAATTATGAAGATTGGGGGGGAGGGGGGTCATTCAAATTAGTCGCAAGGCATACAATGATAAAATAATACGTAATTCATTAATTTTGAAGGCTTTTTTGGTCCACTCTTTTCCCCCCTCCACCAAAAAAAACTTCATCCATTCACCGATTTTTGAATTTTTGTTGAACATTGTTGGGGTCCTTCTAAAAAAATTTTAAACCCAAAAATTTCCGCCTACCACATCTTCCTGGATCACAATGGCGAAAAAAAAATGTCGAGAGAAAAATTAT
The DNA here is from genome assembly GCA_033439095.1 of Pseudococcus viburni. Classification (NCBI taxonomy): domain Eukaryota; kingdom Metazoa; phylum Arthropoda; class Insecta; order Hemiptera; family Pseudococcidae; genus Pseudococcus; species Pseudococcus viburni. The sequence continues at coordinate 1,531,849 of JAVBJF010000043.1, read as the reverse complement.
GTTTCAACTTCACTAGCGAAAAGTCAGCAAAAATTTTAATTTTTTGCGACTTTTATATTGAGCTTTTTCTTAAATTCTGACTTTCCTCCAACCTATTTCGCAATTAAATTCCGTTGAGCCTGTAGAGTCATTCCACGTCAGTTCGTTCACGAAGTGGAAAATGGGGTCGGCAATTTTTCTGATTTTTTTCACGTGGGTAGAGCTCGATGAGAGATGACGAATGGCGCAAACCGGAGCTCCCGAAGTCTTTTTGGAGGGCAGCCATGGGCACTCAAAGTTTTGAGATAAAATTGGATATGGTAAATTTCTAGCGTGGATAACTCGAAAACTATGATGGGTAGAAAGTTGAAACTTTTTCTAATGTGTAGGACCTTTAAATAGCTTTTTGGAGATTTTTTTGAAATCAGTGTTGCCACTTTTTTTAATACCAAAAATTAGCTAGAAAAGTTGAAAAATGGTATTTTTGTATGAAGGATATCTTCAGAAATTCCCAAAAAAATGTATATAGTACAACTTTTTATGCTGAACAACGTATTAAAAACCTGAGATGGCGTTATTTTTTAAACTCGTTTAAAAAAATGTCAAAGTTTATGAGAAAACGTAATTTTTTACTCCAAGAGCTGAAAATTTTCCAGACTGATTAAATTACATCGTTTTTACTAAATTTTCATCGTACATTAAAAATTGGTTCATAAAACCATTTTTAACCAGTCGGTAACGACAGAATTCGAATTTTATTGATTAACGAATCAAGTTTCTAGTTTTGAATATGTTATTGTTTGTTTTTAATAATATCTGCCCATACTTAATTACTTATACACTATTTTTATGTAGGATTGCTATTGAAGGGAGAAGTGACAAAAAGCCTACCTTTTGGATACATGGCATTCAAGATCAACTTGATAAAAATAGTTTTGTGGACTCCAGTTTAGGAAATTTTCAGCACTTGGGGTAAAAAATTATGTTTTCTCATAAACTATGACATTTTTTAAAACGAGTTTAAAAAATAACGCCATCTCAGTTTTTTAATATGTTGTTCAGTATGAAAAGTTTGTACCATATATATTTTTGTGGGAATTTTTGAAGGTGTCCTTCATACAAAAATACCACTTTTTAACTTTTCTAGCAAATTTTTGGTATTAAAAAAAGTGGCAACACTGATTTCGAAAAATCTCTAAAAAGCTATTTAAAGGCCCTACACATTAGAAAAAGTTTCAACTTTCTACCCATCATAGTTTTCGAGTTATCCACGCTCGAAATTTACCATATCCAATTTTATCTCAAAACTTTGAGTACCCATGGCTGCCCTCCAAAAAGACTTCGGGAGCTCCGGTTTGCGCCATTCGTCATCTCTCATCGAGATCTACCCACGTGAAAAAATCAAAAAAATCGCCGACCCCATTTTGCACTTTGTGAACGAACTGACGTGGAATGACTCTGTAGGTAGTTATTTTTTCTTTTGAAAAATAGAATTAAAATCGAAAATTGACCCCGGTGATATTTTTGATGAAGAAATAATGTATCACTTGTATAAAATCATTTTCTGTCACATTTCTCAATTTTTTTTGTCGTTTTCAAATATTACAGGGTGGTTTTTTTGGGAGGAGACGAGAAGGGTGAGGGGTTGGGGGAGGGTGAACTTTTTCCTTAATAGGTTTATTTTTTAATTTTTTGCATCAACTCAACTTATGAAATTCAATTTTTACAAATTTAAAAAATGAAAGCCAAGAAGTTCGCCTCAGAACCCTTCTCCAGCCTTCAATTATGGTTTTTCGAGTTGTACGATGAGAGGTGGAAAATTTTTTTGCAGCAAAATCGAAGAAATCAAACCAAAAATTTAAACAAACTGAGATCAGAAATTTGAATTTTTTTCATTTGTAATTTTTATAGTCGTAATTACCTTTCTCATTTCGTCGTGCGAATGGTTTCATCATTCTCAGAAGTTTACTGCTAAAGTTGAGTGATCCATCGTAAGAGAACAAATACACATAAGGAGGTATTTGAGATTTTGTTATTAGATCTATCGCTTCATATAAAGGATAGAAATATAAGTCGGTGAAAAGCTGCGGAAAAATGAACAAAAATTAAGCATTTATGTAAATACTCGATCTAAAAAAAATTGTTTTTTTCGCAAGTCGATTTATTTTGCAACCTACTTCTGTTATTTCGTTTCCAGCTTGGGATGTTATGGCTTTGTTACCGAAGTAAAGCTGTTTCACTTGATGGCTCACGTTTGGAATCTGATCAGAATTAATTTTGAAGTATTCTTTCAAAAGGGATGGAAAATTTTCACGCAATTTCTTGGTTATGTTTCCACTGTAACCTGCGACCCGCGAATGGAATTATCATCAGAGCAAATCAATGTTAGTAGATGGGTAATTAGATCATCTATGAAAAAAAATTGATTTTAAGAGACAAACAAACCAAAATTTATCATCATTCCTTCTTTATCATTTATTCCGTAGATGATTGGTATAGGTTTCATCAGCTTTAATAATTTTTTCGGATCATCTGGCAAGAAAGCTCCTTCGGCGATGGTTTCCACAGAAGGTGATAAATTTGGGAATCGAAAATCGCTGCCCTGTAAGCGTAAAGAAATGTTTGTATATTAATTCCATCAACTGCTTAATTTACTTGGAACTTGATTCAATAATATTGAATTTTCGACCTGATTCTTTTTCAGCACCTTTTCCACAGCGTTCAGAAGCTCTCGAGCGGTGATACGTTTCAAAATATCAAGCAATTCGTGACGATCGTCTCCCTCATACCCTATTTCTCGACCAATCGAAAAAGCTTGTTCGATGGGGTTCTCTGTAAATGCCCAAGGAGCTAGGACAGCACCACTTTGCATGATGGCTTTTTGGAATAAACCTGTGTTGATCGAATTGAGTAGGTAGGTAACTAGGTAAATTACACAGGGCGACACGAATTTTGTTTTTGGGTTCTCATTGCCAAATTTGGGTTGCTTTTATCTAACTAATAAAGGAAAAAATATTTTTTTGACCAAAGTTTGCTTTGGGGGGTGGGGGGGGGCAAAAAACTGATTTTTCGAGGTCAATAAGCCTGAGTATTACAAAAAAAATTGAAAAAATTTTTTTTGACTAATCTTGTAGGAAATTTTACGGCGAATCGAATGCCGCAAACCGCGGACCTCTATCTCTTTTTGAAAAAAAGTTACAGCTCTTCCTTAAAACCCTTAGTTTTCTCTCAAATTTCACTTTTTCGCGAAAAAGGCACAAAAAATGTGATTTTTTTCACAGAATTTTGTAAAGAATGAGCTGTAACTTTTTTTCAATAAGAGATAGAGGTCCGCGGTTTGTGGCATTCGATTCGCCGTGAAATTTCCTACAACTCTCATCATGGTCATTATGGCCTTAAAACCCTTACTTTTCTCTCAAATTTCACTTCTTTGCGAAAAAAAAACAAAAAAATGCGATTTTTTCACAAAATTTTGGAAAGAATGAGCTGTAACTTTTTAAAAAAAAGAGACGGAGGTCTGCGGTTTGCGGCATTGGATTCACCGTAAAATTTCCTACAAGATTAGTCCAAAAAAAAAAATTTTCAATTTTTTTTGTAATGCTCAGGCTTATTGACCACGAAAAAATCAGTTTTGGACCCCACCCCACCCCAAAAGCAAACTTTGAAACCAGGATTGAGCAAGGTGATGTATTTTGATGTCTAGAAACAGAATTTCGGCATGAGAACCCAGACACAGAGCAAAAAAATTTTTTGTCGCCCTGTGTTATAAATTCTTTTGAATTTTTAAGAAATTCTCGTAAAAGTACCTCTGCCTACCTTGCGATAAGGGTGAAATCGTGTGATATTGGACACTAGCTGATCCAGCACTTTGCCCAAATATCGTCACGTTGGTCGGATCACCTCCGAAATTTCGTATATTTTTCTGCACCCATTTTAAAGCGAATGTTTGATCTTTCAGGCCGACGTTTCCTGGACACTGTTCGATGCCCAAATTCAAGAAACCTATTGTTGAAAAGCTCCTCGAATTGAAAATACTATGAAATTGTATAACTAGGTATCTTTTTAATTTCTCGCATACCTAACGCGTGCAATCTGTAATTGATTGTAACCAATATGATATTTTTGTTGATTAGAAAATCAGGCGAACATAACGATTTCATTCCACAACCAGCTATGAAAGCTCCTCCATGAATGAAGAACATCACCGGTAAAGCGGTACTGATTTCGTGAGGTGGCTGTCAAAAATCATACTCGAAAAATGAAGATTTTTCAACTTAGCCGTAAGTACCTAATCTCATTGTTGGAAAGACATATATTTACCCGCAGGAGTGTAAACATTCAAAATACAAGCAATCTTCGCTGCCCACGTGTACTATCGACATGAGAAAACTAATTGGCGACTGGTGGCAGATACGCGACCTTCGTGTGTGGCATCATAAATATCTTTCCAAATCAGCGGATTCTCAGGAGGCTGTATTAAATTGAATTTAGACTCGAAAATATTAGGTAAATTAGGTCAAACTCGCCTTACCTTGAAACGTAACTCTCCGGAAGGTGGTTTTGCGTAAGGAATTCCTGAAAACGAGCAGTATTTTTTACCATTAAATTCAGACGTGGATTCTTTACCGCGTAATTTTCCTTGTTCCGTTTCGACGAAGAAATAATTTTCATCCTGACAAAAAGACATATCTACCTATCTAATCGTCGTATGGTGAATTACTCGAAAAATGGATTTTCTATCAATTTAGCCTAAATTTGCTCCGGCTTCCCCTTTCTTCGTAATTCAAATTATACCTATGTTAGGAAGGAAGCATAGGTAGGTACGTACGTTAATAATTTGTCGCGTTGTCCAAGTAACCACCCTGTAATTATTTTATGAAAGCTGCTTCGCAAAAATAATACCGTCGAGTATAAAATTTTCGAATTTATTTTTGATTTAAAATGTACATGGCTAACTTTCGTACATATACACTTAGACTTACGTATACCTACCTACTTTATTCATAAATATTCAGGCTTGAAAATTTATGGCCAATTATTAGGTAGAATAGATACTACATACAATTATCGCGCATAATTTACTATTGCCCACTTGTAAGGTAATTCAATCTATTCTGGAAGTGTACCTATTGATTGTAAATTCGTAATATCTTTTTGGCCCCCGAAAATTAACAAGAAGTTGATGATAAGAATTTTGAAAAGGTAGGGGATCCAATTTACTGAAAACTATACCCAAAATTGGTCTATGGTCCAGTAGATAATACATGAACCTTTTGGTAATAGGTCGGCAGATAGCCGTCAACTTTATTCCACAATAAATGGTTGAAGTGTAAATTTGTCCCCGCTAAGTCAAGCAAGGTCAGTGGCATCGGAAGGTGGGGTACAAGGGGTGCCCCCCAATTCTGGTAGGAGCGCAAAGTATCATTTGCCCCCCCCCCCCCCATTACATCAGATAGGGATTTTTCGAAGCATTAAAACATGAAAAAAGGTCTTTTTTGAGCATTTAACACTCAATTTTTTCAAAGCTTCGCCCTCGCATTGAAGCTTTTTTTTTTAGCGGACTTCCCGCTCTAGCGGGAATCCGCTATTGCGTTCATAAAGGTTTTTTAGCGGACTTCCCGCTCTAGCGGGAATCCGCTATTGCGTTCATAAGGGTTTTTTTATTTGTTTGTTGAAGCTTTTTTTTCTGACGCGATTTCTCTCGCTAAACTGAACAGATCGGGCTGAAATTATAAAGTAGGTGTATTTCATGCGGGAGAAGAGCTGTTAGTTTTTTTGGGCAATTCTGGCACAGAAAGCTGGTTTTAACATTAAACCCTTTTTTGAGACTTTTTTCTGACCGATAATCACGTTAGATTTGGGCCCAATCGACTTAAAAAAATTTTTCCCAGGGGTTTAAAAAAATGTACAGGGACGGGTTTTGATTAAATTTTGAATTCGTTTGTGCTTGAAAGTCAGCTTTTAAGCTCAAAGTTTATTCAGTTTTCAAAATATCTGGGAAAAGGTGCGTCGTAGAGAAAAGGGGAGGCCAAAGGATAGTCGGATTTTAAAGTCTAAAATTTTTGTTTTTTAGAATTTTTCTTAAAAGTCCCTTTTTCGAGAAAAGAGCTAAATTTTGGGGGCTGTGTTGGTCAACTTTTTGGCGTTTTAATTTTATTCTAAACAAGGAGCGGCAGAATAAAATTTTTTTGAACCCTTCCAATACCACCTGCGGGTCGGCTTTTTAGACCAACAAAAAGACTGTTTTTATGGCCCTTTGACTGAAGCAGTAGCGGCAGATAAAATCTTATCAAAAATTCCTTAAAAGGGCAACGGTGGGCTTTGTATTCGGCCCCATTGTTACATTTATTTTTTCCCCCCTTTTTTAAATTTTATTGTTCTATTTTCAAAATTTTTTTATTGAAGGTTTTTTCAATTTTTGATAGTTTTATTGCCTACGTGATCTAAATTTATAAATTTTCTTAAAAGCCAAGTTTTTGAAAAAAAATTTGAGCTCAAGTTGGAAGCCGGTTTGGTCTTTTTTCCCACCTCAATTTTTTCGCTTGACAAACCAATCGTTTAAAAATTTTTCTATATAGGAGACGTGCAGGAAGAAAATGATTTTTTTTTGGTTATTCAGTGCATAAAAAAGCTGACTTGAAGTTTTAAAGTCTTTTTTGTGATCCTATAATTTTAAGTTAGATTTGCCCACGACTTAAATTTTTTTACATGTTAGAATGTGAAAGGGAGAAGAGTGATAAATTTTGAAGTCGTCCGTGCAGTGAAAGTCAAAGTTTTTAAAAAGTAAAAGGGTTTCTAAAACCTCCCTTGACAAATAAAAAAAATCGCCGATCGATTTGAAATTTTTATTGATAAAAATGTTTTTAGGAAAAATTTGAAATTTAGAAGGCGACTGTGCATAAAAAGCTGAGCTTTTAAAGCTAAAATTTTCAGTTTTTAAAAAATATCTCGGAAACGGGCATTGAGAGAAAAAAAAGGTCAAAAAAGGGGTTAGGAATTTCAATCAATTTCTCATAAATTTTTTTCTTAAAATCTCACTTTTTTTGAGAAAATGAGCTCAAAGTTCAAAGCTGTAATTGGTCAATTTTTCCCAATTTGTTTCTCTCGTTTAACTAAAACGATCGTTTTAAAATTTTTTTACGGTCGCGTAAAGACTGTAGATCGTGCAGGAGAAGACCTAATTTTTTAGGTTTTTTGAGAAGGAAAGCTGAGCTTTGAAGTTTTAAAGTTCTTTTTGTGCACCATAACTCAAGTCAGAGTTAAATGTCGACTTGAAATTTCCGTGAGTCCGCTATTATGACACAGTGTGCTCTACACAGTTTATTTATTTATTTGTTTGTTTTTTTTTTGTTGAAGCCTTTTTTTTTCTGACGCGATTACTCCCGCTAAACTGAACAGATCGGGCTAAAATTTTTAACAGTAGGTGTATTTCATGCATGATAAGAGCTGATTAGATTTTGGTGCAATTCCCTGTGCACAGAAAGCTGAGCTTTTCAACTTTAAAGCTCATTTTTGGGACATTCATTCTGAGCGAATAACTCACGTTAGAGTTGACCAATCGACTTGAAATTTTTACAGTGGTTAGTAACGTGTACACGAGAAGAGTCTGATTAAATTTTGAAAGTCGATCCGTGCTTTTGAAAGGTCGAGCTTTTTGAAGCCCTCAAAGTTTATCCAGTTTTTTGAAAACTAGGCTCGCGAACTGGCACATCGTAGAGGAAACCGGAGGCCCAAAGGATAGCCAGGGAATTTCACCGCTCTACAACTTTGGTTCTGAGGACTTTTTTTGAAAGCTCACCATTTACGAGAAAATTGAGCTCAAGTTTGGGAGGTCCTTGTGATTGGTCAACTTTTCTGATGCGATTTAATCATATTTCTCAAACATGGGTCGGCAGATAAAAATATTTTCTTTAACCCTTGCAATACCACCTGCTTGGTCGGCATTTTTTAGACCAACACAAAGACTGATTTTTATGGGCCCCTTTGAGGCAGTGGTCGGCAGATAAATCTTCATGCAAAATTCCCTTATAAGGCTTGAGCTCAAAGTTGGAAGGCCTGTGATTTGTCAATTTTTCCACCTCAATTTCTCTCGTTTTACTGCACCAATCGTTTCGAAATTTCTGTAGTAGGTGTAGATCGTGCAAGAGAGAAAATGATCATTTTTTGGGTTCAAATCCAGTGCATAGAAAGCTGAGCTTGGAGCTTTCAAGTTCATTTTTGTGATCCTATAATTCAAGTTAGATTTGCCATCGACTTGAATTTTTATACATGGTTAAACGTTTAACAGAGAAAAAGGCTGCTTAAGTTTTGGAAGTCGATCCGTGCAATGGAAAGTCGAGCTTTTAAAGCTCAAATTTATTTTACTTTTCGAAAATATCTCGAAAAATGGTGCATCGTAGATGAAAAATGGTGACCAAACGATGGTTAGAATGTTAAGCCCCTACAACTTTGATTCTCATGAATTTTTCTTAAAAAAGCTCATCATTATCGAGAAAGTTGGAAGGGTTTGTGATTGGTCAATATTTCTGACTCAATTTCTCTCGTTCAAACTGAACCAATCGTTTTGAAGTTTTTACTGTAAGTTTACATTTTACAGGAGAAAATTGATTATGTTGTGGTGTAACTCTGTGCATAGAAAGCTGAGCTTTGAAACTCCAAAGCTCATTTTTCTGAAACCTCCCTCTGACAAGATAAATAAAATCGACCGATCGATTAGCAATTTTTATGTGAGAAGAATGTGTTTAGGAGAAAAATCTGGATTAAAAATTTAGAAGGCGATCTGTGCATAGAAAGCTGAGCTTTTGAAGCTCAAATTTATTCAGTTTATTCAAAAATATCTCGGAAAACGGTGCATTGTTAGAGAAAAATGGAGGTCAAAAAAATTGTTAGGAATTTCCAAGCTCTATTTTTCATTGAATTTTTCCATAATTGTAAAATCTCACGGGATTTTCGAGAAAAATGAGGCTCAAAAAGTACAAAAGCTTGTAATAGGTCAATATTTTCCAACTTGATTTCTCTCGTTCAACTGAACCGATCGTTTTGAAATTTTTACAATACGTGTAGATTGTGCAGGAGAAGACCTAATTTTTTAGGTTAAATATTGAGCAAAAGGAAAGCTGAGCTTTGAAGTTTTAAAGTTCTTTTTTGTGACACCATAACTCAAGTCAGAGTTGATCGATCGACTTGAAATTTCCGTAGTAATTAGAAATGTGTATAGAGGAAGAGATGATTAATTTTGAAGTTGATACGTGCATTGAAAGTTGAGCTTCACAAGTTCAATTCTAGTTTGTATATATAGGAAGTCCGCTCTTTTGACACAGTGGTGTCTAGTTTTATTTATTTGTTTGTTTGTTTGTTTGTTTGTTGAAGCCTTTTTTTTTTTCCTGACGCGATTTCTCTCGCTAAACTGAACAGATCGGGCTGAAAATTTTTACAGTAGGTGTAAGTTTCATGCTGGAGAAGAGCTGATTAGATTTTGGTGGTTTTCAATTCTGTGCCACAGAAAGCTGAGCTTTTCAACTTTAAAGCTCATTTTTGGGACATTTCTTTCTGACGCGATAACTCACGTTAGAGTTGACCAATAGACTTGAAATTTTTACAGTGGTTAGAACGTTTACACGAGAAGATGCTGATTAAATTTTGAAGTCGATCTGTATATTGAAAGTCGAGCTTTTGAAGCTCAAAGTTTATTCAGTTTTTCGAAAATATCTCGAAAATGGTGCATCGTAGAGAAAAACGGAGGCCAAAAGGATGGTCAGGAATTTCAAGCTCTACAACTTTGGTTCTTATGAATTTTTTTTCTTAAAGCTCACTGTTTTCGAGAAAAATTGAGCTCAAAGTTGAAAAAAAAGCTCGTGATTGGTCAACTTTTCTGATGCGATTTAAATCATATTTATCAACAAGGGTTCGGCAGATATAAATATCTTCTTTGAACCCTTGCAATACCGCCTGCTGCGTCGGCATTTTTAAACCAACAAAAGACTGGTTTTATGGTCCCTTTGAGGCAGTGGTCGGCAGATAAGATCTTTATCAAAAATTCCTTACAAGGCAGATGACCTGGCTTTGTATTCGGATCCCCATTGTTACATTTATTTATTCAAACCTTTTATGTTTATTTTATTGTCCTACTTGACTTAACTTTTTGATATGAAAGGTCTTTTCAATTTTTTGACAGTTTTTATTGCCCTACGTGATCTAAATTTTGAAAAAATTTAAACTGAATCTTTTACTTTATTTTTTTTGTTTTTCTTTGTGATGGGAAGCTTTGGCTTTGTATTTTTCGAATTCCTTTTGTGATAGGTATTTATATCTTCAACCTTTGTTAGTTTTATTGCCCTACCTGACCAGAATTTTCAATGAAATTTAAATTCTTTGATATACCGCCTGCTGCGTTGTAATTTTTGGACCAGCGTGTTCGGGTTCCCTTTGTTATTTATGTTTATTACCTACTTCAACCTTTGTTCACTTTATTACCCTACAATTTAAGAATGGAATTTTGATTGTGTTTTTTTTTCTTTGTGGTATAAAGCCGACAGATGCGACGTGATTTAGGAATGGATTTTTATTCTGTTTTTTTTCTTAAGATGGGCCAGCTACTGTGTCGGCATTTTTTAGACCAAGATAAAAGAATGGTTTTACTGGCCCCTTTGAGGCATCAAATTTCTCAGCAGGGGGGTCGGCAGATGAAAAATTTTCATTCTAAATTTCATTCAAATTTTGGTCACTCAGGGCAATAAGACTAACAAATAATGAGAAATAAAATTCTTTGTCCTGATCAAAAATGCCGACGCAGCAGGTGACCCGCCACAAAAGAAAATGAAACAATGAAATTCGACAGATTTTTAATGGAATTTCTTTTGTTTCGTTTTTTCTTTGTGATGGGACAACTATTGTGTCGGATTTTTAGGCCGGGATAAAGACAGGTTTATTGACTTTTGAAGTATCATAAAGTTAATATTAAAAGTAAGAACCCTTGTGATTGGTCAAATTTTCCAGTTTGACAATACACAAAATAAAAAGGAAGTCCGCTATTATGACACAGTGTGTCTAGTTTTCTAACGCGATCTGTCTTGTTCAACTTAACAGATTGGACTGAAATTTTTACAGTACACTGAGAGAAAAAATGGTGGTGATGTTTACTACAAATTGTGGAAAAACTCATCCACTCCGAGTTTGTGATGCTTTTCACCACAGTTGTGGTACTTTTTTTGCCACAACTGTGGTAAAAAGTAAGTACCTACCACATTTGTGGTGAAAAGCATCACAAACTCGGAGTGGATGAGTTTTTCCACAATTTGTAGTCAATATCGCCACACTGTTCTCTCAGTGTAGGTGTAGATCATGTAAGAGAAGAGCTAATGAGTTTCTGGTGCAATTTTGTGCACTGGAAGCTGAGATTTTCATCTTTAAGCAGGGTTGCGAAACCTAATTTGGATTATGGGTTCAGGTTATTTTTTTTTTTTTTGTAAAAGTAATGGTTAGGGTTATTTCGGTTTCTCAAATTTAAAAATAAAGGTTATGGGTTATTGATTATGGTTTACCTGGAAGATTTGGGTTATGGTTTCGGGTTACGGTTATAAAGGTTATACCATCAGAAAAACTACATTTTTGTAATATATTTTTTCTTGGTACATGAATTGTATGTTACTTGAATATGACCTCAGAATTTAAAGTCAATTTTTTTGGGAATTGGGCAATTCAATTTTTTATTTTAAAATTAAAATGTAAAAAAACACTGAAAAAGGCGAGAAAAGGGGAAAAAGAGGGGAAACCCCTGGGGAAAAGGATGAAAACCCGTAACTGTAACTCTAATAAATTTGAAGGGTTACGGGTTATTTCTGCTCAATTTTATTTTGGTTATGGGTTATGGGGTTTCTATTTCGGTTTTTATTTCAGTTATGGGTTACGGTTATTTTTCAAATTCAAAAATAAGAGTTATTTAGGATGATTACAGTTTGGGTTAGCACCCCTGCTTTAAAGCTGTTAAAGAATTGGCCGATTGACTTGAATATTTTATGGTGATTTGAACATGTGCAGGAGAAGAGCTGATTAAATTTTGAAGTCGATCTGTGCATTGAAAGTTGAGCTTTTTGAGTTCAAAGTTTATTCAGTTTTTAAAAAATATCTCGCGAACGATGCATCGTAGAAGGAAACAGAGGCCAAAAGGATGGTCAGAAATTTCACACTCTACAACTTTGGTTCTGAGGATTTTTTAGATCCATTTCAGGGGCCCTGCCCATAGAAAGGAGGGGAATGAAACGCATATGGGATGATTGTGATATGTTTGTGCTGTTTTGTGCTGCTATTTTCAACGTTTGTACTGCTTTCCTTCCTCCTTTTCTTAAAACAACCTTTGGGCAGGGCTGGTGAAATGGTAGCCCTGCCCATAAAACCGAGGGGAGTGAAACACATATGAGAAGATTGTGCTATGGTTGCTATTTTTGACGCTTGTGCTGCCCCCTCTACCCTTTTTTAGAAAAAACTCCGGGCAGGGCCGGTGAAACGGTAGTCTGCCCATAAAACCAATGGGAACGAAACACATATGCGAGGATTGTGTTACGTTTGTGATGTTTTGTGCTGCTATTTTCAACGTTTTTGCTGTCCCTTTTACCCCTTTTCAAACTTTTGTTTTTTAAAAAGAAGGGTGAAGGGGGCCAGCATAAAACAGCACAAACATAGCGCAATTCTCTCATGTGTGTCCCCCCCCCCTCCGTTGTATGGTTACTGTTTCACCAGCCCTACCCAAAAGTTTTAATAAAATTTAGAATGGAATTTCTATTTTTTTTTCTTTTTGATGACTGATGAGCCACCTGCTGTGTTGGCATTTTTAGACCAGAATAAATTTAATTAAAAGTTTGAATCCTTGTGATTGGTCAAATTTTTTATTTTGACAATACACATAAAAAAAGGAAGTTTAATTCACTTTGGGTTTGAAATTGTATATAAACTTAAACATTATAGTCGGTACAACGAAAGAAGGCACTTTTCCCCTACTCGACTCCGAACGCGGAAACCAACGACGCGCGTTGATTTCAAATTTCGTCCTATCACAACTCAACGTTTTTAAATTTGGTGGTGGGAGAATGTAGGGGAAAAGCGCCTTCTTTCGTTGTACCGACTATAGTTCCTCGTCGTTTCTGAATGATTTGAATTGATCATTTTGTCACCTTACCAAGATTAAATGGCTATTTTATAGTAAATACAATAACAAAAAAAGTGCTAACCAGCAGTTTCTGAATTCAAATGAACGAATTTGCACAATGATAAAAGTTTATACACAATTTCAAATTGACTACTCCACGCTCACGAAAGCGCTGCAGTCGCGCTGAAAAATTGAGGGGGATGGAAATTATGAAATACATTAGCGTATATGGGAGAGCTGAGGCTTTTCGGATTTTTAGGTAAAATGGTGGGGTTTAGAAAAAAATTTGTAGAAACAAAAATTAAAGGTATTTAAATTTATTATCGATTGGTATAAAAAACTTTTGAATTTCATGAAATAAAAGCCATTTTATTAATATTTCTTCTATTTAATTTTTGCATACGTCACCTTTGAATTAAAATTACTTAAAATCTAGATCGACAACACCAATTTTTTATTATTGCAAATTGTAGAGAATTTTATGCTCTTTCCAATGACGTATTAACGATCTTTATCCCGTTTATATTGAAGCCGCTGTTGTCATTTTCAATTATATTTATATTTCAATACAGCTGATTAGATGATCGGTTATTTTCAAAAATGGCGATTCATGTTTTGACACACTAAAAAGAGAATAGCGGCTTTAATATTAACGCGATTAAGATCGTTAATACGTCATTGGAAAGAGCATAAAATTCTCTACAATTTGTATAAACAAAAAATTGGTGTTGTCGATCTAGATTTTAAGTAATTTTAATTCAAAGCTGACGTATGCAAAAAGTGAGTAGAAAGAAATATTAATAAAATTGCTTTTATTTGATGGAATTCAAAAGTTTTTTATACCAATCGATAATAAATTTAAATATCTTCAACTAGCGGACTTCGCCCCGGTCCGCTCCGCGGCCCCAACCCTTGGTTCGCGCCCTCGGGCCTTGTTACGCTTGGAATGCTCGCTTTTGTTAATTGAATTAAAATATTTTTGTGAGTACTCTTACTCTAGTTCTTATACATTGAATTAGTAAAAATTGACTGATGAAATGTTCAGATTTAAACCAATGCAGAAAGCAATGGAAAAAACTACAGATTCAATTATATTAATATTTTCAGTTTTGAATCAGTAATTTTTTTCCATTACGGATCACAATTGAAAATATTAATTGAAACTGTAGTTTTTAATTGATTTCTGCAGTGACTCAAATCTGGTTACATGTTTCACCAGTAAATTTTTACTGATTCGATTTTAGAGAGTATCCAGGTGAATTCAACCCCCCCCCCCCCCATGTACCTCACCTTACTATTTTGAAATTTTAGAAAATTTTTCATTTAAAAAACCATTAACTGTCGTTGAACATCTTTTAGACCCTCTTGAAATAATTGTTCAATCCAAAACTAAAAAAATGAAAAATTTTTGATAGTTTTTTCTTTTTTGATCTAGTCTGACCGGGGCTTACATAGAATAAGTGGTCGGTGAGCATTTTATAGGGCATTCGCGCAGATATGCGGATTGCATACTCTATGCTGGGTGATTTGGTGCAGTTATCACGATTTTTTGATTTTTTCCAAATAATATCTAATCTAAAGAAGAAATTTTACAACTTTTTCATAATACTTGACTTCATTTAAAGAGGATGAGTAAAGCTTTTGATTGGAATTTATAATTATAGGTACTTTTTGATTTCGTGCAGCTCAAAAATTTTGTAAATTCTGATGGAGAAAATATTGCAATTTTCAAAGTAATGATACCAATTGAAAACGTATTTCATCCTCTACAAATCAAGTTATTATTATGAAATGATCCCATTTTTTTGGTTCAAGTTATTTAGAAAAAGTGAAAAAAAAATTGTAACCGAGCGCCAATACCTCAGAGCATTTTAATTGCAAGACCAGAGCATCACAATCACTCATAGAGTAAGATATGCAATCCGCACATATGCGCTCCTTCCAACGGGAAGGGTATCATATGACAAACCGGTTGCTGCAACGCCACGCCCACCACCCCACAACGTACTGATCCTCGCGGCAACGTGAGACGCAGTACCAACGCGCTACCATTTACATGCATTTTTTTAGTAATTTTGGGTGATTCGGTGGCTTGAATTTTCAAAGATTTCTCGTCACGGGTCAATTTTTTCATAACGAATGCGTAACACACGTATTTGTAATGAAATTTTGAAACTTTCCCTCTCTTATACTACACCTCTAGCTCGTTTAGTTTTCGAGTTATTTTGATCCGAAAATCATGGTCGGTTTTTCAAAAATAAATCAAAAACTAAAAAAGCTAGAGGGTTGGTGTAAGCAACGGAAATACGCTAAATTTCACGCCCTTCAATTTAAGACCACTCCCGATTCTGTAGCTTTCATAGTTTTCGAGTAATTTTCAAAAAAGTGAAAAAAATTGAAATTTTGATTTTTTGGGGCTCCAAATTTGAAAATTTTTTGAATCGAATGTTTGATGGCTCATCTACACGTCAGATGGGACATATTGAAAAAAAATGAGCAAAATCGGTCCATTAGGAGAGGCTGGCCGATTGGACATAGGTTTCGCTGTTTTACAACCTCCAAACCTCTTTTAATATATATAGATTTTTGTTTCCACAAATTTTTTTCTAAACACCACCATTTTCCTTAAAAATCCGAAAAACCTCCTCTCTCCCATATACTCAATGTATTCCATCCCCCCAATTCTGCGAAAAAATCTTAGTTCCAACAAGATCGTATAGTATGCAGCCACTCCGCGTGGAGGAGTCAATTGTGTAAACATAATTTCAAACCCAAAGTGAAATGCACCCCAATGTGTTCTAGTTTTGTTTTGTTGATGCCTTTTTTCTGACATGATTGTTTCCAGTTAAACTCACCGGATCAGGCTGAAATTTTTTACCGTAGGGGCAGATAATGTAAGAGAAGAGCTTATTAGTTTTTTGGTGCTTTCGCCCAGAAAGCTGAGATTTTTAGCTAAAATTTTTGTGACACGTTTCTTTCTGATGAGGATAACTGCTGTTAGAGTTGACAGATCGAATTGAAAATTTTTATAGTGATTAGAATGTGTGTAGGAGCTTGGTGTATTTTGGGCAGGGGGTTGCATGTTAGGTGAGCCGCATTCTGTGTTGCAAATTAGCATATGTAAACTTGAGAGTTGGAGTTTGAGAGACACAATGGATATGTATACGTAGATGCATTTATTCACAGCGAATACATAGAGAGTAAAGTATAAGATATGTATAAAATACTGCCTGAGTTTGATAATAGGTATGAGATTATTGTACTAGGACGTGAACATGAAAATATTACTTACAAGGGAACATTTTAAGAATGAGACGAGATCTCATTGTCTTAACACGTTTACTGCTAGCTACAAGATAACTCGTAGTAAGCAAATTCTGGTGTTGTGCTGAAGTGATTTGTCAGAATTTTATTGACTATACTTTGTTTGATATCAATTTACTCATGAAGTGATAACGAAACCATTTCGGTCAATAAAATAACAAACAAATATTCTCGTACTTGGCCCAGAGAAACAAACATAATCTCTTAGAGCCAGGTACGAGATATCTCGTAACGAATATATTCGTATTTTGCAAATAGGATGTAATATCTGCATCTATTCGCCAACTACGAGTATATTACATACTTATTTTTCAGTGCTAAAATGATTTGTCATCATCTAGAGGAGTAGAGATAGTGGCTATAAGCAGAGGTGCAACGATTACGATTTTAATCGATTATAATTGACTACTCCACGCTCACGAAAGCCCTGCAGTCGCGCTGAAAAATTGGGGGATGGAAATTTTGAAATACATTAGCGTATATGAATATTTACGCGATTAAGATCAGTAATACGTCATTGGAAATAGCATAAAATTCTCTACAATTTGCATTAACAAAAAATTGGTGTTGTCGATCTAGATTTTAAGTAATTTTAATTCAAAGCTGATGTATGCAAAAAGTGAGTAGAAAGAAATATTAATAAAATTGCTTTTATTTGATGGAATTCAAAAGTTTTTTTATATCAATCGATAATAAATTTAAATATCTTTAATTTTTGTTTCCACAAATTTTTTTCTAAACCCCACCATTTTCCTTAAAAATCCGAAAAACCTCCTCTCTCCCATATACGCAATGTATTCCATCCCCCCAATTCTGTGAGAAAATCTTAGTTCCAACAAGATCGTAAAGAATGCAGCCACTCCGCGTGGAGGAGTCAATCGATGCTCATACCCCGATTAAAATAATCGGACGAGCATCGATTAGTCTTCGATTAATCGAAGATAGGTAAACAAAAATTACCAATTTTTCTGATTGGTCAAATTATATGTGACGTAATTTTTTTTCTAATCAAAACAATTCAAGTTTCTAACGTCATGTATCTCTGGCCAATGAAGAATACTCAAATTTTTGAGACCGATTATTAATCAATTATTTCCAATTATTTTTTGAAAACACAATCGATATAGCATCAATTATAATCGTTGCATCTCTGGCTATAAGGTTTAATTTTAGCATTTGCATAAGTTGTAATCAGGTTTTTGGTTTGCCTTCCTTTTGTAAGTTTATATTCAAGCATAAAAAAACTGATAATTTTTAATTTTTCAAATGTAAATAAAATCAACTTTTAATTATCGTAGTGTCATGCGGTTTTCACAGATTGATAGCTAATTTGCCAGGGAATAATTTTTAATTTTTCAAATGTAAATAAAATCAACTTTTAATTATCATAGTGTCATGCGGTTTTCACAGATTGATAGCTAATTTGCCAGGGAATATTCTTAGACTACTAAAAATATGTTTTGTAGAATGAGTCACTCCTAGCTGGCAAAAATCAAACCTACTTCAAGTACAAATATATTCGTGGTTGGCACAGCGAACCTCACAAAAATAGGTACGAATATACTCATGCAGCAGTGAACGTGTTAAACAGCATCATTACTTGAGTCACCAGTGTCACCACACCTTGAATTGTTTGAAATTGGATAATAGGATGTACAAAACAGCAGTCTTGTGCTACAGGGAATGGGGTGACATTGACAGAGATCTAAGATTTTAACTTACAGAGGAAAATGGGAATGTACAGCATACTGTTTTTGAGGATTTTAATTGCCTGTTGAATGAATACTACCTCTTGGCTCTTACTGTTGAACCTATAACGTTGATAGGAATATCAATGTTAGAGGCATAGTATGGAAAAGAAAAGTTACATTAGAAACGTGAGATAAATACTTGAATAATGTAACAATAATAGTGGTAATAAAAAATAGAAATGGCAAGAGTAAAAATGAGATGCTTCTTTGAGAAGAATGATGAAAGTGACATTAAAAGACAGAATAAGATTTGAGATTATAAAATCAGATGTCCACACAATACAAATAATGAAAAAATTAGGATGGTATAAAAGAGTATAACAATTGCTTTGATTGAATTGAAGAAACAATATCATCTAAGCACATCATCATCATCTTCTCATACATAGTACACACCCAGACACACTAGAGAGAAAGCAGAGGATATTGTGGAAGAGGGTGATCAATATTTCGGATTCTATATTTGATAATATTCTCAATGCCATTAAAAGAATTGGAACATGAGCTGTTTAAAGATCTCAAATGATTGGATGCATAGCAATGGTCTGCACAATAATGTAGATTGTTGAATACTGCATAATCATTCATAACCAAAATAAAATGAGTGATGTTTTTTTTTTTCATTTTTTTGGGAAAAAATTTTGGGAGATAAAAAAGATTAGTATTGTAGTTTTTGGGAAGATCATCCAAAATGAATACTTTTAACCCTAAATAACAAAGTTAAGTCAAAATTGTTATGAATTTAAATTGTTCTTCTTTTCTTATATGTGCTCATGATGTGAAAATTATGATTAATACTATCAAAAACAAGTGAAAGGATTAAAGGGTGGTACTCGTACTTATTTTCATCATATTTAGATTGAAGACATTTGGAAAAAGTGAGAATATTATTGATAGCCTTTCAGCTCAGTTGCAATTCATCTATTATAGAGTGAACATCAACTTGAAGAATGAGCAGTTATGAAAAACTATTAAATTAACAGGTTAGTTCACTTCAATTAGTACTTTGATTCAAAGGTTAATTAAAGCAGGGATGATTACCGATACCAATACCAACACGTGTTTTTCCGGTGAAAAACCGTACCAATACCTATACTGATACCGGTATTTTTTGCGGTACAGTAACCAATAATGGTTTTTTGCCCAAAAACCGGTATTTTTTTTTTTGTACAGTCCGATACCAAAAATTATCAATTATACCTTATCTTTTTTGTTCCAAATTTTACCAAAAAATAAAAACCGAAATATCGAATACCTTATTCTTTTGTTTTGAAACAAGAAAAAAAACCAATACCGATCCCAAAAAATACCATTTTGTTTTTACTTTTACCGAACCAAATACCAAATTTGCCGCCATTTTTGGGGTGTCCAGCCCGTGAAATTTTTGTAACCAATACCGATACCGGTATTTTTTGTGGTACGATACCGATACCGATACCAATACCGAAATTCTTTCTGGTATAATACCGCTACCGATACCAATACCAAAATTCTTTCTGGTAATTCTGGTATAGGTAATACCGCTACCGATACCAATACTGTTATTTCTCATAGTATTATACCAGTATAATTTTGGTAGATTTTGGTATACCAGTATAATTAAAATTTTGAGCCGATGCGATCATTTTTTAAATATTTTTTATGATTTTTTTCTTGAGGGAACTCGAAAATTGATTTTGAAATTTTTGGTTCCTAATTTCGACCACCAGTTGATTTTGTCCGCAATGAGCGGAATCTGCTCAAAAATAATTTTTTCATTTATTCTTCTTTAACAGATAAACAAAATGAGACCAGAACGATAACCATACAGCCAATTTTTGTAAAGTACCTCCAGTTGTTTTAAAAAATTATTATTTTATCGAAATCCAAAGAATAGGTACATACGTGGAAAAAATTTCACTTTTGCAATTTCCTTCTTTTTTTTTTTTGCTAATTTAACCTGTAGGGTTGTCATTTTGAACTCAAATTGTTCATATAGGGCTGTTGAAACTCATCCAAGGTCATATTTTATTAAAAAGTGATGAACTGGTGGGAAAAAAACATATGTTTTATACGTAATTTATACAAAATTTTCATAAATTTATCCACTTTATTGCTAAAAAAATGAAGTTGATCTTATGTGAATTTTATTGTAATTATTCATTTTTTATTTTTGTGATAAAAAATTAAGTTGTTTTTTGTTTTCAGATTTCGAATATCAAAATGAAGTGATTTGAAAATAGGACCGGAATTTAGGCATAGGCGAGAAAATCGGTTTCTAAATGAGTGAGTACTTTCATTTTAATTGCAATTTTTTACGAGTTTGTTTAACTTTCAAAAATTTGAATCAAAATAAGGCTCACACTCATTTTCCCGAAGCCTAAATCCCGAACGGACATTTTCCCGAATAGGATAATTCACGAATCCGTTTTAAAATATCTCAAAAGCTAAGTCTCTTAAGAAAAATATGTCTTATTGATAGGAAGTTTCATAAGGAATCAGAAAAAGATTAGTTTGAAGGTCGTATCGTGGCCTCAAGTGCTTCAAAAAGAACCTCAATTCCCAAAAATGTGAGAACTTTTATTTCTTTTTTCCAAAATTTCCACATTTTTTAGGTTAGCGCCCTAATTGGGCCACCTAAGAACCTGAGATGGCCATATATTCTCGATCAAAGGACAAAAACCAGTGTTATTTCTGGCACTTATGGTCATGAAATGACCCTCAATGTCAAACTAACTTTTTGGAATAGAAATCATAAAAAACGTGATTCGGGAAACCCTGCGCTACCCCCTGGGGAGGGGTAAATGTCTACTGAAAACCGGTTTTTCGTGAATATCTCCTCAAATTAGCCTCAAAATTGAAAAATAGTTAAAAGCAATCATGTTCTACGTGTAATTTCCTATCAGACAGGTTCGTTTATTTTCGAAAACACTCACTTCTTTGCCCAAAAATTAAGGGAGGAAACGCCTATTTTTCCAACAATACTTAACCTCCCTTATAATTAACGGTAGGGGTTCAAATTCTTGCGGCGACTTTTTTTAGAATTCCCTACCAGCATGTATAAAAAAATTACACCTCACTGGTATAATTTTGGGTACTTTCAACTTCGTATTTTCATCTTTTCCAAAAATACTGTAAATATTGGAAAAATAGGCGTTTTCCACCCTTAATTTTTGGGCAAAGAAGTGGATGTTTTCGAAAATAAACGAACCTATCTGATAGGAAATTACACGTAGAACATGATTGTTCCTGACCATTTTTCCATTTTGAAGCTTATTTGTTATTTGAGGAGATATTCACAAAACTTGAGATTTTTTCAAAAAATGCTGTAAATTGTTGAAAAATAGGTGTTTTTTACCCTTACTTTTGGTCAAGGAAGTGAGTGTTTTTGAAAAAACAAAAAAACCTTCTGATAGGAAATTACACGTAGAACAAGATTGTTCATAACTATTTTTCAATTTTGAGGCTTATTTGAGGAGATATTCACGAAAAATCGGTTTTCAGCAGACATTTACCCCTCCCCAGGGGGTAGCGTAGGGTTGTGGGGTGACCATTTTAGTGTGTTGTGTAGTGGACCATTACGAACGTAAAACGCGAAAAAAAATCTGGATTCAATTTTTGGAGTTAACTCCTAAAATGACTGGACTATATTCGGGAAAATGTTCATTCGGGATTTAGGCTTTCGGAAAACGGTCCATAACCTCAAAATAAGTTTGTTTTCAAAAGTGTTATTTCATTAATTATGTGCTCAAGTACTTACTCGTGTGATTTTTATCCTGAATTTTTTTCAAATTTTCGTGATTAAAATAATTCAATTTGTTTTTGTTTTCAGATTTCGAATTTCAAAATTAGGTTAGCTGAATGAAGATAGGACTGGAATTTCGGGATAAGTTACGTGAAAATTGGCTTATAAATGAGTGAGTACTTTTTATTTCGATCTTCTTTTTTTTTCAAATTCTGGCTATAAATTATTTTTAAAATATATTTTCTTATCAAAAATGAAATTATTTGATCATTTTTGGCAATTTTTTAATTTTTAAAATTTCATCAAAATGATTCTTTTCTAAATTCTTAATATTTTTAATTTTGGGAATTATTTTCATACCTTGAATCCTAACATTTCTGTTGGAAATTTTCCGTTGCATGATTATTTAGTTTTTAAATTTTTAAATTAATATCAAATTCATTGCAGTGCAGTGATTCTGGAAGAAGTATTAAATTTCACTGTACTGGTGCTAAAACTACGTTTCTTTAATTTCGATCGTTTTCCAATTTCTTTCTTCTTTCATTCCTTTCTACAAATTTCTTTTAATAATTTGGTTTAAAATTTGTATTTTACCGTCTTGATTTTTATTTTTATGCTATGCTCATATTTTTCTATCAAAATTTACTTACCGTCTAGATTTCTCAAATTGACGTTGAATTTTTTGATTTTTTAAAAAATGAAATTTAATTTAATAATCATTGATATTCGTGTCTCAGTCCAGCTTTTGAAAAGGCCAGTTCGTATTTTTTCTTGGATTCGAGAATTTGAAATTGTATACCTACGATGTGACACAGTGATACCACACGTGCTTTATGCATTGTATTGTCTTACTTGCCTGTCTTCGTGGAATGCCTACTTTATCCTACCACTGGTAAGTATTTTTCTTTCCAACACCCGAACGTTTTTGGTAAGGAAAAAGTTTTTTTTTCGGGGGGTAAAAACCCCTTTTGGGCCAATTTATTTGCCCCAAACTGACTTTTAAAGTTTGTTTTACCATTTTTCCAATTAATTTTTTTAGTTTAAAATTTAATTATGAAAATTGTTATTTTTTAATGAGGGGAAAAGTAAAAAAATTTTGTTTCCATTCTGCTGAAACAACGGATTCGCCCGTCCTAATTAAAATATTTGTTAATTTTTTGGAGTTGGGGTTTAAAAAAGGGGCTTTTCCAAAATTTCAGTTTTCTTTAGGTTCAACCAAAAAATTTTCGGGGATAATCAATTTCATTTCGTTGGAAGAGCTGGCCTCGAATTTTTTTCGTCGTGATTTTCTGCTGATTGAAGACATCTGCGAAATCTTTGAAAGATCAAAAAACGTTCTCAAGTTCCTAGGTAAGTTTTTTTAATAATAATTTTTTGTGAATTAGGTATATTATAATACCTACCTACGAAATTCCTTCCATTTTTCAAGCTCTGTTTACCTCTTTAATAACTAACTCATTTTTTCCAGAATAAGAAATTCATTTTGTTGGAAAAAACTGAATGAAACTGACCCCTAAATTTTTTCGTCGTAATTTTCTGCTGATTGAAGACATCTGTGAAATTTTTGGCAAGATCGATAACGTTTTTGAGTAAGTTTTTTTTTTTAAAAATTTGTTTGTCAATTTTATGATGTTTAATAATTCAGTTATTTTGCAAGTATTGCTTTACCTCTTTATTAACCTATTCGTTTTTCAGAATAAGAATAATTTCGTTGGAAAAAGCTGGATGAAATCGATTCTGAAGTAATTTTCTGCTGAAACGTTTTTAAGTAAGTTTTTTTTCCCCTTTGTCTGCAATTTTTCAATATTTTGGCCAACTGTTGGTACCTATATTAAAAAAAAAGATAATTTCTAAAATCATTTTTAAAAGTTCTCAGCACAAAGTGAACTGATTTTTTCGACAAAAAATAAATAAACCAATTTGTTTAGGTGCATAATTTAAAGAAGGAAAAAAGTTGCTTTAATTTTTTCGTGTGCTTTAGTTTAAAGTACCAAACTTGGGTATAGACTTTGGTTTTTTGTGTTTTATTAATTGACATTTTTTTTGTTCATTATCTAGGTAATTCTGGTTTTTTTTTGCCAATCGTCAAAGAGCAAATGATATTCTCTGCCCGAATAAATTCCAGCTGAAAGGTAAAATTTTTTTCTTTTTAAAAATAATGATAGGTCATTTATTTTCATTCACATTTTTTCTGTTTAATTTTTTTTGTTTCATACTTTCACTTTTACGTTCTACGTCTTTATAAACCGATGATTAATTTTTTCCTTTTTTTTATGATTGTGTTTTTTTCCTTTTTTTTTGATGATTGTATATCTTGCATAATTTTTGTAGAATTACGTAGGTAGTCAATACTTACCATTGCTTATTGGTAAGAAATTTTTTAGTTATCCTTCGATTTATTTTTGCAGTGTTTTATACCTTTTTAATGACATTTTGTTTTTAATTTGCAGGTGATATGAAATGCATCCAGAAAAAAGGTTCGAATCGAGATTACTCTGAGTACTTATTACCTGATAAACGCAGTTGCTGAAAGGTAAAGTTTTTTTTTGCATTTTATAACTTGCTAACAAAGTTCATTTTTTCTTGGGTTTTGATAATCGTCGTAATTTTTCTTGAATGACTCCTAGTTATATTTCTAAACAGTGATTTTTTCAGGTTTTTTTCACTACTAATCTTTCTATTTTTTTTCAAACTTTGGGTTGGTATTTTTTTAATTAGTGATTTTTTAATTTTTTCACTACCTACTATGGTACCTAGGTAATCTTTTCATTTTTTTTCAAACTTTGGGTTTGTATTTATTTAAAATAATAGGCTAACGTTTCGTTTTTTTTTTAAATTTTATAATTTCAATAAATCACTTGATATAATACAAAAAAAAAATAATAAATTTCGGAAGTAAATGTATATATTTGTTAATTTTAAACATATTGTATAATTCCATTTCTTTTTAACCAAGAATTTATTCTTTTGATTCTTTGCAGAAATTTCACCGATACTCAGAAATTTCTCGAAGCATTTCTACCTTTAGAATTATTCGAAGCTGTGATTTGTAACACAGATATTCCTTCAGAGATGATAATATCGCAAGGTGAGCTTCTAATGAATTATTTAAATGGCTCCCAAAGGGGAGCATGATCCGGATCATGCTCCAACTCCGAGTCACACGTCCACGTCGTGGGGGCTGGGACCTCGCCGAACTTGCTCGTAAGTTCGGCGTGCCAACGTGACAGGGGGACGTGCTGGAGACTCTCTCTGGCACGTTATTTTCGAAATTGAAAAAAAAAAATCAATTTTGGACTGGGGGGTGGGAACTGAATTCAAAATTTTCGGCTGTAGGCGGTTAGGTGGTACAGGTAAGTTGTGCTAGCTGCTAGGTGTCTTTATAGGTCATGCAGGGTCACCCTAATACACTTCGGTATCGGGTTACCCTGCATAGATCGGTCCGGTGATTGGATTGTGCAACGTCATCGGTTCCTGCCGCGGACGAATCGCAGGACTCGCCGATGTAGGGCCATTGCCGGTGCATTTTTCTCTTACCGGATCAGGGCGTTGTTTTGATAGTTGTAGGACTTCTTAGGACCTGCGTAATGCGCGAAATCTTGTGGCTTTGCTGAGGGTCATTGATCCCCATATCTACCTTTGCAAATCCGGGGTGGAGGGCATTACGTGGCTCGGTGCGCAATCAGGTGTCTTAGTCTTTTTATCAGCGTTGAGCAAAACCTGAAGATGGTTCGACCCGGACGGTCTTTTTAGTATCTTAAAAAAACAACTTTCACTTTCTTTTTTGGAACTTTCAAATGAAAGTGAAAGTTCCAAAATAGAAAGTGAAAGTTGTTTTTTTAAGATACTAAAAAGACCGTCCGGGTCGAACCATCTTCAGGTTTTGCTCAACACTGATAAAAAGACTAGACACCTGATTGCGCACCGAGCCACGTAATGCCCTCCACCCCGGATTTGCAAAGGTAGATATGGGGATCAATGACCCTCAGCAAAGCCACAAGATTTCGCGCATTACGCAGGTCCTAAGAAGTCCTACAACTATCAAAATTCAAAACAACGCCCTGATCCGGTAAGAAAAAAATGCACCGGCAAAGGCCCTACATCGGCGAGTCCTGAGATTCGTCCGCGGCAGGAACCGATGACGTTGCACAATCCAATCACCGGACCGATCTATGCAGGGTAACCCGATACCGAAGTGTATTAGGGGTGACCCTGCATGACCTATAAAGACACCTAGCAGCTAGCACAACTTACCTGTACCACCTAACCGCCTATAGCCGAAAATTTTGAATTCAGTTCCCACCCCCGAGACCAAAATCGATTATTTTTTCAATTTCGAAAATAACGTGCCAGAGAGAGTCTCCAGCACGTCCCCCTGTCACGTTGGCACGCCGAACTTACGAGCAAGTCCGGCGAAGTCCCAGCCCCCACGACGTGGACGTGTGACTCGGAGTTGGAGCAGGATCCGGATCTTGCTCCCATTAAGGGGCCATTAAATGAACTATGTATACACTTTGGGAATAGTAAATTGTAAATGAAGACCTCAATTCCAAAAAGTGCTTAGTCCAAAAAAACGAAAAATGAGTTAGTGACGTCATCGAGTAGTCTAGGTAATTTCTCGCCGGTTTAGAACGTCATACAGCCGAAAACTGAAGATGGACCATTTTTATGGACTTTTCTAAAGTGTTAAAAAATACCAAAATCTTCTGGAGGCTCCGAAACGTCCCGAAACCACTTTCAATCGATTCGACAGGTCAAAATTAGGGTATATACCAAATTTCAGCGTTTTTTGTTTCAATTTAGAATTCTCGCGGTCGCTGAATGATCAAAAAAAAAGAATAAAACTTTTTTTTTTTGATTTCCCCCAAAAAACAGTTTTGGACTAAGCACTTTTTGGAATTGAGGTCTTCAAGTGATGAAAGAACCGCGATGTATTTGTATTCTTAAAATAAACGAATTAGGTACTTTGTAATGTTCATTATTTTTACCAATTCCATTCATTTTTTTTTTTTAGAATATCTACTGAATTAGGTACGCCTGAAACATAAAAAGTACAGATACATAAATTAAACTAATTAAAGCACTTGAAAAAAAAGACAGTTAAAATCAGTCGACAATGTCGACATAATCAAAACGGTAATTACGTGGTAATTTCGAAAAAGCTGCGAAAAACAAATCCATATTCAAAACAAAAAGGTTAAAATTGTGAAATTTACCTGCCGGTAAATTACAGTTAATTTCTTTGGAACGATTCCGATCTGGGTAAAACGCGTTTTAAAAATTACAAAACCGGGTTTTTTTAATTTAGAAAAATTTTTAAAAACTTATGCCCTCGAAAAAAAAACTTCTGTTTTTTGGGTATCGCAAGAGCTTTGCCGGCGCGGGGGAAATATTCCGGGATTAGGGATTAAAACTTTGCCCACGTAATTTATTCTAGAGTTTATTGGAAAATACGATTTTTTTTTCAAAAAAAACCCCCTTTCGAATTAAGAATTGTTACGTAACTTAATTCAATTTCAACGATTCTAAAGCGTAATTAATGATAGAAAAGATTAAAATCCATGTATTTTGATGCCAGGAATCCAATAACATTGTTATTTTTGCGTATGGATGAAAATTTTAAGAGTTATTCGCCATTTTAGATTCAAAATTGTCATTTTTCAAAGCTGTTTGATTAAATTTTACGCAAATAAATAATTTAAATAATTCTAAAGCTTGATTACTGGCAGAAAAGATTAAAATGTATGTATTTTGATGCCAGGAATTCAACGAGTGAGGCATTTTTGCATTTGGATACCTATTTTACATCATTATTGAGAAAATTAATGGGAACAAGTAAAACGTCTTGCATCAGGAGCAGACAAAACACGACTGACTGAGAGCGAGAGACAACACAACATGAATAGGCCACACTCATACGACTTTCTCATCACATTTTAAAATTTTTTGGTTATTTACATAATTAAATCTAACCGCAAACACACAAAACACATTCTTCCACGACTAAAAATGAAATGCAACTGAAGTGAAGAATACACATAGCACAAATTAACTATCTTCATCACCTAATCGAATAAGGTAATTTTCCAATCGAAAAATTTATTTGTACATTATCACATAAAACACAAATTACAAAGAGGGCAGTGAGTGGTATAAAAAAATACATCTTCTAGATTAAGGGACGGAGTATCTACATAATTATAAAAATCAAGTCTTTTCTCTAAAAATACATAATACGTTGCGAATAGAAAAAAAAGCAAGTTCTTTTCAAATTACATAAATAAAAATATCACAACAAGTAAATACAATTTTCGCGCATAGAAAATGAAAAAATTGATCGCATCGATATTGTAAAAATATCAACAAAAAAATCGAACCAAATAATCATGAAGATATCAAAAATCAGTCAAAAACAAAGTACACTTCGGACGGAAATAGAATATAACCGAACAATTTTCAAACTGTATCGTAATACAGCGCAATTGCTCTTTGAAAGACAAAAAATTATTTTTTCGCATTGGTCTAACCTGTAAAGGTACTCTCTGAAATAATCCCTACAATTTTCTAACTACGCGTTCATTTTTCGACCTTAAAAAAATATAAAATTAACAATAACAACGATAAATACGCAGTTGCAATAATACGAAAAAAACCTAATAAAAAATTACACGATAATAATTACACTTTACATCGGTGACAAATTAAAACTAAATGTTTCTCAAAACGGGGGGAGAGGGGAATAGAAGATAAAAAACGAATAAAAAAAATGCATTACAAAACTCCTTACAGTACCTACGTTAATATGGTAAAAAAAACAACCCTTGAACGATATTGGCTCTAAAATATAAATCTAAGACGTATTCGAATTACGGAGGGAATTTACGAACTCTTCTTCGTAACGTAGTGAGATCGTTTCTTACGAGAAAGGAAACCGTACAAAGGAAACGAATAATATCACAATTAACAGGAGAAAATTTAATCGGTCGTTCACATGGCCGTCTCTAAAGGCTGACTTTTCGATTTCATCGTATTAGGAGAAAACACGTCGTTCATTTGGGCGCTGTATTTGACGTCCTGCGAAGGCATCATGTAATCGAAATTCGTCTCCAGTAAGGTCTCGCTTTTCGATCTCGACGCTATCGAGGGTTTCAAAACGTCGAAATTCGTTTCCAATATGGTAGCCGAGCTTTTAGGCCTTTCGTAATACTCTTGGTATTCGTTATCCTGTTGGTAGTCTCGTTTCGAGCTAATCGTGCTGACGGTCGGCTCGGCTGCTGAGATTTCTAAATTACTGGCCAGCGGTAACGTCGAGCAGTTGTTTACGTAGCTGCTAGACGGCCATCTGTCGTCGTCGTCGTGCGACGCGAAACTAGAATTAGTTCGGTAACCTGCGACAAGAGAATGTGAGTTGATTCGAGTGAAATATTACCGGAGAAAAAGAGGTCTTGGCAAACTCACCATGATTTTGATACGAGAGATCTATGAAATTATTTTTATTTCTTTCCGCCACTGTGGCGGCTGCAGCG
Organism: Pseudococcus viburni; assembly: GCA_033439095.1. Classification (NCBI taxonomy): domain Eukaryota; kingdom Metazoa; phylum Arthropoda; class Insecta; order Hemiptera; family Pseudococcidae; genus Pseudococcus; species Pseudococcus viburni. Next base: position 1,502,404 of record JAVBJF010000043.1, on the reverse strand, counting down.
GTCGCCAGAGCTGCCGCGTTCGGATTATGAGCTTCGTATATATCGTAACTCTGCGTATCTTCCTCCAGCGACGAATTGAATTGAGATTTATCCATCGAATCTACGCTGCCGTTCATTTTCTTGTATTCCGGCGTCCTGGTCAACGAAAGATTCGTCTGTCCCTGTAACAAAATTGACAAAAATCATGAAATAATTCCATCAAAAGTTCCAATAACAATAGAAAACCATTAAAAATTGATTATTAGTCAGGTCTCAATTGTACGGGATACCTGTTAAAATTGATTTTATGATTGATTTTTATTCTGGACCCTAAAAATAAATTTCGCTCGGATGCCTATTCCCCCCCCCCCCCTTTCACAGGCCCCCAACATTTCAAACGTGTGTATCGCCTAATCTATGGGACGTAATGAAAAAATGTTCAAACAAAAGTTGTTCCTCAACACCTAATGTATATTTTCACTTCTGATCAAAATCCATTTTGGAGCAACTCCTGCCACCCAAATTTGGAAATGAATTTTTTTTGGAAAACTTCAGAATCACATTTTCTTCATTTTGTACGAAAAGTTTCGGAGATACGGGAAAATTTGTAACCACCAAAAGTATTCAGAATTAAATTTCCTTTCTGATGAATTGTTTAACGACCATTTTCCTCAACTTTTCCTGACAGAGTGGACCTCTCCCCCTCCCCTTCATCTCAAAAGTTGGACCCAGCAAAAAAAATTTCTCCAAGATAAATTCCGATACAAAGTGAAATTGTACACCACATATTGAAGAACAAAAATCGTTCAAGTTGTTTTTCAAGGGTCCAACTTTTGAGATAAGGGGGAGGGGAAAGGTCCACTCTGTCAGGAAAAGTTGAGGAAAATGGTCGTAAAACAATGGAAAGGAAATTTAATTCTGAATACTTTTGGTGGTTACAAATTTTCCCGTATCTCCGAAACTTTTCGTTGAAAATGAGGAAAACGTGATTCTGAAGTTTTCTCAAAAAAAAATTCATTTCCAAATTTGGGCGGCAGGAGTTGCTCCAAAATGGATTTTGATGAGAAGTGAAAATGTACATTGGGCGTTGAGGAACAACTTTTGTTTGAACATTTTTTCATTACGCCCCATAGATTAGGTGGTATACACGTTTGAAATGTTGGGAATGGACCCTGCGAAAAGAAGGGAGAGGAAAAATAGGCTTTCAAGCGAAATGTATTTGTTTTAGTGTCTAAAATAAGAATCAATCGTAAAATCAATTTTAACAGGAATCCCGCGAGGAAGCCTTTTTTTGTACAATTGAGACCGGACTATGATGATAAAATAAAAGCAGAAAGAAAAAATTATGGAAAAAATGACTCTTACCGATAAAGCTTTCCTCTTATACGCGAAGTCATTAAAAGCAGTCTGAGACGACGATATGGATCTCAACGAATTCAAAGACTGGCGAATCGAATTCCTCCTTTGTAATCTTTCAGTATGACGATGTTTGGATTTCGAATACCACAACACAGCCACTAAAGACAGCAATAAAAATGCCAATACGATCGAACTGAAGACAGCAATGGTGAGGACATCGTGTCTCCAACTGAGCACATTCAGCGTCACTTTGGGATCTGGAAAAAAATTTCGAATTGAAGTCAATCAATCATGAATTCGAATGGAATCAGGAGAACCCTATAAAAATCTTACCCATTTCGCATATAAACGCGTGCAAATGCTGGCAATCGTCTTCTTCGATGGTATTACGTACGAAAGCGGTGCAGGTGTTGATTCTGTTCAAATTCTGTACCCAGACGGCGTCAAAAAACATATACCTTTCTTCCTGGTGTTTCAAGAATTGATACAGTGTGTTGTAGCTGACCATTACGTAAGGCATCGACGCATTCACAGACTGGAACGAAAAATCGTAGAAAATTAAAAACCTACATCGAGAGGTGAATTTCATCAGAGAAAACTCAATCGAGACTTACAGAGCAGAAATCACGAGCTTCGTGGAAGGTCATCGGAGCACCAACATACATATAACACGTATCGCCGACTAGATTCCAAGCAGGAGGACATTTCCCATCCAACAGGGTATCGTTGGTCAAATGGAAAGGCTGGAAATCCACTTCCAATAATCGGAAGTCATCTTGGTGATCATGGATACGGCCGCCAACCGCGTACGTTTCGTTGAATCCCCAATAATTGTATCGAGCGTTGATCGGCGTCAAAGGAGTATTCCACAGATCCAAACTAGAAGCAGAAAAATAGTAGAAAAAACATAATATTAATAAATCGATACATTCAATTGAAAGCAAATTCCTCTCACCTATAAGCGCACCCAGGGGGGCTCGAGTCGGGCAGGAAATTTTTTCATTACAAAAATGTGAAAAGTGAATTTTTTGCTCTTGAAACAAGATTTTTTTTTAAATTCGCCCTCGCTTCGCTCAGGCAGTATTTTAGTCCTTCCCTATTTTAAAAATTGATGATTTTTCACTGATCTTTCGGTCAAAAATCATTGATTTCTCAATCAATTCCCAGTTTATCAGAAAAAATTAATAATTTTGACTAAAATTCCGTAATTTTTAATTTTTTCTTGGCTCAAATCCGTTTATGAATTATCAACCTACTGAAAATACCCTGACTACGCCAGCGCCACTGAAATAACAAGTTAGAGTCAATTTTTTCATTCAAATTTCACCCCCCCCCTTTTCCGAATTCTGAGCCCCTTCCTTGAATAATTTCCGGGTGCGCTTATGCTCCCAGTTCCCCAAAGACGAGAGATACTCACTACGTAGAATTCACTGTGATCATTTCGTAATCGTTGTCTGGATTCGAGAAAACATTATCGATGTAATTCTGACCAGCAGTTCCGGCAATGACAGTACTTTTCGAATCTCGTTCCACGGCGTAATTCCTGCGACAAAATAATGAATAAAAATTAAAGGTCTGTAGGAAAAAAAACTGAACTCGATGAAAAAAGTCCTTACCAGTAGAAGCTGTTATGAGAAGTCGTCTGCAAAGTTGGCTGTCGCACTCGTTCGAAGCCTGATATCTCCAAAGTATGGCTACCGATGTTACTTTGAACGTAATTCAGCGTGAAATTCGACATGACCTGCAAAAAAATGAAAATTTTCATCACGTTAAATAATCTGTCTACAAGATGTCAAAAATTCTCAAAACCAAAAAGCAGAACTGGCAGAACTGTTGAAACAACTTTTTACAATAATTTTTCAATTTTTTCCTCCGAGTTTTTCAAAGTTTCCAAGAGGGGGGGGGGAGGAGGAGGTCACTTGGAAAATTTTTGAAGTTTGACAAAAAAATTAAAAATAACCAAAAATTAATATTTTTTTGAAAAATCGTCATTATTACCCCAAAATTACGTAATTACCAAGATTTTTCCAGTAAATTACCGTAATTTTTCTGATAATTTACCGTAATTACCGAGATTTTTCAAGTAAATTACCGTAATTACTCAGAAAATCTCGGTAATTACGGTAAATTATTAGAAAAATTACGGCAATTTATTGGGAAAATAATTACCATAATTTTTCTACTAATTCACCGAAATTACCACAATTTTTCTATTACTTTTCATCATTATCCCAAAATTACTGTAATTACCAAGATTTTCTCAGTAAATTACCATAATTTTTCTAATAATTTACCGTGATTAGCGAGATTTTTCAAGTAATTACGGTAATTTACTGAGAAAATCTCGGTAATTACGGTAAATTATTAGAAAAATTACGGTAATTTACTGGAAAAATCTTGGTAATTACGGTAATTTTGGGGTACTGATGAAAATTAGTAGAAAAATTCATTCCGATTAATTTACCACAATTACCACAATTTTCATCATTACTTCATTACCTCAATATTCTTTCAATTTTCCGTAAATATAGTTGTTTACCAAAAGTTACTATTTTCCGGATCAATTTACCAAAATTATACAACTGAACTATACTTTGATCAATTTTCACAAACTTTACCAGTGAGCATTAAATGAATAACGAAGAAATTCACAGAGATGAAAATTTCTAAATGTTGCATATTACGGTAATTGCATCAATTTACTTGAAATTTACCGTAATTACATCAATTTAAACTGGAAATTTCATCGTATGGTAATACTTTCAAGTTTTTTTGGTTGAAGATTGAATTGGGAAAAACATGAAAAAGGCTGGACTTTGGACTAAAATCAAGAAAAGCAGAACTTGGCAGGGTTCGTATGTTTAGCAGCTCTGAACTTGAATAAAGAAAGGTGTTCACCGGTCCCGAAAACTCAGATTCCAAAATTACAAATTTCCTCTTTTGGTTGAATTTTTCTTTATGGACTTTGCTCTCCTTTTCCCCTATTTAATGGCTATTTAGGGGGGGGGGGGGAGGACCCAGAAAATTTGCAAAGGCTCGCATGGCATTCACTCATTTGAAGCACGTTTTTAAATTTCGCCAGAAAAATCTATTTTTACGAAAAAATTATACCTGATTCAAAACGATCACATTCTCATACGGAGAATAATTAATGGCGAAATAATTTCGATACAGAATCACATTTTGGTAAGGACTGCTCCTTCTGCCTTCGATTTTCAAAGCAGATTTTCGTTTGTTACTGGAAAATAGATTATTATGAATGATGGCCTTGACCGATGTCGCCGATCCTTCGGAATCTGCCTTAATCCACAATCCACCGATGTTACCAGATATCAAATTATTCTATAACAAGAAAAAAAACATCAGCGAATGGGCTTCAACCTTCAACTTACGCGAATCAATTTATAAATTCACTTACCCTGAAGTATACATTTTGGGTATTCTGCAAATCCATCGTCACAGCAGCCTCACAAGTCGTGAAATTACCGTATAATCTGACGCAATTGCCAACAATTTGGTTCTTCTCCATTGTAAATCGAGGATTCACTTCGCCAGCACTCACGTAGTACAATGCTCCACCCCAATTGTTTTTCAGCACCGATGACGATACGTTATGCAGGATATCTCGATCTAAAAAAACGATAAATTATTCGTTAATAATTAATCTTCCATCGATTTTTTCAATAAATTTCAAACGTGAACTTACTAAAGGTGATCGCTGAAATAGGCAAGGTGACGATTTCGGCAATAAATCCGTGATAATGAGATGCCCCAGAGACCATCATTTTTATACTCAGACTAGGTCCTTTGGTGGTTATAAATTGTCTCTTGATTTTATTCTTGGCCGAAATAGTCGATACTATCGGTGACGAGATGTTATAAATACTGCCATCGTACAAAGACAAGGTATCACTTTCGTTGAACAAGTTCAATTGTAAAAATCTGCGAAAAAAGACATAAGAATTAGTATTTAAATCGTCAAAATGAAAAAATACCGATAAAAGACTATTTCAATACCTGAACCCGAATGTTTTCATCGGATACGCGCTGTAGAATATTTTAATACACGATACCGGACTATTTGTGTATTTGTAATAGAGTAGGATACGTTCTTGGAGTACGATCTCCTTCAGAGGATCACACATATCTAATAAACTGAACACATTGTAAGGCAGATCTACTCTTTCGGCAGGTACAAACGAACTCTCCGTCGTTTCGCGTCCTTCCCCAGTCAGAGACGCTATTGAGATTCCAGTATCGAGACAGCTTTCCACTCTATCAAAAAAAAATTAAATTGAAAATAAAATAGTTTGTTTTTTCCCTCTATGTCAGAAAAAAAAAGAACTTTCAATTTTAGTCCAGGAAAATAAGAGAAACTAGATACACTGTGTCATAATAGCGGACTTCCTTTTTATTTTGTGTATTGTCAAACTGGAAAATTTGACCAATCACAAGAGTTTTTACTTTTAATATCAACTTTATGATACTTCAAAAGTTCAATAAAACCTGTCTTTATCCCGGCCTTAAAAATTCTGACACAATAGTTGGCCCATCACAAAGAAAAAGAAACAAAAGAAATTCCATTAAAAATTATATCGAATTTCATTGTTTCATTTTCTTTGTGGTGGGTCACCTGCTGCGTCGGCATTTTTTGATCAGGACAAAGAATTTTATTTCTTCATTATTTGTTAGTCTTATTGCCCTATGTGACCAAAATTTTGAATGAAATTTAGAATGAAAATTTTTCATCTGCCGACCCCCTGCTGAGAAATTTGATGCCTCAAAGGGGCCATAAAACCATTCTTTTATCTTGGTCTAAAAATGCCGACACAGTAGCTGGCCCATCTTAAAGAAAAAAACAGAATAAAAATCCATTCTAAATCACGTCGCATCTGTCGGCTTTATACCACAAAGAAAAATAAACACAATCAAAATTCCATTCTAAATTGTAGGGTAATAAAGTGAACAAAGGTTGAAGTAATAAACATAAATAACAAAGGGAACCCGAACACGCTGGTCCAAAAATGCCGACACAGCAGGCGGTATATCAAAGAATTTCAATTTCATTGGAAATTCTGGTCACGTAGGGCAATAAAACTAACAAAGGTTGAAGAAATAAATATAACAAAAGGAATCCGAAAAATACAAAGCCAAAGCTTCCCATCACAAAGAAAAACAAAAAAAAAATAAAGTAAAAAATTCATTTTAAATTTCATCAAAAATTTAGATCACGTAGGGCAATAAAACTGTCAAAAATTGAAAAGACCTTCATATTAAAAATTTAAGTCAAGTAGGAATACTAAACATTCCTTTGCGTCGTAAGGATTCAAAAACTACATATATTTTCAGCTACGTATTTCCATCATTTCCAAAAATACTGCAAATATTAGAAAAATAGGCGTTTTCCACCCTTAATTTTTAGGCAAAGAAGTGGGTGTTTTCGAAAATAAACGAACCTGCCTGATAGGAAATTACACGTAGAACATGATTGTTCATAACCATTTTTCCATTTTGAAGCTTATTTGAGGAGATATTCACAAAACTTTCGATTTTTTCAAAAAATGCTGTAAATTGTTGAACAATAGGTGTTTTTTACCCTTAATTTTTGGTCAAGGAAGTGAGTATTTTTGAAAAAACAAAAAACCTTCTGATAGGAAATTACACGTAGAACAAGATTGTTCATAACTATTTTCCAATTTTGAGGCTTATTTGAGGAGATATTCACGAAAAACCTGTTTCCAGCAGACATTTACCCCTCTCTTGGAGGTAGCGGAGGGTTATGGGGCTGTCCATTTCAATATGTTGTGTAGTGGACCATTACGAACGTAAAACGCAAAAAAAATCAGGATTGAATTGTTTGGGGGGTCAAATCCTAAAATGACTGGAATATTTACGTACTTGTTGTGTAAAAGTTTCACATTATGTTCGGGCGAGACTAGATTAATACCATGGGAAGCACTTTGGGTAACATTAACGTAGGATATCAACGGAGATTTGACCACAGCCAAAATAGCCGGTGATTTGTGATAGTGAAGCATTCCGGCGCCGATCACTTCGACATTTTCTAGCACAGATTCAGGCTGGTGGAAATCGTCGTGGGTTACCGGGTCGTGAACTTGACCGTAGTTGTTCCACTCAAATTCTTTATTAGCGAATCTGTAAAAGAAAAATGGATATTACAAAATGTCCGATTCTGATCAATTTTTCTGCCCGACAATTAAGTGATTATTTACCTGATACCTCCCCAATATTCGATTTCTGCGGTACGATCGGTGCCTCCGCAATGAATAAAAACGAACGAACTATCCCACAGGCAGGTGTATCTTTTCACGTGCGGTAGCTCATTCAATCGCAGAGGACATTCGTCCAAGTTCTCTTCTTCTCCTACGAATCGATAAACAAAAAAAATTAATGAGAATGAACCCATCTATGAAGATTGTCGAACAATTGAACGACATTTTACTAAAATCTCGACACAATTTCAAAATTCAACGTTAAAATTAGGTTTCCTCACCAGAACACTGTAATTGCTCCGGCCACGACCAAATTCTAGTCAACGCATTGGGCAAAAATTCGTATCTACGACCTCTGGAGACCCACACGTTCAAACTGTCCAAACCCAGCTGCCGGCAAACAACTCTGGCATTCTGTTCGAAGAAAGTTTCGTCGCAGATGGGAACCCATTGAGACGTGGTGGTGTTGAAGTATTCCAAAAATCCTTCTTTGACACGTTTTCCACTTCCAGGACCAGTGCAGACGTTTTCGGCGCACAGACGAACTTTGCTGAATACAGGAAAATCACCAATAGAGTTAAATGAAGCTCAATGTTATGGCACAGACTAGCTTCTAAATAATTTTGATACCTATGCATGGGATTTCGACGATTCAAGTCCAAATCTATCTCAAGTTCAACTTTTTTCAACTTTTAAATTTTTGTTAATTTCTTGAATTCCAAATTTTTTTTCAAATCTGTATCTGATTTTAAAAAAATAATATATTTTTAATTTCAATTTTCTCAGAATTTTTTCAATTTTTGATTATTTCTGTTTTTCTAATTTCACATTCATTTTTTATTACTTTTTAAAACTTCTTCCAATTACTTATTGAGTTGGACAGGAATTTTAAAAAACATTAAGGTAAAAATTTTATTCAAAGATTCAAAGTTTAAAAATTCAAGAAATTTTCAATTGAAAATATTTAAAAGTTGAAAAAAATTGTAGAAAAATTTGACACATTTCGGAAAAAAAATCGTTGGAAAAAGGGAAAATTTTTAAAATAATTTGAACACAGTAAAGTTGGAAAAATTGAAAAAAATTCTCAACTACACAATTTAAAAAAAATTTCAACTTCCAATTTTTCAATATTTCTTCCAACTCTGGAAATTTTTCAATTTTATATTTTTCAAGATTTTTTTCAATTCAATAATATTTGAAAGATTTAAAAAAATTTGAAATCTAAAAAAAAACTGGAAAAACTCAGAGGAATCTGAAATTTGAAAAAATGTTACTGTTGGAAAATTTTTTAAATTGAATACAATTTCAAAAAAATACAATATTGAATAAATCGAAAAAATCTGGAATAGAAAAAATTTAGACTTGGATCGTAGAAATCCCATTTCCGTCAGAATTATTCAGGAGCTCGGTTTCAAAGGAACACGTAAGAACCAAAAAAAAGTTACCTTTTAGCAACGGTGGCATTTTTCCACTTCTCACTGTGATAAAGATCTTGTCTGAGGGGTCTCATCCTAATAACATCGTCCGGTTTACCTTTAGCAATCAGCGTACCCAATACGAGCAATCCAACTTTAGGACCGAACTCCAACGTAACACCGGGTTCGATAGTCAACGTCACATCAGGCATCACCGTTAAATCGGACCGGATCACGTAAGGCTGGTCGCGTTTCTTGATCACCAACGATTTTAGCAATCTGCCAGCTAAATTATCCACATCCGGTTCAGTGCTGCTTTCCCAAGAGACCTGCGCAATAGATCAATATCACTGCCCAGTTTCTCTAAAAAATCATCATCATTGATCGATGCAAACTTACCGAAACCGAAGAATCGAAATCATCTTCGATTAAATGAGGCCGGAAATTGGCCAACGCGTGATCGTTCCAGTCGTCGAAGTCGAATATTTGCCGTTTGATTTTCGAATATTCCGTCGTACCCCACCAGTTCTCCGATACGTCTAATTTACTATCGATTCGAGCTGTTTTTACGCCTGCCACCAACGAATACGATAGACCGTTATTCGACATCAGATTACGTTGGATTCGAACCCGCTGAATACCGTCGAATACGATCAAACTGGTTGGAATCTACAAAAACATGGAAAAAATTATTTTTCGTCACATTTTCCTATTTTTCTGCGATCGAGCCAACGAAATTTACCTCGGGTCTTCGAGGAGAATTATGTTTTAGGATATTTTCGTAAAATTTGGCTCGTAGTTCGCCTCTTATCTCAGACTGACTGTTTGCTTTGAATTCCACCATATAAGTGCCAGTATTTCCGGTGATCTTGTTTCGAGTGATTCTCATCGATTTCTCCATTCCACGTAATGATATCAAGCCATCTATACCAAAAAAATGAAAAATATGCTAATTAATAATCGTCGATTAAATTTCAAGGTAAAAGGAAAGGGTGGGAGATGAAGGAACATGGATATTTTAATACTAAAAAATTAATTTTCAAGATAAGACCGAAAAATCTCACCTTTGCATTCATTATTTTGGAACGTGTTTTTGGTTAAATTAACTTGAGCATAGTGACCATCGACGATACAAGCGAAATTTCTATTCGATTCCCAGTAATTATCCTCTTGTACAACGGTATGAGTGTAATTTTCGTTGTAAGACCAAACGTAGGGCAACATGATCTCAAATCCGCCGCCTTCGTTTTGATTTATCGAGTTTTTGAAAAGATGCCAATGGAAAAGATTGTTCGAGTTACGTTGATCCCTGTGAAAAAAGATTGTATTATTTTAGACTCGAATTCATTGAAATTTATATTATAAATTAATCGAGAAAAAAGTTTAATCATTTAATTAATCAAAATGTTCCTGATTGCAGGATACCAACTCACCAATTAAACTGCCGGAATACTCGTCTATTGGTAAATATCTGACTGTTGTTTACAATTATGGTAGTTTCCGAAATATTGGTTTGCTGATAGGCCCACGTCGATATCAATGACTCGACTAGAATAACTTCGGCTTCATTTTTCGATATGTCGCAATCGACCAAAGCTAAAGTTTCGTTACTTTTCCTCAAATAATGATCGCCGAATTCCGATAAATAACTATTGAAAAATAAAAATAAAAATAATTCATTATGTAGAATTATGAGGTTGAAAATCTATCGCTAAATTTACAGGAAATATGTATCAGGCACGAAAATAAAAAATGGTGTGAACCCTTGTTTGACTCATGTGAGTCTTAAATTACCATGCAACTGGATTTTTTCCAAGTTCATATAATTTTTCGAAATTTTCTCAACTCTAATAAAAGGTTTTCTTTTTGCCCAGAATTTTTTTCAACTCTAAACATTTTTTTCAAATATATTTTTCAACTCCAATGAAATTTTTCTCAACTCTGAAATTTCTTCCTGAAATTTTTTTCTCACGTGTAAGATTTATTAAACTCTGGTAAGTATTTTTTCTCAATATTATATTTTTCAACTCTTGAAATTTTTTTAGCTGCAATGAAATATTTATCAATTAACTCTGAAATTCCTTCTTCTAAAATTTTTTTCCACACTGATTAAAAAAATTCCTACTCTGTTGTAAAATTTCAATGCTTATAATTTTTTTCAAATTTCAACTTCAATGGTAATAAACAAATTTTCTCAGCTGATAAATTTGTTATTAATTTTTTTTACGTTTTTTTCTGTTTTAAATTTTTTTCAAACTGTTTTCCAACTCTAAAATTTTTATGAAGAAAAATATTTGAGACACTCAAAATTAAAAATGTTTGAGGTTTTTAGAAAATTTCAAGATCAAAGAATGGAATTTTAGAGTAGACAACTGAAAAAAAAATGTCAGTGAATGTAAAAGTTTTAGATCTGAAAAAATGTCACCAAATGATTTTTTTTTAAATCTTAGAGCTGAAAAAAAAAATTGAGGAAAAATTCCAAGGTCAAGAAGAAAATTTTTAGGAGGCGAAAAATTGAAATTATTAAAAAAAACCTCAAGAATTGAAAAAAATGGAAGAAAAAATGTTGGTGTTGAACAATTAATATATTGAGAAAAAATTTTTGTGTTGAAAAATATCTTAAGAAAAAGATACTTAATTTGAAAAAATTCTGAGAAAAGGGGAAAAAATTATATTAAGAGTTGTAGGAATGTTGAAAATATGGACTTGAAAAAATCGAGTTGGAAGGTACCCAATTGAAGTCTCATATGAATCGAACCGGAAAAATTCAGGCTCTCGCATCATTTTTTATTTTCGTGTGTAATAAAATTGAAAAGTTATCATCTGGTGAAACTAATTTTCCAAATTTCACGATCAACGACCAAACATGACTCTCTGAACGATATCATACCATACGTCGGAAAAATCGATTTGAATTTTATAGTTTTTTCCCCTTCGAACCAAAAAAAAATTTGGAAAACGATTGAAACCCCTTCCTGTAAATGAAGTTCAAAGTTTGAGCTTTTTGGCATATCTAAAAAAACAAAAAATTTCAAAAAACAAGCTTTCTGTAAAAAAAAAGAAAAATCGTTTTTGATGTATTTGGCTCTCATTGAATTGAGTGTTTTTTTACCTTTCGAACAAAAAAAAATTGAAAAATGGTTAAAAAACCCTTCCTTTAAATGAATTTTAAAGTTTGAGCTTTTGCTTACCTAAAAAAACAAAAATTTCAAGAAAACGAGCTTTCTGTAAAAAAAAACTTTTCCGACATAAATGGTATGGTATTGCTCAGAGGGTCACAAATACTGAAAATTTGTAACCGTTAAAAGCTCTGCCAGATGTCAACTTCTTGGGGGGAGGGGGGTTGAAAAAAATTAAAAAACCATACCTATTATAATACGAACTCCAAATACCGATGCCATTCTCCCTGATACGTGATTTCGTAATATGCAGCGTCGGAAACGAATCGTAATTAAGCATCCGAGGAAATCGTGGTTCTTTTCGAGCTGTAACATTCGCAAAATATTCATTGAAACGGTCTAACGCTCGAATTACAGTAAAACTATAGTCGATCATCTCGCTGCGTTTATGCAACCACCGAACCGTGATCGATTAATAATTCATCAAATCATTCTACTCGATTAAGCACTCGATTCGCAATGAATAAGAAGCTCGAGTATCGTCGTCGCTGTTCATAAATACGGTTCGATGAATTTTAATGATGATCGTCGACAGAAAAAGGAAATACGCGTACCTGAAGTACAAGTAATTACGATGACCACATTTCCCATCGCATTGAGTCCACTTTCGTATCTCAATACGATACCGGGAGTTCGACTGGTTGTCGGGAAACTCATCAGGTCACGTTTTAGATCCCAAATACGAGCAGTTTCCACCAGAGTTGGGTTATCGTAGATGAGGATTTTTTCTGTGCTCTCGTTATGCGGTGGATTTAGGATTTGAATGCCCAGAACGTAGTGATTCGGTTTCGCCTGAAATAATAAAATCGTAATTAATCGATCAGTTGATACATATGTGACCCTGGAGAGAAAAAAGGGCGAGGGTCCAAAATAAATTTTTTTTTAGGAAATTCAGTGCTCTTTCCAATTTTTATATTTTCAAAAAATGGGGATCAACCCTTTTTCTTTGTCCGGGGTCACATATAATAATTTTTTTTTTTTCAAAGTTTAGTAATTATTCGAAATTAGAATAATAAATTCATTAAATTTTCAACTAGTGTAATTAAAATGAAAATTGGAAATATGGGAGATCTGAATGAGCTCACCTTCAATATGTACGTCTTGTTGATAGCCTGAGCACTATGGATTCGTTCAGTGATGAAATGTTTCGTTTCGCCATCGGTGCTAAAATCGATCACTGTTCTTTCATCAAGCCTGGGCAAAAATTGCGGACTATACGTGACCACAACAGTGTAATCCGAAGAGGCCATTTTGAACCATCCGGCGATCTCTTTCTGTTGTTTAGCATTTATTACCGGATCGTGTCTTACTCCTGCTACTTTATTATTGGATATGGTCGAATCTGAAAAAATATTACGTTTTTAGTTTTCAAATAAAAAAATTGCAGGGTTGACATGACTTTTTATTCCATACCTGATACTTTAACTCCGAATTGCTTGATACTGATGCCAGCTCCTTCGTTGTGCTGGAAAACACATTCTCGTATAACGTTCGCCATTCCTGGAGAATACAAATCCGAATAAATGATACCCAGGCCATCGTCCAAGTTATAATTTAGTTGAACGTTTTCCAACGTGTGTCGATTGAAATCAATTTGCAGAGCTGAAAAATAACATTGCATAGGTATTAATTACACAGAAATTCAATTAAACGGAACAAAAATAAAACAAAAATCGTAAAAAAGTAGATAACTCGACGATATACAATCAAGGTTGGACAATGGGCTCCAGATAACTTGATTCATAAGATTGGAATGTTGATAACGTTTCTATTTTCTGCATTTCCAAACAGTATGGTACCATTTAATTTTTTTAGCCCAAATTTTTCAATCCTAATGTTATTTTGGTTATACATATAAAATTTTTTTCAAAAAAAAACTCAATTTACATTCGTACAGCATGAAATTTCAAACACCCGAGACTACTCACGAACAGTGAGGAGCATTTTCCCAGCATTCGAGACTGTAAGCAAGTAGTCTGGGGTGATTTTCGAACCCTCGTGACTGTCAATTGATACAAATCCTTTTTAAAATAGGTTTTCAATATTCTCACAAAAATCGAAAATTTTCATATGTACATGCCAAAGGTCAAATTTCATTGTTATTGCTTTTTAATTGATTATAAGAAATTTTGGAACTACAAAAAAATGGTCTAAAAGTCAGAAATTTTAATAAAAAATCGTATCCATACACTGAGTCTAAAATACTTTTTTTTCTAATTCAAAATTGAAAAATTTTCCAAAAAAGTCATCAATTTCAACTCTCCTCCCCTCCCCTCACAATTGAACAAGTGGAAATTAATGAAAAATAACATCCATACTCGAAAACACGATTTTTTTCAACTAAAACTGAAACATTTCCCAAAAAAGTAGTAATTTTCCTCAAAAATTCGATTTTTCCAACTCAAAATAGAAAAATTCCTCAAAGAAGTCACAAATTTCAAACACCTCTTCCCCAACTGCTCAGCAGAATGATCTACTTGAACATCGGACAGTTTGAATTCGTCGAAAATTGACCCAAACTACCCGAGCAATCTGGACTTTTTCGAAAATTAGTCTTAACTAATCGAGCTCAAACTGCCTGAATAGTTCAAGTTATTCAAACACTGGATCCAATCGCCCCGGAAGTTGAAGTTACTCGAAAATTAAACATATTTCTAAAACACAAATTACAAAAATCGAATGAATTTACCAGGTTTTAAAAGATTTGTAGCATAATCCAAAAGTCCAGCTCTTTCAACACTCAAATACTGCAAATTACTCCTTTCGGCCAAAACTCCAAATCTCAATCCGGCCCATCCGGGTTCGTAGCATCTCATTTTAACATCACTGTCGTGATTGCATGAAAATTCGAATTCGTTTTCTTTTTCAGACTTGCAATCCAAAATATTTAAATCTTCGTCCGTACATTTTACATTGCTGCAAAAAAAATATATATCAATATTAATTTATTCCTGGAAGTATTTCTGATAACCATGGGTCATTCCATGTCAACTCTACCAGAAATTGCATGATAGGTCTTCGATTTTTTTAAAATTTTGTACATGACGAGGTTCAACTTGAAAAAAAAATCATTCATTTTTTTCACGATATTTTAGCTATAAGCTATCATAAAATACGGTATCTACAAATCCTCTCCCCCCTCACCGCTTTCAAAATTAGAGAATAAAATTATTAAAAAATTTGGATAAAACTTAAAACTTTATAGGAAAAAAAATGCAAAACTGGACCTGAACGTTTTTTTTTTCAATAAAATAATTGTACCTACCTTTCCAAAAATCGAAAAAAAATACAAAAAATATTTTCATAAGAATAATTTTTGGGGAAAAATTACGGGAATTACCTTGAAAATTTTTAAATTATGAAAATTTAATTTTTCAGGGTAATTCCTGTAATTTTGTCCCTAGAATGTCTTGATATAATTTTTTTTGTAAATTTCTTTTCGATTTTTAGAAAAAGTACAATTATTTTGTTTTCCATGTCTTTTAAAAAATTTTAAAAAATATAAAAAATGATTTTTCAGGTTCAGTTCTGCATCCCCCCCGAAAAGTTTATCACTATGAAATTTTTATCGCCAAGTCGTTTTCAAATTTCAAATCGAGAGAATTTTTTCGTATTTCAGACAACATACTGGCAAGATATTGTAAAAAAATGAAAAATTAATTTTTTTTAAAATTCAATCACTTAGGTAATTCTGCCATTAGTCACAATATTCAAAAATTATTTTCTCGAGAACACCTAAAAACATTATTGTAGTTTTTTGATAATTTTTCAATATCTTTTTCCAAATTCATGCAATTTTTAGTCAAGCTGATATCGAATGACCCAATCAGATTCGATTACCAACCTTAACAAAACAGGATCCGAAGTACCAGAAAGAGAAATATCCGAATGCCCCAAAAACCAATCGTTTGGATTCAACACGTAGCCCAACTGATGACAAACTAGGGACGCAGCTTCGATGGTCCATCCGTAATTACAAACCGTTCCCCATTTTCCATTGACATAGACCTGTAACAGATCAATATTACAATACTTTAATACACTGCTCAATTAAATTTTATCTTATGGTCAATTTTCCTTAATTTTATCACTTTAGAATTTGAAAATTGACAATATTAGGTTCAAAATCGTAAATTCATCCATAAGCGCAGTCAAAAATTATTCAAGGGAGGGGTTCAGAATCCGGAAGAAATAGGGGAGGGGGGGGTGAAATTTCAATGAAAAAATTCAGTAACTTGAGGGTATTTTCAGTAGGTTGATAATTCATAAACGGATTTGAGCCAAGTAAAATTAAAAAATTGCGGAATTTCAGTAATTTTACACTGATTTTTTAGTCAAAATTATTGATTTTTTCTGACAAACTGGGAATTGATTGAGAAATCAGTGATTTTTGACCGAAAGATCAGTAAAAAAATCATCAATATTTAAAATAGAAGGTGAAGGCGAAATTTTGTTGAAAAATCATGTTTCAAGAGCAAAAAAATTCACTTTTTTCACATTTAATGAAAAAATCTCCTGTCCAAGCCGGAGGGGATGTCCGAGCCCCTTGAGCCGCCCCCTCCCCCGGTACGCTTATGAATTCATCGAAGTTATCAATAGATATGTCTTCCAGCAGCATATCGATGAAAAAAACTCACTTGTAATCTTCCTTCGGTCGGCGATCTACCACCATGCAACCTTACAGGCACCTTGGGTACTTCGTTCGATATTCCTTCGTCTGCCATCATCGTCACCGGCGTCTCAGTGTCTACAGGAGGCGGAGGCTCGCTTACTTCGATCCTGTCTTCTTTCAAAGTCAACGTAATTTTACTGGCCGATCTTCCTTTGGCTTCCAGTTTACCAGCGACCATTACACCGATACCAGGAGGGAATCTGAAATCATAGCCAAGCATTAGTATCTACCTACTCGTCACCACATTTTAAAAAAAATTTCCAATTCTTACCTAAGAGTAACTCCAGGCTCCAGCAATAGCTTTCCACCAGGTCTAACGTTAATATCGCGTTCGACGATGTATTCGGCCGATTTCAACGTCTCAACGCCATCAACTTCTCCTCCAATGGCTCTGGAGCCGTCTTTATGGAACATGGGCACGTACGTCGAGTGATCCAGTATCCTGGTCGTGGCAGGATTACTATTATGGAGTAAAAACGGTATGAATTCGATTCTGGCCAAATTATATCGATCTTTTCGATTGAATAATCGGAAATATATCGATTCTTCGCTGGTGGTACCGAGCCAATTCAAGGTACAATTGATAATCAAACTCTGATCTTCGAGATGAGATCCAATTTCATATCTGGAGTCCGGATTCGAAATGATGTTCCTATAAATATGAGTATTTTCACTGGATACGACCACCGGAGCGGCCACTTTACTCCTGGGCATCAATTTGGAATCGAATCCGTTACCGAATGGTTCCTTTATCACATTCTCTTTGACTACGTTAAAGGTAAACAGAAGCTTTTGCGTTTCGCTGTACGGCGAGAGTCCAATATTCACAACGTAAACTCCGCTATTATCTCGAAACTCATTATGTTCCACTTTTGCTTTACTCGGAAGCCTGATGAGCTGCTCATTTAACCCGTTCCTTATTAAAATCGCTCCGAACGAATGATTTGAGAAATAATTATACTCGACGACGGTTTCGGTGTTCACCAGCGGCGATATCTTGATGCCCAATTTTCGATTACCGTAAAAATAATTGTGTCCAATTTGCACCGTCATCAAATGCTTCCCTTTTTCTTTCTCCTTCATCCAACACGACTGTATCTCGATGCAATTGCCTAAACTATTATTGAACCAATTTCCGGTCACGTTGACGATCGAGTTACCGCAAAAATTGCCCACTAAAATTCCGCTATCGAGATTCTTGAAAATTTCATTATAGGCGACGACTGTTTGCTGAGTTGAGGGAATATGAGTGTATTCTTCGATCAATTGCCACTGTTCGCGTAAAATTGTATCACTTCGTTTGGTCAAATTGAGCCAGACGGCGATACCGTAGCCTCGATTGGACGATATGAACGATTCGGAGATATTCCGCACGCCTCCGGCGTAGCTGATGTTAACACCGTCGCCTTCATTGAACGCGATTCGAGATTCGGATACGTTCACGTAAGCTGCGCCGTGTAAAACGTGTACTCCGGCTACGTGATTGTTTTTCGAAACCGAGGCTCGTTTCAGGTACAGCTGGCTTTGGATGTTTTCCGCCATAATTCCGCGTCCGTTGTTGTCAGCGACGTTTGAGTCGACTACGTTCAGATCGAACCATTTTTCTGAAAAAAAGCAAAACAGAAATGTAGGAATTGATAAAATTGACTCGAAAATCGAGTTGTTGGTATTTTTGGGTACTTACGAGTTGATGAGATTATATTCACTGAGGCGAAAGCTTCGGTTTGAGCTTGAGCTACGTATTTTATGAACAGGGTGCTTCCGGTGGTCGATACGGATTGTGGTCTGGTGAGATTTTGAATGTTGACGATCGACAGGAGATTGTCCGAGCTGCTGAAGCCGTCGTATAATTCGATACGAGCGGCGCCTTCTTTTGATTTACGTAGATGCTTGAAGAATAAGGTTAGCACTTGGCCTGGTCTGGCGAAGAAAGTCTGTAAAACAAATGAGAAAATATTAAAATGGTAATTTCAAATGAAAAAATTGTTTATAGATCTAAAAAAGTAAAAATATCATTATCAGTGGCAGTTCACCTCATTCAAACTCATTTATCAACATTTAAGGCAGAAAAAATTGGAATAAAACAAAAAAGTAGAGGAAGAGGAACCATAAAAATTGAACATTTCAACTAAAATTAATCGTTTTTTTGATATTTGAATTTAGATGAGCAAGTTGCATTTATCTTGAAAATTGAAGGGGCAAATGATGTTTTTTAAAAAATCACGTAATTTTTTTTTCAACCATGGGAATGGATAGTACTTTGAAAACAGAATAAATTTTCATTATATGACTTTTTGCATAACTTGCAAAAATGAAGTATGGCAGGCCACTTACTGGACACCCTGTATTGGATTTTTCGACGACGATCGATGGTGGATAGACAAAAATTCGAGAAAACAAACAGTCGAGAGTAAAATATTGCAGCAGGGTTCGTACAGAAATATAAAACCGAAAATTTGGACTTACAATAATTACAATCAAAAAACTAAACAAAAATTCAACCCATAGGTAGGTATACAATGAGAAAAATTGTCCAAAATATTGAAAAAATATTTTTCTAAAGAAATCTACGAGATGGAATTTTAAACATGTTACATTCAACATCAATAATTCCTCGAAAAATGAAAAGAAAAAAATGGGAAAAAAATCACAGGAGTATTATAAACTTAATTATTTTTTCGATTTTTAAACCATAACCAAAAGTTACAAAGTCCCAAAAGTTTATGATTTTGTTTAAAATTTTTTTCACACCCAGCTCTGGAAAGAATTGAAATTGATGATGTAAAATAAAAAAATTTGAAACAAAAGTTGAACAGCATTCAGCACCATCAATTTTAGTATCAAGCATTTTTTTTTTTAAATTTTTGCAATAAAAACCAGTTATTCTTCTCAGAACAGAATTATCATAATTTTTCAAAAAAAAAAAGTCTAGCCAGGAGTTCGCTTCATTCCAAGCAACCTTTCAGTAAGAAAGCCAACACTAGACTGAGCTGAGCAGCTCCGGAAGCCCCGAGGTTGACGTTAAAAGTGGGAGGGGCTACACTCATAACAGGTTTCCCCACTCCATTATACCGGGCGATGTTGTCAAAAGAGTTAAACCCAACCGGCAGGTGGTTATAAATAATAGGGCATTAATTGAAAAGTCTCAAAGGGGCAATAAAACTAGTCTTTGTGTTGGTCTGAAATGCCGACACAGCAGGTGGTATAAACTCAGACACAGTGCACAGCAGGGGTTCAGAGAAAATATTTAATTTGCCGACCCTCTGGTAATGAATTTAAAAAACAATTAAAATCGAATGGTAGAACTTTAACAAGATTTTCAATTTTTCACATTGCGGGACCTTTCCTCCAAGTTTTTTATACAGTGCAAACGGGGGCGGGGGGGTCCCTCGCCGGAAAATTTACAAAAAAATTGATTTAGGTGTCGAAAATTCTTCTTTTCATAAGTTTTCCATGGTATACAGAGGGACAGAGGGCATTTTTGTCCCAAGAGAAATTTTACAGAAAAATTCGATTTCTTTTTCAAGTATTCCTACTTGGGAAAAAATGAGAAATTAATGTAAGACAGCCAGTTAATGAGTCTAAGTAGGTTTTCTGCGAGAAAAATAAAGAATTAATTCCACAAAATTTTAAAAAAAATACATTTTGTAAAAAAAAATTAAAAATTATTAGAATTTTTAGATCACAAAAAAATTTTCAACTTTGGAAAGAAAATCTTTACGCTGTGATTTTTCTCAATTTTCCAGAGTGAATCTCAGAACAACTGAAACGGTTCGAAAACCGTGTAACACCAATCTCTCTTACTTTTTCCACGACTTCGTTTAAAATTGACGTCATATTGGTAAGTATTACAGAAAATTGAAAATAAGAAATTTTCCTTTGAAAACAAAATATGACTACTTCCTACACTACATATTAATTTGGGAGTAATTAATTTCGAAATGTTTCCAAAAATTGCATTTTTGGCCATTAATAAAAATCAATTTAAAGACCCCAAAAGATCGGAAGAAATCTAAAAAATCGTTTAAACTCTAATGGCAATACATCAACATCAACAAAAAAATCAAAAATATTTTATTTTGAAAAAATTCTCAGATTTGAAACTTTAAGCGAGGGGAGAGGGGAAAGTAGAAGTGAAAATAGTTTTTGTATTTTTTTCGATTTTTGTAAAAAAAAATTGTATGCTTTTCATTAATAAAAATATTTTTAATTTTTAGAAACACGTCTATTAGTCTACAGTCCAACTGGCGAAAAGTGCTCTAGAAATCGAAATCAGCGTGCTTTTTTGGGGCGCAAAAAAATCAGTTGGCTTATTGTGGGTATGGGTCCCATGGTATGAAAAAAGTGTATTTTGGATTTTTGCCCTTGCACAATAGGGAGCTGGGGCCTAAAAACCCTTCTTTTATCCCATTTTTTCAACTTGACCGGGCGCAAAAAATTTTTTCACAGTGTGATAGCAGACATTCCCCCGACTTCAAATATATGTCACAACCCTTGGGCCACTTGCACAATGGGGCGCTAGGCCCCCCAAAGTACGATTTTTCGCCAAATTTGACCATTTTTGGCACAATAATACCTATGTATGCGACATGTGGTCTGGGGCGCAAAAAAAATTAAACGAAGTGTATACCCACATTCATTCCGCATCCGATGAGCCAAAGTTTAAGGAAAATGGTTTGCACAATACGCCGTGGTGGAATTTCAAAGCTGAGAAAATGTGTGATTTTCGCCCCTTTTCATCATAAATTAAGTTATCAAAAAAATTCTGAAACTTGGGTTGCGACCTATCAAAATGGGTTAACATTTTACAAGCAGAACAAAATTATTAGTGAAAATTGAATTTAAGCAATTTTGACCCTTTTTGAGCCTCTAATTGAGCCCCATTTTTGAGTATTTCCCAAAAATTGGCATGTGACCTATGAAAGAGGGCTAGAATTTCGTCAAAAATTCAAAAATGTTATTCAAAACCATTTTTGAGCAACTTTTGAGAATTTTGAGCCCAAAATAGGATCAATTTCTGAGTATTTTCCAAAACTTGGCATATGACCTATGAAAGAGGGGTAGAATTTCACCAACAATTCAAATATGTCATCTAAAACTATATTTGAGCAATTTTCAAAAATGTTAAGTCTCAAATTGAGCACATTTTTTAGTATTTTCAAAAAATTAGAAGGTCGCATGCTAATTTTTCGAGAATACTCAGAAATTGATCATATTTTGGGCTCAAAATTCTCAAAAGTTGCTCAAAAATGATTTTGGATAACATTTTTGAATTTTTGAAGAAATTTTATCCCATTTCAACAGGTCACATATCAATTTTTGGAAAATACTCAGAACTTGATCCTATTTTGGGCTCAAAATTCTCAAAAGTTGCTCAAAAATGGTTTTGGATAAAATTTTTGAATTTTTGAAGAAATTTTATCCCATTTCAACAGGTCACATACCAATTTTTGGAAAATACTCAGAAATTGATCATATTTTGGGCTCAAAATTCTCAAAAGTTGCTCAAAAATGCTTTTGGATAACATTTTTGAATTTTTGACGAAATTCTATACCTCTTTCATATGTCACATCTCAATTTTGGAAAATGCTAAAAATTTGATCCTATTTGAGGCTCAAAATTTTCAAAATTTGCTCAAAAATAGTTTTGGATAACATTTTTGAATTTTTGACGAAATTCTAGCCCTCTTTCATAGGTCACATGCCAATTTTTGGGAAATACTCAAAAATGGGGCTCAATTTGAGGCTCGAAAAGGGTGAAAATTGCTTAAATTCAATTTTCACTAATAATTTTGTTCTGCTTGTAAAATTTTAACCCATTTTGATAGGTCGCAACCCAAGTTTCAGAATTTTTTTGATAACTTAATTTATGATGAAAAGGGGCGAAAATCACACATTTTCTCAGCTTTGAAATTCCACCACGGCGTATTGTGCAAACCATTTTTCTTAAACTTTGACTCATCGGATGCGGAATGAATGTGGGTATACACTTCGTTTAATTTTTTTTGCGCCCCAGACCACATGTCGCATACAGAGGTATTATTGTGCCAAAAATGGTCAAATTTGGCGAAAAATCGTACTTTGGGGGGGCCTAGCGCCCCATTGTGCAAGTGGCCCAAGGGTTGTGACATATATTTGGAGTCGGGGGAATGTCTGCTATCACACTGTGAAAAAATTTTTTGCGCCCGGTCAAGTTGAAAAAATGGGATAAAAGAAGGGTTTTTAGGCCCCAGCTCCCTATTGTGCAAGGGCAAAAATCCAAAATACACTTTTTTCATACCATGGGACCCATACCCACAATAAGCCAACTGATTTTTTTGCGCCCCAAAAAAGCACGCTCAATGAACACTTTTTGCCAGTTGGACTGTAGACTATATTTCTTGTAACTTTAGAGTAAACACTGAAACAACAAATCTCAAACAGGGTGTCCAAAATCTCAAAAGCAGCTTTCCTCGACTTTTCTAGGTTCTCCAGACCAATTTCCCGAAATTTTTCAGATAGAAGAGGGGTAATTTTTTACGTGTTCTACAGGGTGACTTAAAATTTCCGGAACGCGAAAATTGCTTCGTAAAAAAAATAATATGGCCCAACGAATAATGAAAACCCATTTACGACGTAGCTGGAGCTCCATTCCCTTTTAAAAAAATAAACTCATTCCTCATTGATTACGAATCTTTGAAAAAATTTGTACTTTTTTCGATTTTTGTACTTTTCAAAAAAAAATCTCGGAACCCAAAATTTCGAAAATTTTAAAAATTTCGATATTTAAAAACTAACAGCTGCATATTATAGAGTTTTGGATAAGGATAAAAAATTATTGGATGCAAATTTTGTTCAATCAAAAATTTGAAGGGGCAAAAATCTACAAAAAAATCAAGTTTTCGTGAAATTGGCAACACTGTCTTCCCCACTTAACCCTTTTCAGATATTTTGAGTACACCGTTGACGTTGTCCCTTGTCGATCTACACGTAGCAACCCTTCGCTCTAAATTACGAAAAAAACGTTGCGTTCGAACTTTTGGCTCACCCTGTACTTACAATCCAGAATTTTGCAGAAAAATAATTTGAAATGCAAGGCGTTTATCGATTTTTTTTCAAAAATTACTACTTTTTAATTTTTACGAGATTTTTAGATGTTGCTTTTCTCAACAACAAAAACATTTCCTTGACTTTTTCAAATTTTCAAAATTTCCTTACTTTTCCAGGTTTACTAGAAAATGGACACCTATCAAATTTTTACCACCTCTTGCTGGGGCAAAAATTCAAAAAAATTTGTAAACCGCTGTGCATTAGCAATAAATCAACCATCGTTGACTTCGAAACACCCAACTTGGCTTCATCCTCTACCACATCGATTACTCAATCACCTCGATTAAAATTCACCGCACATGTCTCTACAAACCTGATGGCATTCCTTGGACTGCGCCGCGTACAAACTCTGATCAAAATTCACGGTAATCGGAAACGTCTGGCTGGACGTGGTGGGGAAAGTACAAAAATCCAAAGGATTATAGCTTCTTTCGACGCTGTAGAATAGCTCCTCGTGATGCACGTATTTCACACCATCGGCTTGATTCTGCTCCACCGTACATCCTTCCAGTAAAACTCCTCCGACTGTCGAATTTACATACACGCCGTAACCTGCGAACCGACCATAATAAAATATAAGTATTTCCATCGTGCAAAAAACCAACCGAGATTTCTCTAAAGATAATTCGACTCGTGCACGTTTCGAATTTCGTATGAAAATTGCCGCCATCGCCATCGACGCTAAATTGCATAAACTCGGACAGTATTTTTTTTACGATTAAATCACGATCTCTATACCTCGAATCGATGTATTTTTCTATGTTAAAAACGCTCCATTATATTACATTTACACCGATTCGTTCGTAGAGAAAATTAGAACGACACGGAGAAAGAGAAGGAAAGATAGAGGAACTACGTAGGCTGCTACGTCTCACAGGAGCACCGCAGCCAAATTACTGGCGATAAATGATTCGGTGAAAATTCGGCGGCTAAAAATCTCGACTACGACCTCAATCGTGTTAATGACCTCGATCGACGACAGTTTTTTCTTTCTTTCGCCACCGACATGACACAGGTTTGCAATTATAACCATATTTACATACGACTTTCGACTTTAATATTTAGGTCCGTACGTACCGGTGGGAAGGGGGAGGGGAGGGGTGCAGCTTCTGAAACAATCATCCCCTCCCCCAGAAATTTGTCAAAACCCCATTTTTAATGTCGATCTTAGAAAAAAAAACATAAAATATGGAAAGCTGCCTCTACATATAACATCCTTCTATTTGGTCATCTGATTCCATACGCTCAAAATTTCTATCAAAATCAATTTTCATTAAAAATGTCGGAATTTTGAAAATTCTACTTTAGATTCTTTAATTAAAATTCGTGAAAAAAATTTTAGCATTTCTGGAAATCCTGACAAAGATTAATTAATTCTCATGAATTATTCTGAACAAATTTTTTTTTTACACAATTTTGTGACACTTGAGTAACTCTTGAAATACATTTTTACAGATTTTGATCCAAGTTGGGCCATATTTCGATAGTTTTTTTAAAAAATCGCATCAAAAAATTTTTTCAAATGAATAAGATTGGAAAATTTATCAAATTTTGAACCAGTATAGGTGATTTTAGCCAGCAATACTATGCCTACTATGAAGTTACATTTTTTAAATTCTTCATTTTTGCGGGAAAAAAAGTCAAAAATTGGAAAATTGGTCAGAAAATGCCATTTGGTTCTTTGAATACAAAGAATATGAATTAGGATAGATGAAAAAAAAAACAGATAGCCCTAATGAATTTTAATAAAAAAAAAATTGATAAAATAGGTAGTTTACTTTGAGCATGAGACTTTCCAAAAAATTGTCGAGTCCTCTCTCTCAGAGAAAAACGAAACTAGGAGTAAGGAGAGCTCAAAGTTTAGTCATTAATAAAAAAAAAAACAAATTTTTCAACTTTTGGATAGTACCATTGCTGAAAACATTAGTTATCCTTTAAAGATGCGATTCAAGTTGTTTGGGCAGAGGCGATTTTCCAAGGGAAGTTGAGGAAGTCAACCTTCCATTGATTTTTTCAAACACTAATTTTTTGATAAAATGCGTCCAGAAAAATAGATAAATTAAATCAAATTCCATCCTAAAATAAGGTAGCTTCTAATTATTTTTGCCATAAATGGGATTTTATGAGTTCAAATTTTTTCAACTCTAAATTTCTTCAATCACTTTATTCATAATTTTTTATCAAAATTGTGTCCAATTTTCAATTTTAAAATTTTTTCAACAGTAAAATTATTTCAAACCTAAATTTTCTCAATATTTTCCCTATCTTGATTTTTTATAATTTTTTTTATCAGTTTCTTGTTCTTAAAATTTCCTTTCAATTATTATAGTCAAAAGAAATTAAAAAAATATGGAGTTGAAATTTTTTAAAAATTGAAGAAAATTTTAAAATTATTGGAAAAAGTTTTCGAATAGAAGAAATTCCAAGAAATGTGAAATACATTTTTTTTTAAATCTAAGTTGGAAAAATTTTGAGACCATTTTTAAAAAAACTTTACAATTGGAAAACATTTCAGTATCAATAAAGGAAATTTTCTAATTTAGATTTCTTCAATTTTTTTAAACCCATATTTTTAAAAATTTTTTCCAACTCGAAAATGAATAATTTTTTTTCAAAAAGTTTTCAATTTCCTATTTTTCAATTAGAAGAAATTTAAAATTAAAAAATTAAAAATTTACAAGAGACGTGATCCTATTCGAATTTTATTTATTTTTTTGATTGATTCTTATTAGAAAGATTTTTGAAAAATAATCAGTTTCTTTGAACTTTCTGACTTCCTCGAATTTTCCCTTCCAAAATCGCCGCTGCTTTTTGCCCTTTAAAAGCTGGTTGAAAAGTTGCAGACGTTAAATTTAAAGCTTTTTGGTTTTTACCAAATTCAAATTGCTCACTTAAACGCATCAAAAATTGTGAATCAATTTTTTTGGTCGTCTAAAATAATTTTTGATTAAATTTTCAAAAAACTTTCACAACAGTGCTGCCAACTGGATTTTGATTCCCATAATTTTCATAAAATTCATGTTTTTCACTCACCACTCAGTGGTTTAAAAAGTGGGCCAAAATTTTTTTTGTCATTAAAGTACATTGAAATTATTTTTGAAAATTTTTACAGCAGTATTTCCATCTAAAGATTTTTGAAGAATTTCATCAAAAAAATTTCTAAATGATCTAGAAAATGTTGCTTTGATTTTGAAGAGTCCGAGAGAATAATTTGAATTTGGTAAAAAGAAATTCTCATTGCTTGAGAGATGAATATAAATTTTTTGTGGAATGAGAGGGGCGACGCATTTTTTATTGTCCCACCTGAGATGCCATTTGCCCCTCCCCAAAATATTCTGGCTTCTGTTCGAATCGACCTTATGAAAAAATACGGCTTGAGTACTTCGATAAACGACTCCTCGTTTCCCAAGCTCGTAAGTAAATGTCACGAATAACTGTACCGCGAAAAATGAAGATTAAAATACACGGCCGGCAACGATTCATATGCAAATAATTACACCGACGCATTAGCACCCACGAATCAACGCATCAAACGCATGTACATGATTCATTATGCGATTACGACGAAATCTAGGTGACGAATTCACACAATTTCTTCTCTCTTTTGATACGCAATCGTCTTCTCGGCCGATAACTTTATTAATTAACGGATATAAATTATCAAGATTTCATCTCGATTCTCTCAAGATCAAGCGAACCGATGCTCAATCGACTCTCCTTTTCGGGTACTTAACTCGAGAGTAATCCTAACAACCTCCCACGATTCAAATAAACCGAAAACGGAAAAAATGATCATAATAATCGTTACGCAGGAGCATCGGCGACGACGACGGCAAAGAACACCGGAAACGGTATACGAATTACCTCCGTTATTTGAAATTGTAGAGTTGACGACAGTCACAGGTGCTTGAGGATCTGTAACGTTGATACCGTTAAATGCTGAAAAACTTATCGAACAAGAACTGATGACCGGTGGTACGCCTTCGATTTGGATTGCCGAAATCGCACTGTAGTTCCAACCGGATCCGGCATAGCTGCGATAAAAATAAACACAGGTATAAATAATCGTATTAGAGTAAGTAAAGTACTACAATATTATACGTGGAGAAATCGTACGAGGATAATTTTCCGCTCACGTTTACATTGTAATATAATCTCACTCGTAAATATTACGGCGAAAATATCGAACGAACCGAGTCGGGCAATTACGATAAACGTAAAAGTTTACCGGGTAGAAGTAATAACGTCGTAATTTACACTCCAGCGATAGATTAGAGAGCGATTTTTCGAATGATCGATATTTTTTCGAAGATTATTCAAGTAGTGAAAATTTTTTCAGATTTTTTTGGATCACCTGAAAACTACACAGACAGTTTGTACAGCTGGGTTAATTTTTTCAAAGGCAGGGTCTTCGGACGATTTTCTAAAAATTGGACAATTTTTCCAAAACTACTGATCATTTCACAAAAACTGGAAGATTTCGCAGCAATTAGACAGTTTTATAAAAATGACTGAATTTCCCAAAACTTTTGGATATTTTTTTAAAAATTGTATGATTTTTCAAAACTGGAACGATTTTCTCCATAAAGATCGATTTTTCAGATAACGAGAGAATTTTTCCAAAAAGGTGACTTTTCAAAAATTGATTGGAAAATCTTCCAAAATTTGGACACTTTTCCAAAGATCGGAAAAAGTTCACAAAACTTGAAATTATTTTCAAAGTATTGGAAAGTTTTCAAAAAAAAAAAGAATTTTCTATAATTTGGATGACCTCCCAAATTTTGATCAGTTTTTTCCATAGCTTAGACGATTTTCCAAAAATCGAAGAATTTTCCAAAATCGGGATGTTTTTTTAAAAATTGGACCTTTTACTTCACAAAAAGGACTAATTTTCAAAACTTGAACAATTTTCTAAATCTTGAATAATTGTTTGAAAAGTAATAAAATTTTCAAAACTAGGACAACATTCTAAAAATTGAACAGTGTTCCAAGGATTGAAAAAATTCCGAAAACTTGAATAATTTTCAAAAAATATGATAATTTTTCAGAACTGGAACGATTTTTTCCATTAAAAAAGGCTGATTTTCCAAGAATTGAAGTATTTCCTTAAATTTGAGTAATTATTTGAAGATTAGACAATTTTTCAAAGTTTCAAAAATTTGACCAATTTTCCGAAAACTGTACGTACGATTTTTCAAGAATCCGAGAAGTTTTCAACATGGATAATTTTTTGTAGATAGGTAGAATGATTTTTCAAAACTTGAACGATTTTTCCCATAACTTGGACAATTTTTCATAAATTGAAGCAAATTTCTGATTCCATGCCAATTTTTAGAATGCAATTTTCCAAAAATTGAAAAAAATTTCCGATTCCAGACCAATTTCTCGAATGCAATTTCCCGAACGATCGACTTCTTGGATAGAAAAACTTCAGAAAAATGTATTACTAAATGAAATTTTTCTCGAAAGTTCAATGAAATTACCATGAAGATCGAATTAAGTAAGTATAACATCATCTTTCGGGATAATGACGTTCCATTTATCAGGTTTTTTTGAGTCGGAAAAGATTTTTTCAATTTTTTTTTGGTCCCCAGGGGAGGGGGAGAGTTCAATTAAATTGCCAACCAAAACAAATGAAGAAAGAAAAAAATGGATTTTTGAACGGCTGGGAGGGGGGGGGGGGGGTCAAAGCTTCTGACTACTACTTTTCGATGGGTATTTTGAAACTAACCCAAAATTTGACCATTGGGGTTGGGGAAGTGGGTCCAAAATTGAAGAATTCTCATCCTCCACAGAATCGACTATCAAATGAGGTATCTGAATCCCCCCCCATGCATTTTTGAGATATTCCAACTCCAGATGCAAAATTGAACTCTGGGGGAGGTGAGGTGGGACGTGGGACCAAAATTGAAATTTTTCAATATTTTATTCATTTTGGAAAATAGATTTGGAAATAACTTTTACAATCGATTTTTTACTCGGAAATTCAGTCGTTCGGGAAACTATATTTGGAAAAAAGGGTAGGAACCAAATTTCCCAAACCTCGACAATTTTCTGAAAAATGTTGAATTTTTACAAATCCTACAAAAAAACTTTTCAAAAATATTGAAACAAAATTTAAAAAAAAAAAACAAAAAATTCAATTAAAAATCAATTTAAAAAATAATTAACTCCCAAAAATTAACAATTTTTCAAAATTTCGCCATAAAAAAATTAATAAAAAAGTTAGTATCTATCCAAAAATTGAAAAAGTTTTAAAAAATTTTCATTGAATCAAAAGTAAAGAAGATTTCATTAAAATGATTTTAGTCACTTTTCTGTCTTGTTTTAGGTCCCAAAGTCACTTTTTTTTGAAAAAGATACTTCGAGAGAGGGGGAAGATTCTAATGACAAAATAATTTTTTCATTCTTAAAAATCTACGACAGCAAAAAAAAAAATCGAATATTCCACAGCCAAAAAATTCTACAATCAAAACCAAGTACAGAACACGAAAATTTCAAAATTAAAATTCTCTCTCAAAATTTCAAAATAGCTATCTTTCCTAGATATCCCCCCTACAGAACTTGTCTATTTACAGGCAAATTCAACTTAACCATCAACAACACTCAACTCTTCCCCCTCAGCACCCTTCAAACTTCCTGCCAAACACCCCACCGGATATCCCTTTTCAAACACCGGCTTCGGTAGCACTCGACCAAACCACTCAAAAAAATCCATTTTCAATCGCAAAAATTCGTCATCGAGTTGATATCCCAACACGCGACATGTCTCATCGTCAGAACGCGAAAACCTACGAAATCGTGTCGATTGCTGAGACTCGCGTTATCATTGAGGTCGTGTTATCTTTCATTGGCTTATTTCCGCGATGAATAATACTCGACTTACAAAATATTAAGCACGTTAAACAAACTAAAGTTGGCAGCTAAATTTACCAACGACGACGACGACTCATTCTGAAGAGAGAAAAAATTTCACAGAGACTTCAAGGTCGCCTCGTGGGCTGGTGTTCATTGAGCAAGTTCAATAATTCCGCGAAAAACGAACGTGTGCAGCAGCTTAATGTCGTCGATTATGATTGCCAACATCATACAGGCGACCAGCTCGCATGAGATTCTTTTCCAATAAAATAAACGATCCGAGATCGTTGGTTATCGCATTCGGGCGTCACATTGTATGGTATTTTCCTGCCTTGTCGCGTATTAAGATAAGAATAACGATTCCGGGACATCGCGACAAGCAGGTACAACAAGTGCATTACAAAGGGGCTCGGCGATAACGTTATCGACAATAATTAAGGTACCACCATTAAGGCGACTTAGGTGTGTTATTTACCTGAGATCGACGTTTACGAGCTTCGATAAGGATTTTCTCACGTATAAGGTGTTATGCTGCGTAAGCGTTCTTTCAAAACCTGCGTTCTCGAAGTGAATTCCTTTCCAATGTTTCAGAGCTGCCAACGGTTCGTGTCGAGCTGCGCATTCTATACCGATATCCGGATGGTAATCTGCAAATTAAAAAATTAAAAATTATTAGAAGATGAATTGGTCAAATAAAGAATGATTATTACGTAATATTATAATTTAAGTTCTCAAAATACTCGCGGAATTTGAACTTCATATGAAATTTTTGGCGAATTGTAAAAATTACAACGAACGAGAAAAATTCCAAGTCATCAATTCGTCAAAACTTCTCAGAAAATGCAATGAATAATAAATATATGAAGCAAATTTTTTCGAGTATTTGCATATTTTTCTACTGTTTCGCACTTCGTCGAATTCTGAGACTAATGGGGAATTTTTTCACAGCAAATTTTCGCATATTTCGCTAAAAATGTTTATTAAATGCATGCAATGCATGTAGATATTCTATTTTTTTCGGTGTGTTTGTTTGTTTTTGGTGTTCAGTTGGAGCAATAATTTTTAAAAAGTCGAAAAAACGAAAATTGAATCACATTTCTAGAAAATAAAAAACAATTCATTAATTTTTGTACAACGCCAATTTTGACATTCAAAGAAATTCTCTTTTTTTTAAAATACGTTCCAAAATTTAACCTTTTAAGGGCATAATTTTTACCAGTTAACCTAATTGATAAATTTTAATTTTCTACGTTCTTTTCGAAAAGTTTTTGTGCATTTTCAACAAAATTTCCAACCACAATTCTTACGCATGTTGCAAACGAAAGATTGATACTAACAATTTTTATAGTATTCCAAAAAACCATTGAAATGGATTTTTCGGCAATTATGACATTCTAACAGTTTTTAAACGATTTAAAATAATACCTTAATACGGATTTCAAGAATTTAGAAAATATTCAATATGAATCATCTATTCACAGTCTTATTCTTACTGAATTTGATGGTAGCAATTTAAACGAATTTTTTAATAAAAAAAATGTTTTACAACAACGATTATGATATTCGAAACAATAAAAATCCATTTTGAGGACGTCTTAACGAAATTTCATGCTTCAAATTTATCACTTTTCAAACATTTTTGTTACACACATGATCAATCCTCCTGCCTCCATCAAAAATTTAATTTCGAGATTTTTTTCATCGAAAACGCCAATTCTGAAAAATCATCCTGAGTGAAAAATTGGCCCTATTTCTTTGCCTTCTTATTTTGAAAATACCTACGAGGTAGCTTTTTTCAGTAATTTTTAAAACTGAAAATATTCAAAATGAGAGTCAAATATTCATGATTTGAGGTCACAGATTCCGAATTTAAAGTTCATTTTCGACAATTGACTTTCGATTTCGAGATCTCTCATTTCTACATTCAAAATGTCAATTCTGGATGATCGCTCGTTGAGAGCTTAAAATTATTTTCATATTCGTAAAAAGCGATCTCGATTTATCGATTTAGTAAAACACATCTCTTTTTTGAGTATTCATCTTTTGAAAATGCCCAAAAAGGCTAAAATAAGTGAAATTCCAAATCAGGTAGGTAGGAAAAAACACGATTTTTTTGGATTCAAATCATACTTATTCGACTTGTTTCATTTCCAAAATGGCTTTAAAAAATCCCATGTAGAAAAAAGTTGTCTGTTTTGAGAAGAAAAAACATGGATGAAAAATTGATATTTTCCCCGTAGGCACCCCTTTATTTCGAAAATTCTTATTTGGCTGCTTTAACCATTTTTGAATCCAAAAATGCTCAAAAAATAATAATTTGAGGTTGCTGATTCCGAATACGAGGTTCATTTTTGTAGTCGGACCTTCGTTTTGAAGATATGGTCCATTTTCGCCTCAATAATTGGGATTTTAAAGGAATTAAGTAGTGGTTTATTAAAAAAAATGTTTGTTTTCAATGAATTTTTGAGGTCTTTTGATTTCGATTCAAAGGTCGAAAAAGATCGAATAATTCGTTTATGGGGAAAAAAAAGGTGACTCATCTCGGCAATACTGCAAAGCCGAGAAGGAATAACCATCTAAGAAATTCCCAAATCGAATGTTTGACTTCCAACAAAAATGAATTCTTAATGATAGGTCATAACTAATAAGTTTATTCTTAAGGCACCTACTGAAACCAAGAAGATGAAAATTCAGGCTTCCTTCGAACTAAAATTTTCAAATATTTTTTACAATTTATCAATTTTTTCCTCCCTTTCCCCTCAAAAAAAATTGATAAGGCAACACTAGCATGATTTTTTTCCGTTAATTTCATCAAAACTTATTTTGTTGACAAAAGCATTTTTTGGTTCGATTTTAAGGTCCTTGGACTTGGATGAACGATTTGAATTCGGTGCTTTCTCATTTTAAATCAGTGAAAAGTCAATGTTAAATAGTTAGAATTACAGCACAGGAAAAATCAGCGAAATTCTTTGATTTTCAGCCAATTTTCGGTGATTTTTTTTCAAAGAGTTTCGCAGATTTTTCAGCAAATTTCAAAGATTTTAGTGGCTTTTCAGAGAATTTTCACCGATTTTCCAGCAATTTTCATCACCCTTTGCTTTCAGTGAAATTTTTTCACTGATTCATTACTGTGCTGCAATTCTGACTATTTTCCAGTGATTTTCGATCATTTTCACTGATTTTCAAATGAGACTAGGTACGTTAAAAAAATTTCTAAATTTCGCGATCGGTCACTTTCGTTTTAAACCCCCGTTTAGAGAGCAAAAAGTGGTATCGAATTTCGAGGTCAATAATTCAGGGATGCATAGAAACTCAAATCCTACTTTTTAGGAAGGAGGACCAAAATTCCCAATAGGTGGCACTACTGAAAAGGTCTAAAAACCCCAATTTTTTTGAAAATCATCCTCCTCTGGACCAAGGCGCTCAAAATTTTTCAGATTAGTCTCCCACTCGAAATAAACTACCTTACCAATTTTTGTCAAAATTCAGAATGTTTTTCTTCAATTCGCCCTATTAAAACCCTATCAAGTTCAAATCAAATTCAAAAAATTCAAGCTCGAATCAACGCATCAAAAACATATAAAACTATTACTCACCACAGACGCCCGATCCCAGCTGCCTATTCATCCATTTACATTCGAAAATCGATCCTTCGACGCCTCGACATTCGGGTTTCTCTAGCAAAAGCCTCGGTCGACTCGAACCACTCTCGCGATCCATCCATTTCCAAAATCTTCCTTCCTGAAATCCCAGCTGTCTACAGATCGTTCTAGCATCGGCCTGGGTCCATCTACAAAAAAAAAAAAACATCAATACCATGTACTCTTCATCTCAGAACATTCAAAAAGATGAAAATCACATCAACACTTACATGCTGGAATTGGTACACACAGATCTCCACTGTTCATTATGTTGAATTTGCAATCTTCCGGTGTAAACATTAGGTCCATCGACTAGTCTCACACGTTTGAGGAATTCGTTGGCTTGAGGTATCAAATTCTCATTCGCATTCGCCGCCGAAGTGAACACAATTCTTTCATGAGGCTCACCCTGCAAAAAGAGAAAAAAAAACACGGTTACGTTACGTCTTTTCGTATTATTTTGGCGCGGAAATTTGCCACAGTTATGTCGTATTTTACGTGGAAAAAATCTGATAAATTCGATACGGTTTCAGTCATCATTTTAATGCTTAGATACTTCGAAAACCAGTAACGCAGAAACGTTTTCAGGTGACAACTGTAGCAGCTCGAGTTGGCTAGCTAAAAGTTTACTGCACTATTCAGGAAGTATTATTTTTTCTTAGCCGAACAAAGAACCAAATCGAGGAGGTGAAAAAAAAATCATCTTTAAACGCCTATTAATCCTAATTCTTTTGTTTATCTATACAATTAAACGGTTTTCTAATTACGTTTAAAAATACGACGTTGTTACAAAGAATCAATATTAGTATCGTCCAGAAAGGAGAACTCATAGTAAAAATTCAAATATCACGTATGGTCTACTTAATACATACCTACTACCTATAAACGTGTCTATATTACTTATTATGCTACAACACGGCGAATAATTTTGTTAAAAGTGAAATGATACTCATTTTGATAGACGTTTCGAGCGTAACAATGGCCACAGATACTTTCGATCCTCGTAGCAATTACATTTGCTTTCGGATACGCTGCTCTTGGTGTATTATCACAAATTACGTATAGGTAGGTACTCCGGCTACTGTACAGACAACACCACAACCACCGCATCACCAATCAAATCAATCGTTCAACATAATGACGGACAGTTTACACGTCCTTGATCGAGTATATTGCCTTATACAATGAAATTCCATCATCTATAGATGCCTTCGCATACACACTCCAGTCTTTCGTCAAACAAGTCGAAAATTACTCCGCAGAAAAAGTAACCAGACAGTTTTCATAGGACGAAGATGTGACGCTGACGCAGCAATTAAATAAACCTATGTATACTCGACGATTGTTTATACTACACAAAAACATTAGAGAAAATGTGTATTTTTTCCTCGATTCTATGCGACAATCAAACCGTGACTACGTTTCCGTCACTAAAAATAATATACAGCAATACATATTGTAAAACCATCCAGTGCAACTGTGTCATTTCGAGTTAAATGTCAGTAATTTACAGAACTGCCTAAATGGAATCGTTGCACGAATAAGAACGACGATGTGCGATTAGTCATAAAACCCATAATGAATGGTAAACAATCGACTGACGCATGTTGGTGTTGTTTTTACTACGTAAAATTTTTCTAACACTTATTATTGGAAAACCAGGTAAATTTAGAAATCATGATGCGTACGTACCTAAATTACGAAATTGTAAGAACTCTCCAAATCTGTGAATTAAAATTCGAAACATAAAGTACCTATGGGCATGGGCTTGGTCATCGTCGCGTATTCATCCTCTTTGAAATATTTTGAATTGCAGTTCAACAATTTTTTATGCTAAACTTAGGCCCGAATTTTAAAACATACCTTAAAAATTAAGGCAACCTTGATGGTTTTAAGGAACCGTTTCTTGCTTTCTGATTGGTTGAAAATGCGATAAGAAACCTTTAAGGCTACCTTAACATTTAAGGTATGATTTAAAATTCGGGCCTTATACTCAAAACAGTTTAATTATGAATAAATTTTGATATTTAAAGGAATTTCAGCATTTCGAATTGAAAAATAGAAATTATACCGATGAAGATAGCGAAATGGTTTAGAGTAGTAGGTACTTACTGTTGCAAGTAACCTTTCTGTAAGGGAGCAAAAACTAGACTGAACCAAGTAGCTCCAGAAACCTCAAGGTCAACGTTTAAAGTGGGGGTTGCCACGCCCACAACCTGAAGCGCGTTCAGATTTACTCTGGGTAAAAAAAACAACACAGAGTAACCCTTTGACTATGGAGTATATGGACCGAGCTACTTGTGTACAAACGGTACGAAAAGCGTCGTCAGACATCCTACGGAGAAAGAACGCTTCTGATTGGGTAATCATACCGTCCTGTTCCCCTCAACCACCACGCGCATAAACCACAACGACGAGACGAACGTTAGACTCAGTCACTCGTTCGTTGTAGTAGTGTATGCCGCTGATGCAAATTGCTTGAAAATTACTCGTTTAAATGAAAAAGCACAAGAATTGAAAAGTTGTTTATTTTTGAAGTACTTCAATATGAGCTATGAACGAACTTTCTACGATAAAAACTCGCTGAGATCTGATTTTTTACATTTTACATGATAAGAAAACAACCAATCAGAAGCGTTCTTTCTCGGTAGGATGTCTGACGACGCTATTTACTCAGCTAGCTCGGTCCATATACTCTATAGTCAAAGGAGTAACCCCAGAGTACTGTGACATCATGTTTTACTGAGTGTTCTGTTTCATAAATGAACAATGTGAAGAAGAACTACACATTGTACACTCCAGTGATGGGGTGGTTCAGCGATTTTAAGAATCGGATTCAGGAATATCTGATTCATCAATTTTGAAGAATCGAATTCCTAAAATGAGATAATCACGATTTGGAATCGGATACTTCTGCAATTCTTTTGCGATTCTTTTTTTTTAAATGTTGCACATTATCGTATGAGTAGTTAGTTTCGCTTTTGCACTTTCGCAAGTGTAAAAATTTTTGTGTTTTTATCAGAGATGGGCCGATTCAGAATCGCCGGTGTGAATCGTAAAGAATTTCTGAATCCGATTCTGAATCGGATTCGCGATTCGATTCTTCAATTTGGTGAATCGCAATTTTGCGATTCGCGATTCTTTTGTGACTGAATCGCGCATCTGCGATTCTTTCGCGATTCTTTTTAAATATTATGTACAATGTTGAATACTTCTTTTTTTAATAAGGGTAAGGGTATAGCCGGATAAGGGGTGGTTTTTGCTCCAGGTGTACCTTGATAAAAAAAATCTGGAAAAAATTTTGGCCTCCCAATCCCCTTCCTTTCGGAGCTATGATCATTTTATTGCATTATTTTCGACCATTTTTAATTCCAACGGAAGTGAATAAAATTTTGTGTTATTTGGCACAAAGTTATATCTAGTAAAGTCCTATTTACGATAATTTTTTCACTAATTTTTTACATCCCTTCATGAGGTTTTGGCCATTTGAAATTTTCAACAGTAAAAATGACCTTTACAGCAAAGTTCAACTAATTTTTAAAAATATCCTAAAAACGTGGTTTTTTACGTAGATTCACGTCATTTATTCAGTTTTGGCAATTGAGGTGGCGCAAGGGCTGAAAATTGTGATAAACTATTAAAAATGTTATTTTGGTAGATTTTTCAAATTTTGGGCATTTTATATGGAAATAAATGACCAAATGAAAAAATCAATCCCATATTCGTGTTCAGCAGGTCAAACTACCCCGATAAACACCCTTTTCACGATCATTTGACTTTAAATCTCAAAATTTAGTTTTATTGAACGTTGCAAAAACTTAGTGAAAAAAGAAAATTTCGAGATTTAAAGTAAAATGATCGCGAAAAGGGTGTTCATCAGGATATTTTGATCTGCGTAACATGAATCCGACATTAGATTCCACTCATACGATCATGTACAACATTTTAAATAAAAGAATCGCAAAAGAATCGCAAATGAATCGCAAATGAATCGCAGAGGAATCCGATTCTGAATCGCGATTCTTTTCAGAAAAGAATCGCATTTCAGGAATCCGATTCTTCAAAACTAATGAATCGGATATTCTTGAATCCGATTCTTTAAATCGCTGAATCGCCCCATCTCTGTATTCAACATTCAATTCAGTGTTGTATGTTGTATTTAAAAAGAATCACAAAAGAATTGCAGATGTGCAATTCAGTAACAAAAAGAATCATAATTCCCAAAATTGTGATTCATTAAATTGAAGAATTGAATCACTAATTTGATTCAGAAATTCTTTACAATTCACACCGGCAATTCTGAATCAACCCATCTCTGGTAGTGGTACACTCATATAAACACATTAAGGGCATATTCTCCAAAACATTTTGCCTATCCAATTTACATTGCGCTTATGGGAGCTTCTAAAAGTTATACTACTCGAAATGGGATGGGTGAAATTGTCTCAAATTTGTAAATCTGTATTCTTCGAGATGATCTGTACAATCTTACGTATGATTTTCTCATTACATCGGTTATTTTACGAAAAAATTGAATTTGAAAATCCCCGAAAATCGTTGGATTTTTTTGGGAAAAATTCTGAATTTTTGAATTCAATTTTTTCATAAAATAATTGATGTAACGTCAAAATCATACGAGAGATTGTACAGATCATCTTGAAAAATACAGATTTACAAATTTGAGACAATTTCATCCAACCCATTTCGAGCAGTATAACTTTTAAAAGCTCCCATAAGCGCAATGTAAATGGCAGGCAAACCAATAGGCAAAATGTTTTGGAGACTAAGCCCTTAACATGTTATCAACATCCCCTACTCGGGTCAACAATTCCAGTGATTTCCAAACGACATCAAAACTAAAACCCAGAGTGATTTCCAGATAGTTCACTTTTGTTTACTCAGTGTAAATAACACAGTCTGTGTTGGTCTGTGTTAAATCTGAACACACTCCAGATCCTCCACTCCACTCCACAGTGTGACATTGACATTGTTAAATAGATGCAAAACAAACTTCAAGAAGGTACTTGACCGTATGGCAAAAGAGCCAAAATTAGACTGAGCTGATCAACTTGAGAAGCCTGGAGGGTGATGTTTCAAGTGGGAGGGGCCGGCACTCGCGCTCAGGGATGGAAACCGGAACCGGTTCTGGAACCTTAACCCCTAAAAACCCTTTATTTTTGCTTTGAAAAATAACTAGAACCCTTAACCCTTATAAAAACTAGCGAAAAAAACCCTAACCCATAACCTAAATGAATTTGGAAATGAATAACCTAAAACCCTTAACCCTAAAAATTTGTTTGGGTTTTGGGTTACGGGTTTCGGGTTTTGAGGTTTCAATTTTTCAGTTTTTTTTTTGTTTTTTTCTGCAAGCAGTTCAGATTTTTGTGATACTGAAACTAACTTTTTTTTTGAAATTGATTTTTAGGAATATTTTGTAAGTTTTATGACATAGGTAGGAATATATAATGAACAGTGAACAATTGAATATTGATCATTCAACTTCAAACGTCCATATCTTCCTAAGAAATGATTTTCAAGACCTGGGATCAATTTTATTGGATTTTCTGACGTTTTTTACATCACAACAATAAAAATTTTTGCCCGAATGACCCTAATCAAATGAGAATTTTTTTTTAAAACCCCAAAACCCTAACCGGAACCTTAACCCCGAACCCTTACCTTCCGGGCAACCAGTAACCAAGAACCCCTAACCTTTATTCTAAAAATTGAAAAACCTTAGAACCCTTAACCTTTATTTTTTCACGAAAACCTTTACCCAAACCGAAAACCTTTATTTTTTTAAAAAGGTTTTCCATCCCTGCTTGCGCTCCGCTCACACTCACTTAAAATTTGAAACGCTCCGCTCGCGCTCTGCTCAGCATTGTTCTGTTTGTGCTCGCGCTCACACCTGCGCTCAAACCACTCACGCTCATGCTCAGAAATGTGCTCAAAGCGCTCGCGCTCAAACATGCACTCAAGCACTCCTCTTCACACATACACTCAAAACACACACGCTCACTCACTCACTCACTCCGCTCATTTTTTTAGACGAATAAAAGTTCAAAATCATTTGAATTATTCAATTTATTCTACAAAAACGATGGCAAACAATATCAAGTAAATCAAAACTTTGAAATTTTTTCGATTAACACGTATTTTAAACAAATTTTTGAGTGGAGCTGAGCGCTCAGCTGAGCGCTACCTCGCGACGCTCACTATGAATTTTGTGCTCCGCTCACACTCCGCTCTTGAAACGTGAATTTTGCTCGGAGGTTGACTTTATAAGTGGGAGAGGCTACACCCTTAACCTGTTTTTCCACTTTACTTGTTACTATACATATAGATCCAAATCAAACTTTAAATAGCTTTTCAATAGGAAAGCTAAAATCAGACTGAGTTGAGCAACTCGAGAAGTCCAGAGATTAATGTTAATAGTGGAAGAGGCCACACCCATATCTTGTTTCTCCACTCTACCACACAATGCAATGTTGTCAAATAGATGTAAATCTTAAATCTGTTGGTAGAAAATATCAAGATATGACAGCCTCAAAGATTTAGGGTCAATATTATAATTGCAAGTTGAATGTTCAACTCTCCGTTAAGGTGATTTAATGGGCTGTGATTGGCCCATTAAATCACCTAAGTTATCAAATTTTCTTAGCACCTTTGAAAAACACAAACAACAAAACTTCATTAAACTCACCCTGCCACAGGAATCCGAATAACCCAGCAACTCATTTGACTGTTGCACTCTCAACTGCCAAAAGTAGACTACTGAGAAGAGCTACATACCTAAACTTCACAAACAAAACATGCTCAGGAGGACTCCTATTTTTAGGCCAGTCTCATCTTACTAATTCAAAAATTAAGGGGTTTCTCAAATTCAAGATCAAGAACTATAGTTTTATTACTCACATCAAAAACTGAGAATAAAAAAGTGCAAATAAAACCTCAAAGTAAAGTAGAAAAGCACAATTGAAAATTGGATAATATGAAAAAATGTGGGAGAAGATGAAAAAGTAATAAAAAGATAATAATACCTAGTGTTGAAAGTAAAACGATTACACCCCAGAAATGAAAAAATGAAACACCAAAATCATACAAATAAAACCACAAACAAAGAAATCATTCATTAAAAAAAGGAAAAAACAAAAGACCAAGTAGAAATTATTTAAAAAAATTTAACACACAATAACACTACATGTTGCTTGCTCAACTGCCAAAACCATACTGAGGATAAAAGCCCGGATTTCAAAACAAAGTTAATAAAACGGAAATGTCCGAAGGTATCCGAACATTGACGAAACTTCTCAAAACTATTCTGAAAGTCCCTAATCTGCACCATAAAGACTCAATTTCGACCCAAATGATGAAAAGACTTGAGTAGGATAAAGTTGATTACGTTTTCAACGACCCTGATCTCAAAAATTAGTTTTCTCTAGTTCTGATCTTTTAATACCTGTTTACGCCCCCCTCCATCCTCCCCCATTCAATTTATTCATAAAAAGGGTGACTTTATTAAAGACATAAAATAACTAAATAAGGTAAAAGATGACCAGAATGTAACAATATAATACATATATATGTATATATTTATTTATTTTAAAAGCAATAATAAATTTAGTGCTCTAAATAAAACTTGAATTCTAGCAATTTTCATCTGAGATAAGGTATACCTAAGTTGCACCTAATAAATTTTTGAAATCATATCTGCATTTTGAAACAGTTTTGGAACTCTTATTAATTTTTCTTTCAATTTTTTAGTTTTTTTTTTAGTTTTGTGAAGAAAAAAGGCCTAATAGAAAATTCTGAAAAATTTTAGTTACAGAGCTAAGAAGAGGATTGAGACCTTTAAAAAATTCATAAGGAATGAAAAATATTTCAAAACACTACTTTCTCACACAAAGAGAGATTCTAAACACTTTAAAAAATTCCTTCGTTTTCATTTTACCTCAAACAAACACCCATTATTCAACCAATCAATGGCATTATAAAAGACAAACACCTCATCACAATGAAGAATTAACAGAATAAACATCGCATTAAACCACCGCCGTGTCTCTAAGAAAAAAACCATGTCATCAAATCTACACCGAAACAAAAAAAGACACAATCACTTTTCTCATTATGACAATAACGCGTAAACATCCCAAATTCTCGCAAATTCATT
Organism: Pseudococcus viburni; assembly: GCA_033439095.1. Classification (NCBI taxonomy): domain Eukaryota; kingdom Metazoa; phylum Arthropoda; class Insecta; order Hemiptera; family Pseudococcidae; genus Pseudococcus; species Pseudococcus viburni. The sequence continues at coordinate 1,459,809 of JAVBJF010000043.1, read as the reverse complement.
TCCCCAATCCAGGGCCACATTCGTTCCCTGCTTTCCCTTCTCGTATGAAAAAAAATCAATCGATCGTAATTAATCAGCCATATCTGTAACCGGCGAAACTAGTTCACTGCCAGTTTGCGAAGTACGAATACGAAAACAAAATGTTCTCGATGCCTCGTCATTTCACCTGTGTGCGTTTGATGTACGAGCAACTCGGTAGAACTGCGACCTTTATGCACGCAAACAATAGATACAAGGTACAAGGTAGGCATATGGACATGCACATGAGAAAATACGAATACTACGAGAACACTTAGCGAAGCCAAGACTAATAATACTGGCTGCTTGGTCTTGACCTCTCCTCCTCTTCACTTCATCAGATTCTCAACCAGATCTTCTGTACCTATACTAGCACGTCAGCTGCTCTCTTTTATTCGTATATACACGTACGATTTGTACATAATCTTTTCCCCTACGAAATCTCTCACGTTCGATCTTTGAATGTGTAAGTAAAGATTTTCTAGGAAATTGGAATAACTGTTCGATGAGTAAACCTGGGTTCCTAGACAAGTTACTTTCTTGTTTGTTTAAAAAACCTAGCTGTCTCGAATCTCGAATTTCTAACATTTTTTATTTCAACACAAAAGAATCCCTCGAACCATAGTTGGCAGACATTTGTCTAACCATACCCTCGAACTGGTTTATTACAAACCTAAACGAAAGAAATGTTCAACGATTGAAAATAACATAGATAAAGTGGTCTTTCCTAACCTCACCTCACCTCACCACACCTCACCTCACCTCACCTCACCTCACCTCACCCCAACAATCAAGAACTTATTTCTATCGAAATTTTTGGAAATTTGAAGAGAAAGTCGGGGATGAAGATGAATGATGAAATATTCATATTGATGATTCGGACTAAACTAAATTGATGAAAATTCAATCATTAGATTTTGACTTTCACAATCGACACATCTCAAGAAAAACTTCGATGCTTTCTACATCTAGACCCGGATATATGAACTTGGGAAATTTTTCCTAAATATGACATAATATGTGAGATAGTTTTTCTACAGCAATCTAATAGAAAATTCAACAACCAATCCGAAAAATTTGGTTCTAAGGTGGTATAGTGCAGCCAAGTAAAAAATGAAATACTGATGAAAAAACCGTCGCTCGTTTTCTAGGCTATTTTTATAGAAGATGTAAAAGAGAATTCGAAAAAGCTGATTTGAGGTCATAACACGCTCCCAAGTCCCAAGTGTCCTAAAAACACCTACAACAAAAAAAATGGAATTTTGATGGAAATTTCGTTTATTGTTGTCTTATTGACTCCTATCAGAAATTTGACGTGGAAATTGAAAAAATAGGTTTAAATGCTGTAACCTTGAGTATTACACTGTGCTCAATTGAATCTCCCCCCCCCAAAAAAAATAATAATAGTGAAATAAATCCCCTCAAAAAGTGACAAAAATCCTCATTTTTCTTTTTCATGTATTTCTTCATCCTATTTTTTTCAGAGGCAGAGGTTTTTGATGATTTATAAAAATTGGTCGATTTTTCAAAACTGGCGCAATTTTTTAAATAGTCTTCAAAAACTACACGAATTTTCTAAAAATTTCATAATTTTACAAAAATTGGACACGGTTTTTTTAAAAGAATGAATAATTTTCTAAAAAATTGTACGGTTATAGAAAAATTGAAGAATCTTTCGAAAATCAACTAATAATTTTCTAAAAATTGTACGATCCTCCAAAGATTGGACAATACTTCCAAAACTGGGCAGGTTTTTTCATAACTTGGGCAATTTTCCAAAAACAGAAGCATTTTTCAAAACTTTAAAAATTTAATAAAGAATTGGATAATTTTTCAAAATTTGAATGATTTTTTAAATTTTGAAGGATTTCTCAGAGATAAGACAACAATACAAAAATGTGAAAAGTGCATTTTTTTTGCTCTTCAAACATCATTTTTCTAAAATTTTTCGCCCTAGCATCGCTTTAAACAATTAATTTCTTGAGTAAACATTTATAACTCTTTAAATTTGAATCTGACTTTGATAAAATTCTGCCTTTGAGAATCAGTGAAATGATTTTCATTGAAAATTATTGATTTTTCACTGATCTTTCAGTCAAAAATTATTAATTCCTCAATTAATATCCAATTTGTCAGAAAAAATCAATAATTTTGTCTGAAAGATCAGTGAAAAATCAGTGATTTTCAGTTAAATTCATTTCACTGATTCGAACAGGTGAATTTTGATAATTTATATTTAAGAAGTGCATAGATTCACAGGTTGACATTTTTATACGTCTTTTGAAATTCTGTTTGAGGTTTGATGGGTGATTTTAATAGTATTTTTCGCGCTGACCACGAAAAGAGCAGAGGAAAAATTCCATCACCCAAAGATTTTTTACAATTTGAATTTTTCGTTCAACGGTTTTTCTACCTTTTTTTGATAACTTCGACACTTCAAGTCGATTTTCTGAGAAAAGAAAGGGTTCTACGAAAAAAATGAATAGAACATAAATTGTAGAGCGTCAAATTTCCTATTTGTAATGTCCAATTAGTTTTTTCTTAGGAGGCTTAGCTTTCGAGGTATTTTAGCTCAAAGTTCAAAGTTCAACTTTTGTTTTAAATTGAAAATATCTCAAAAACTAAGTCTCCTAAGAAAAAACAAATCGGACTCCTAAGTAGGAAATTTGACGCTCTACAATTTATGTCCCATTTATTTTTTTCGTAGAACCTTTTTTTCCCCCAGAAAATCGACGTCAAGGGTCAAAAGTTACATAGAAAAATGTAAAACAAATTTTCAACAAAAAATCTTCCAATTATAGAAAATCGCGTAATCGAGAAGAACTGTAATCATATTCGAACTCGGCACTAAAAAATAGATTAGAATCACCTACCAGCGAAACTTGAGTGATAGAGAAATTTTTAAATCAGCGCTACATTTCAGACTAAAAACAGTGATTAAAATTTAAAACAAGAAAAAGATAATGCTATTTCAAATTTAATGGATAATTATTATATTATTTTTCATGCTGATCACATGAAAAATGGTGAAAAAATTCCAGAACGTCAGGACTTTTCATAATTGGAAGATTTTTCGTTGAAAATTTGTTTTACACTTTTTGATATAATTTTTCACCCTTAAAGTCGATTTTATGGGGAAAGAAAGGGTCTTAAGAAAAAAATGAATAGAACATAAATTGTAGAGAGTCAAATTTCCTACTGGAAAAATTCAATTAGTTTTTTCTTAGGAAGCTTAGTTTTTAAGATATTTTCAATTTTTAAAAAGTTGAACTTTGAACTGAAATATCTCGAAAACTAAGCTCCCTAAGAAAAAACTAATTGGACTTTATCGATAGGAAATTTGACGTTCAACAATTTATGTTCTTTTCATTTTTTTCATAGAACGCTTCCTTTTCTCAGAAAATCGACTTGAAGTGTCAAAAGTTATCAAAAAAAGTAGAAAACCCGTTGAACGAAAAATTCAAATTTTGAAAAATTCTTGGACGATGGAATTTTTCTACTATTTTTCTCGTGACCAGCGCGAAAAATATTATGAAAATCATCCATCAAACCTCAAACAGCATTTTCCATGTCGACCTGTGCTATTTGTTCCAAAAAATACCACAATTTTCCAATTTTTTTTGCTCAAATTTGTTTATGTATTATCAGCCTACTGACCATGCCCTAACTACGCCATCGCCAGTGCCAATTAAATAGCAGATTACTCAATTTTTTCATTGAAATTTGACCCCCTCCCTATTTTTTCTTGAAGGAGGCGCTTATGCCATCAATACAGAAAAAAATCAAGATTGTTTCGAATTTAGACCCCCCTCCCTAAAAATTTCTGGGTGCGCTAATGTACGACGAGATTATTGTAGCTTTACTATTGCCTTTACAGTGAGAATATTTGTGTTTTTTTTCTAATAATTCGGTTGTTAGAGAATAATTTTTTTCTTTTCTTTTTTTTTTAATAATTTGGATACTTTTTTTCATTGGTTTCAGCAACAACTAAAAAAAAGTGACTAGTGATTTTTTTGGTGAAAATATAGTGACTGAAATTGACGAAATGTAAAGAAAAGTCACAAAGTCACCTAAAAGTGACCAATTGAGCACACTGCCTCCAGTGCCTCAAAAAAGCCTTTAAACGAAAAAAATGAAATTTTGATAGAAAAAATTTCACATTTTCAAACTTAAGACCTTTTTTAGGGCACTTGAGGCTTGATACGGGCATCAAACCAACTTTTTCAGATCCCTCGTGAAATTTCCCAAAAAAATCAAAGAAAACCTCAAAAATCGATTTTTCGCACACTACGTTAATTTCTCGAAACCATGTCACATATTCGAACGGTTCCCTCATCATCAGCTACAACCGTACTACGAATTAAACCGGTAACAGAACTTCCTTTTCGCTACGCAAGTTTAACCATAAACACGCCTGGCGGTGCAATTCGATAATTTCACTCGTCTATGAAAAAATTGCTATTACATCACTCTCCATAATCACAGTACACAGCACACAACACCAGGTATAAACGTTAAGCTAAAATTGCAGGAAAAAATTAGCTAACCTTGACCGAAAGATGGCTACGAATTTTCACGATTTCGGGTGTGACCGACCCGAGTAAGAATAAATATAGGCACAGGACGTAACCTAAGTACGAGCCCGAACCGCTATCGCGATTGTAATTTAACCAATTAAATCCTCATCGCATAAAACGTAACGGTAGAACGCCCGCAAGATGATAAGCGAAATTCTTTTCATAATTCATCCAACTCTCGACCAGTAAGTATCCAGACGATTAAAATCTCTTGAAAATATGCATCGTAAGTAGCTAAGTACCTCACCTACTGTATACTTCGTGTACAAAAAATTACAAATAGGAATCTCCTGTTTCAATACCAACACCCAACATACCCAGGTATAAAATTCTATCGCCCCATTGCCAGTTATAGGGTTCGAGAGTAACGATCAAACGATGCATTACTAATTGCTCCGCATGGTTACGATGACCGGATACAATAGTGGTATGTTTTATAGGTAGGTATATATTTTTTTCTAAACAGGTGAATTATACGGATCCATTCACAATACCATTTTTTTTTTACGAGCAGATATACCAGCTTCGTATACCTAAAGAGCAAACATACGAACGAAAGTTTCGGCACGACGACGTCGGATTTCACTCGTTATAGAATAAGATGATACCGATGACTAAATATATTACGCATCGTATACCATTTTCTATCATCATCGAGAATCGAGAACGGAAACCTATTTTCTCCATTATCCAAACACAATGCAGAGTCGCGAAGAAAGCTTGAATAATTCTCCAAACCATGGCTACCTACTTCGATAATTTAATAATTTCAGACAATAGAAAGTTTACCAAATTTTAACGCAATCAAAAACACCTGCAAATTATCGAAATTTACACAAAACGAGGAATTACGTACACCTCGTAGATAATTGAACTGGTGACAAACCGCATATTTCCTCGGTTTTCTTCATTACTACGAAAATGGACCAAAAAAGTATCACTAATTCCGTTATTATAAGACGACGAGTCATTACAGCATCGACCTGAGGTCTTCAAGGGTCATTATGATTAAACTCGGTGTCTCATACCGCTAGTGACACCTACTCTACGACGAAATGCCATTAACGAAATGAATTTTTTCCTCAACCGAGGTTCTTTGTCTGTACTCTATTCCGCGAGTAACCGATGTCAACTTTGTTTCGTCGTTGTCGTCGTGATTTTTCAACATCGTTTAAATGATCGTTACTTTTTTTCGTTCCAAAATGCTCGTCACGATTGTACGTTTAGAGATACGTTGCGTCGACACGTTATTAGTCGAATTTCCTCAAACCATATCGTTTTACCAACTTCCGAAAAGAAATGACAGGCTATTACCAACGAATCCTTTGACCTCGTGAAGAAGCAGGAAGAGGAGGGATACATAACATCGTTATCGTGATCCTAGAAACCCATTTAGACCACTCTCAAATACATCTGTTTAATATATTCATAAATTAGATAAACAATAGGTATCTATTTTCCACAAATTAGCATTTTATATTTCCAGTTATCAGCTACGTAATCGAATGATGAGCTCAAATTCGAAGAACAGTAAGAACACAGAAGTTCAATTTGATGGAGCAAAAAATTTACTTGAATAAACAGATAAGATTTTCGATCCATTCAAATATCCACATTATGGGGGGGGGGGGGGGGTCGTCGAAATCGCAGAAAAAATTGGAAACCAAAAAATTGATCAAGAATTGAAATTAACACCTAGAAACGAATTAAAGTTTGCATTATGGGAAGGACGAGGTTGGGAGAGGAAAGAAGATAAAAAGCTACCTACGTAAATACTTCCCACTGAGATCGAATTTCAGATTTTCTCAACTGAAAATGCAATCACTCCTATTTTATGACTCAATATAAGCACAAACATTTTTTCCAAAAAAACAGACAATTTTTTTTTAATCTTACCAACTAAAAAATGAAATTCTATTATTACTTGGGAAAGAGAGCCCCCCCCCCCTCACAAGATTCAATTTGGCTTCTAAGCATTGCGTTCAAGATTTAAAAAAGTAACTCCAGTAACTCATCACCCAAAAAAGACCCGTTTTTTTGGAATTTCATCGTTCAAGAAAAAAACTCCGTGAAACCCCAAATTTTCTTTTTATGTCTGCGTTTATTGGGCTCATTTCTCAATTTTGTACTTTCTAATGGTGCTAAAAATCGATTTTTCATTACTTTCATCACTACATTTCCATTACAATTCCTCCCTATCTTGACTTCAAAATTTCACTCTCTTCCTTGAAAATTTTGTATAGTGTGATCAAGGTGTCTACTGATTCGACTTTTTTAATGACCTTTTATTAAATGATTTGATCATAGAGTCTTACTCTATGATTTGATCTTGCATTCTCTCCCCCTACCCTACTTCTTTCAACATTATAATCAGGGGCATCATGGCATTTCTTTCTTGCCATAGATTCTTGAAAGTATGTACCATTTTCAAAAAAAAAAAAAAAAGGTTTAAATCAGATATCTGTTATGTAAGGAGGAGAAAATACAGGAATTAAAATTGTACAAGACTGAGACCCAATTTTTTCATTTTTTTTAAAAGTAAGAAACAATTTTTTTCATTTTTAAAATTCATAAAAAAATCCTTTGTTTTTTCAATTTTTCGAAGAAAACATGCAATTTTTTTCCATTACTGCGAAGAGAGCTTCTTTCGCTGCCTAGTGACCATATTTCAGCCCAGCCTGAATTCAGAATGTTGAAAAAACACAATTTTCGAGGCTAAACACGAAAATTTCCATAATTTTGATCTTTGCTTCACCCCCCTCGCCCCCTCATCATTTTGGAGGTTTCAAAGAAAAAACCTTGTAATTTTGTATTTTGGATGCCAAAAAAATCCACTTTTTGATACCGAACAAGAATTTTCAAAATTTTGAGAATTGCCTCTTCTCCACCCGTCTCTGTTTAATGAAAAATTAATCCAGCATCTTCCATCACACCAATTTTCAGAATTTTGGCAAACTGAATATTTTCCATGGCTTGTGGTACCGTGCAAACGAAAAGAAAACCAGGGCAACTGTTCGAAAACAATAAGCCAACTTGGGCAAAATGTTGCTGGCGTCTATCAGAATTCATTCTTGGCATCCTTATCATAATTTTTGACCCGAATTTTCTCACTCGAAATCGTCCAACAAAAACTCTTGTAAAATTTGTAAAACAAAAAAGAATTTAAAAAGAAACATAATGGTATATGAGCATTAATTTATAAAAAGAATTTATTTCGTTACTACCCGCACACTCTTCAGTCTTCACATCTATATGAGGAAGAGAGGAACAGAGGAACAGAGGAAGACAGGATCAACATTACCAAAAATATTGAAGAACTAAAAAAAAACTGATGGTACCATGAGGAACAAATCATAATTGGCATTATGTGTGTTGGGAGAGGAGAGAGAGGGAATACAAAATCGATAAGTACTTTCAAATGAGATAGCATTTTTCTTGATTTTCTTCAACTAAAAAGTAAAAATGCATTTTCCCCATTTTTCCGATTAAAAATGCAATTTTGATATTTTTGAATGGCAGGGTAGAGGGTTGAAATCACAAAAAAATATTAAAAACCAAAACCAAAAAACTGAACAGAAAGAAAGGTGTCTGCTGGATCCAAAAAATTAAAATTTATGCTCTTTTCTGGAGTTTTTTTTGCCATTTTCACACCATGTTTTTTCTTCAAGTTTACCCGAAGAAAAATCTTCCCTTTTCAATTTTCATCCTTTGATTAAAACAATTCAAGGAAGAGCAAAATTTTAAAAATTCTCGCTTATCACAGTAAAGTTTTTTCTGGGTTTTCAGCTACTAAGGTAAAATTCTTGCTCATTTATGTTTTTTTTTTTCTTTCTTTCTTGATAGCAGACATCTTGGAGAGGGGAGAACAGCAGAACACAAACTTTCAGGGATCTGGAACGATGCCGGCGGGAGGAGGGGTCTTCCGGGCGATTTTGATAGCAGATATCTTGGGGGAGGGGCAGCAGAACACAAACTTTCAGGGATCTGGAACGGAGCTGGAGGGAGGAGGGCCCCCTCCGGACGATTTTTTCGGAGCCGAAGGGACTTTTTTAAAAGTTCTAACGGAGAGGCCAGACACTTCCCCTCCGGGCCCCTCCAAAATTTAACATTATCGACTGAGATCAGATTTTTTGAATTAAAATGTATATTTTTTTCTCATTTTTTAGCTCAAAAATACATATTCCCAAAAAACGTCATCACTTTGGCAAGTTTTCTAAATAAAAATGCGATTTCTCCATTATTGGTGTAAGATAAGGGAGCTTCTCTCGCTGTTCATCGCTTCTGTCTGGCACTGTGTACCTACACTTTCTCTCAAATTTAGCACTCTAGATTGGAGATCCTTGGTCTCAACTCTCAACATATCACTCTGAGCACATGGACTCAAAAATTCCAAAAACTAGCACGAATCAACTCAGCCAATGTTCAACATCCGTTTTCACGAAGGTTTCAATACTTAATCCATTTTCACCTTTCAAAAGGGCATAAAACCAACTTTTTGGGAAATTTTTCGAAAGTCTTCAACTTTTGAAACTCTTCCCCGCCAAACTGACTTTCCAAATCCATACCATCAACAGAAGCGTCGTCAAGGGGGCCCGGGGGCCAGGGCCCCCGAAAAAAGTTATGGCTCCCGCTCCCCCCTCAAAAAAATTAAATTATGTTGTATATATAAATTTACATCACACTTACATCAGATAGGGATTTTCAAAGCATTAAAACATGAAAAAATGTCTTTTTAAGGCATTAAAAATCCATTTTTTTTTCAAAGCTTCGCTCTCCCTTCGCTCGGGGATAAACAAAATTACAATTCTATGATCTATCTGAGAAGAAAGTGCAGAAGAAAGCTTCCTTTTCACCCCCTCCCCATTTTTAGCAGGTGAAAAAAAGTCCCATTTTTCCACTTCGAAAAAGCAAAAGATGTCCAACACATGGCCCCTTTTGTGCCCCCCAAATTTTCGATTCTGACGACACCACTGACCATCGATTCAATCTCAAATATTTCTTAAAAAAAAGATACCCCAACATACCACTGAGAAAATTCGGCCCCAAAATCACCGCAGCTTACTCCCACGCTTTTATTTATTTACGAATCGAATCGTGCACCATTATAGCACACAGGTATTGTTCAGGTATACATCCAGGTGTGTTGAACTACGCTATGCGCGCGCTTCTTATCACTGACCCGAGCTCTCGTTTGTTTATTTCAGAAACACGAATCGCACGACTCAATAGAGACAGCAATGGCAATAATTACACACAATACTTTGCATTAAACAATAACATACCTTAGCAGTTAAAATTCCTCTAACGGTGATACCGATTCCAGGTTCGAAGAAAACTTTGACACCAGGTTCGACCAAAAGCTCTCCAGATTGCTCAATTTGAATATCTTTCTTGACAATATACGGACTGAGCTGCTTCTCCAACGTAATCCTGGCATTATTTATCAAATTGGCCGATAACTCGGTATACTTCGAATTGGAATTATCCGCACGATAGGAGAACGAATCCTGATACTTGTAGACATCGCCGGATACATTGACTAGAATCGAACAGGCCGCCAAAATCGAACACAACGACCTCAAAAAATACATTTCCGAACGTTAAAAACAATCGCTATCTAGACACGCGTATTTGCATTTTTTTTTACACCACAAAATCTGATTCAGATTATGATATCACTAGCACTATGCAACTCATCGCTTATACGTGCGAAGAGCAAAACACAACAGGTTATTTTACGAACGTACACCCGCTTCGGTAACACTCGAGTGCGTTTCTCGACTACATAGCTTATTTCAAAATAACGGTCATCTCACGTTCGTCGAACTAATACTAAGAAGATTCGCGAAATTAAACATCATACGCTGGCCAGGATTTCGTTTCGTAATAAATCACATATCGACGATATTGCATAAACACACCGAACACCAACACAAAACACTATTCGGTTCAACACTATTGAACGTAATCGTAGGCTACGTTATCACACAAAAAATTATTCAAGGAACACAATTGTATCGTTAAGTACTAAAACGATTAAAAAATTACAAAAAATTACACGAATCGGAGTAAAAAATTGGTAAAAAAATACAAAAAATTGTGTACAAGGTGTGTCTTCGGATACGAGTACGATTTACACGGCGTTACCGATGACTGTTGATGCCGTCACTGAGTCGCGCTTTCGTTTCCACCTCTATCGCGGTGCTACCTTTCCGCTCTCCTCGCGGTAGGCACCGTACAGGTACTCGTTTAATAATAGTAGTGGTGTAGTATAATGAAAAAACCAGGAAAGGTAGGAGGTTGAAAAGTATTCCATGCGTTTGAGACCAGAGACCGGAGAACTCGCTCTGCCGTAGACTCTGACCCATACCTGAACAACTTTTCTCATCACCAGTTTTGGATTCGGGATCGGAAAAATTTCAAATGCCAGCCAACAGAAAGTAAAAAAATTAATAAATTTAAATACTCCATCACACATAAGAATGCTTGAAAAAAGTAAAAGTAAATTTCTACAATGAGAGAAGAGCTACTTTTAACACAATTAATCCAGGAATTTTGTCTACTGGATCTGAAAAACGAAAATTCTTGCCATCTCCTGGATTTTTTGCAATTTTTTTGCTTTAAATTTTCCCAAAAAGAGCTCCCTCATTATCCTTTATTCAAAAAATTCAAAGAAAGAGGAAAATGTTGAAAATTCTTGCTATTTTTCTGAATTTCTTGCTACTGGTGAAATTCTTGCTTTTTTATGGTTCTTCTTGTTTTTCTTGCCAGTAAATACCATGCCACGAGAAATAACATTAAAAAAGTGCTTAAAAAAGAAATATAATATTTGTAGGATTCTAATTTGGTACTTGAAAAGCCTGAGCTGATTTCGCTCAAATTCACGTGAATCGTAAGAGGATATTTAGATATTATAGAAATACTACCAACATTTTTTTAGCCCTTCCCGAGATCAGGGAGCTCAGTCATCGCTTTCTAAAATGAAAAATTTTTGGAAAAAATTCCAAAAAACGAGTTTTTTGATTACCTACCAATGAATTCCCCCAGAATTAGATTTTTGAAAAATTTGGCATTTTTTAAATAGCTACAATTTGAGGTGACGAATTCACGAATTCAAATAGCCGATCAACTTTTTCATTTAGAATGTTTAACACCTCCCCCCCCCCCACTCTTTTAAGTATACAGATCCTGAGTGTCTAACAAAATTTGTTGAGCAAAAAGCTTGACATTTGACCTTTTGGGATGACTTTTTGCATGACTTTTCCGAGAACCCCTCCTCTCCACACACACACACAAGTTCTGAGTCTGTGCGGCAGTACCTTCTCCCCTCCCCCTCCCCAAAAAATCTATACATTTGTGTGCTTATGTAGCTATTTTTAAAAAAAGCTTGACCTTTCAAGTAAATCAGGTAAATTGGTCAAAAAGGTTGACTTTTCAGGACCGGCATGACCTTTTTGAAAAAAGCTTGACTTATCAGGACAGCGTGATCTGTTAAACACCCTGAGTAGAGATCTAGTAGGTTAGGTACCTATTTTATCTGCTTCTGCAAAAAATGACCCGAAAAAACCACGATCTATTTTAGCTTTAATCGTACGAAATTTACTCTTTCAAATTTATTTTCAAGTTATTTCTCTTCACATCAGCGTACATAGAAAATCTTCGGAAATTTTTTTTCTCAATTGAAATTAGAGTTTGAGGAAAATTTCAGAGTCTAAAAAAATAAGGGAATAAATAAAAATACTTGGCAAGCAGAATTTTTTTTTGAAAATAACTTGGAAATTGGGAAAAATTTCATGGCAATTGGACTTGAAATTTGAAAAAGATGTCAATGGTCGATTATTTTCGATTTTTTTCGATCTTAGTTGAAAATTCAGCCAACCAATGCTTCATCGAGAGGAAAATTTAAAAAAAATCAATTTCAATTCTACGACCCAACATTCATGAGAAAAGCATTTTGGTTTCGTTTTCAAGATGAATCGGTCCATACTTTGGCCTCACTCAAAATTGCATGCTAAACAAAATATCAAGTGTCCCGATGACCACAATTTGAACAATGTACTTACGACCATCGAGATTTCTAGATAATCTGATGTTTGTTCCTGGCTAATTTTAAGTTGCTGATTACAAACAGCATTGCCAACCTCAGTGATTTCTCACTGAAAACACATGATTTCTCATTTCTCACTGAAATCACTGATTTCTCATTTCTCACTGAAATCACTGATTTCTCATTTCTCACTGAAATCACCGATTTCTCATTTCTCACTGAAATCACTGATTTCTCATTTCTCACTGAAATCACCGATTTCTCAGCGTTTGAAAAAGTTTGAAGATTTTTAAAAATTTCAGTGATTTTGGTGCTTTTTTACTCTGTTTGCCAGGTCTACTTTTCAATTTTCAGTGATTTTTTATGAAAAATATTTGGAAAAAATGACTTGAACTGTGTAAAAAAAATCAACAAAAAACAAAAGTGGGAAAAAAACTTGACACGATGGAGAAAAACTGATATCATACGAACTCAGTACTAAAAAGTAGGGCAGAAAAAATTGAAAAACAGCCATTTCTGGCGATTTTGGTATTTTTTTACCTGATTTTAAAAAGTGATTTTTGAGGACGAATACACTGATAAAAGTGACTTTTCAAGGATGAGTTCAGTGATAAAAGTGATTTTTGAAAAAATTGACTACAGTGTTTTTAGTGATGCGTTTTTGGCCAAAATAATGATTTTTCGAAATCTCGGTTGGCAACCTTGATTCACGAATTCGATGACCGTTTTGCACGATCGCTGCTCAATTGCCCAAAAATCAGTAATAATTCGAGAACGAAGGTCCAGCACCGAAAACGAACCACAGATTCGGAGAATTAATCAAAAACGACACTTATCTCAATTTCTTTCAAAATTATCAAAAATTGAAAAAAAAAACACGAACTACCCTTCGCCATTTTTCTGAGCTAAATTTTTTTTGTTCTTAATGGAAGTGCAGGTTGTCTCGGATGGGGTAATCGGACACTGCGAATTCAATGGCAGCATTAGTTTTCCTCTTTGGCTCCATTTGGTTCTTTTTTCCCATTTGATTCCAATACCTTTTAAAAAAAGACCAAGAAAAAAATACTTCTGTTGTCCGAGAGTCTGATCCAATTCCCCGATCCTTACTCCAGTCCTATTGTCAGATAGTCCATAATCAATAATAAGACGAAAAGTTGTTCGGGTATGGGTCAGGGTCTACAACCGAGCGACGTCGCGGACGGAATCTTCTTAGGCGGAACCTACATAAGCAGCAACGAGCAACGGCAACGGGCAACTAGCCGAAAAATGAGCAACTTACAAAAAAACTGTTTTAGACATCCTACATAAAAAGCAACGTAAATCGTGAATGTTGAGGTGAAAGCCAAAAAAGTTATTGATTTAATCATGAGATAAGGAAATAATTAAAATTTAATTGCAATTTGCAAAATTGCAAACCTTCACGATAATGAAATGAACAAGAATAATTCAAATTACTCCCACTGTAACTATAAGGGATCAAAAAAATTTTAATTCAATGCGAAAAATTATTTTATGAGCACGTTACAAAATAAAAATTTTCAACATTGAAGTTGCCATTTAGGCAAACCCAACCGATTAATGGTTTGGTTCTAGTTGTCAGTTGCCCGTTCCGTTGCTCGTTTCTGCTTGTGGTTCCCCCCTTTTGCACGCAGTACCTTACACCTTTGTCATCTTGCCTTTGCTGTTGTTTTTATTGTATAAAAACCCCAAAATACCCAGGGAAAGGGGCAAAGAGCGAAGACCTTACGCGTTCAACGTTTTTTGTTTCCCCCGCCTCGCCGCTACACAGAAACCCGTTTAGGAAAAGGGAAAATCAAAAAAGTAAAAACGCGAGCTAAAAACACTCGAGCGAAAAATACCTACCTCATAACACGCCCTAAAACACGTAAATTTCTTCGTTTCGTCGTCATTCAGTTCTCCACTTTATAAATATTTTCGAATTGATATCATCGTTGGTATTTGGTCGAGACGACCGACGGCGGCGGTTAAATCCCATGTGTCAATTGTCGAGCGTAGTCTGCCAAGAGATCATTCATACTTTCTTCCTTCATATTTTCGAATCTGTACAGAAGTGTACTGGAAACAGAAGTACCTATGAAAAAGTATTACTCGAAATGAATGAGCATTCGTTAGCATTGTTGAAAAATAATCTAAAACTGAACAGCTTTTTGTACTTGGAAGTTGGAACATACTTCGAGCGACGAATTTCTATTCTTTACAAGTATTCCAACATCACTCGTGCAAATTAGAAATATTATACCGTATGCGTGTTTTCTTTCGTTTAACTTCCATGAGAACTCGGCGAAATACACAAGGTCGACAGCTCGTTCATCTGAAATTTGCATATTATTATTAGAAGTAAGTAGGTAGGTAAATCGTACGTATGATCGTAGGAAGGCAAAACGTACCTGTTGTTTTGCATCTCACCGAAAGAAATTTCGGCAACTGCCATCTGGACTGAATTATTTGAACTTTTCATCGATTACTGAAACAATAGGTACAACGGTCCTCCATTCGACGCAGTTTTCAATTTTGATAATTTCTGAAAAATTCCCAAATGAAATATTAGTACCTGTATATTAATACTTGTCACCTGGTAAAATGGAATATGCAGTAGGATGCAAAAAATATCCTGGATTTTGATAAAAATTGGTGAGCTAGTTTACTTTGAATGGGAGACCTCCAGACATAATTTTGAGCCCCCAGCCTAAAAAGGGACAGAGTCAGACGACCTCAAGGTGGAGTGATCTTCGAAAAAACACATTGTTTTTCTATTTTGGGCAATGCCACCCGCTGAAAACCTCATTCACCTCTTTGAAAATATAAAATTTGAGTTTCTTTTCTACACCTCCTTGGACCATTGACCTCGAAATTGCATACCACTTTTTCGCCTTTTGTTCTCTACAAGTAGTTTGAAATGTTGCAGATAGCGAATTCTGATATTCTCCGAATTTAAATCACTCACTCACACCTCAAAATTGAGCAAAAAGTTTTTTGGTCACTTAGAATAATTTTTGATGGCAGTTCTGCCAACCGCATACTTCGATTCACCAACTTTTTATAAAATGAGTTCATTATACAAGAAAACATCTTATGCACTTTGACCTACCTTACCAAAATGAGTCAAGATCCCCTCCCCCTCTCTTTGCTAGAGC
Organism: Pseudococcus viburni; assembly: GCA_033439095.1. Classification (NCBI taxonomy): domain Eukaryota; kingdom Metazoa; phylum Arthropoda; class Insecta; order Hemiptera; family Pseudococcidae; genus Pseudococcus; species Pseudococcus viburni. The sequence goes on along the minus strand of JAVBJF010000043.1, from coordinate 1,444,012 downwards.
AGAAAATTCTCTTTCAAATCAGCGGCAACAAGCTCAAAACCATGATTTTTGTGACTTGTAGAGTAATTTATAGTGCCAAACTTCAAAAAATTACGATTCCGCCACACGGTGGTGAAATTCACCACACTCAATTTTTTGTGCCCTGGCAAGCCTAACAGCACTGAAACTTACCTCACAGGTATAGATAAAATTTATAGACACTTTTTTTATTATTTGAAAATTTACGTCATTAATACCAATTGTCAAATCAGTGTTGCCTGATTCAACATTTTTTTTCTGCATTAGGAATTTAATTTTTTCAATTCTTTAGAAATCTGAAAAAATCGTATTTTCAACAAATAAAAAAGAAAGGAATAAAATTCCATTTGAATTCAGATGTTAAGCACACATTCGCACTTGCCAGTGACGTCGTCAGAATCGAAAATTGGGGACACAAAAGGGGCCGTGTGTTGGACAACTTTTTTTTGCTTTTTCGAAATGGAAAAGAGGGAGGGAAGGGGGAGTGGAGACTGACTTTTTTCACCTGCTAAAAAATGAGGAGGGGGTAAAAAGGGAGCCTTTTCTGCCCTTTCGTCTCAAATAGATTATAGAATTGTGATTTTGTTCATGCCCGAGCGAAGCGAGGGCTAAGCTTTGAAAAAATTGGATTTTTAATGCCCTAAAAAGACATTTTTTCATGTTTTAATGCTTTGAAAATCCTATCGTAAGTGTAATGTAAATTTATAAATACAACATAACTTTTGGAGGGGCCAAGCGAGGGCCAGAATTTTTTCCGGGGGGCCTGGCACCCCCGGGCCCCCCTTGACGACGCCTCTGGCACTTGCGCATCCACATTTTGGCCCTATGCAGAACCAATTCCGTATATACCTGTATCAGCTATGAAAATCAGCGTGGTGATTTTCACCACCGTGTGCACTTTCTATTTTTTATATAAAAATCAAAATTTTGAAAATTCAGAAAAAAAAGTAAATTTTGCGCTCATGCGCATTTTTAGCGTATTGGTATGTAGCTGGTTGGGCTCCAGCGTTGTTGGAAGAACTCACTTATGCAAAAGGGTGGTTGCGCGGGTTGTGAAAACCGGTGTGGTGATTTTCACCACCGTGTGGCATAATAGGAGAAACCAATAACCATAGTTCTGAGAAAAAATCAATTGAAAAAAGTAAACAAATTTTGTTATAACTTTGAAAGATTTGTATCTCAGAACCCCATTTGCCTCTCATTTGATAGGAAATTTCATGCTTCATCAGTGGACAGCACTGTCAGGAGGCAGAAACGGCAGAAAAACCTCAGAAGTTGATTCTGGCAGTCGGAAAACACACATTTTGATACCTCTTTCGAAAAATTCGTAATTTTGGGCCTTTACCCCAACCCCTGTGAGGTCCCATTTCAGTTTTTTTGAAAAAAGACCACAGAGATGAAACCGGAAGGTCAAAATACATGAATTTTTCGATAGATTTAAGGATCTCAATTTTGGTCCTTCCCCATGGAGCCCCCCAGAGGATTGAAAATTTTGAAAAATTTCCAAGTACTCCGAATGTGACCTGGACTACGGAAAGGATACCTATACCTATAGTCACCAAAACCGTTTTGCTGTAAATTTTTGCCAAGAAGCTTAATTTTAGACACATTTTCTATAAAAGTGAACTTTGAGCTTTCGACTGAAATATCTTGAAAGCACAGCTTTCTAGAAAAAAACTAATTGCACTCTACAGAAAGTAAATTTTACGCTCTAAAGTTTATGTTCTATTCATTTTTTCCGTAGAACCCTTCCTTTGTTCAGAAAAATGACTTCAGTCTTCAAGTGACAAAAATTTTTTAAAAAAATTTCAACAAAAAATTGATAACTTTTGACACTTGAAGTCAATTTTCTGAGTAAAGGAAAGGTTCTACGGAAAAAATGAATAGAACATAAATTGTAGAGCGTAAAATTTCCTCTCTGTAGAATGCAATTAGTTTTTTGAAGAAAGCTAAGCTTTCGAGATATTTCAGTCGAAAGTTCAAAGTTCAACTTTCAAACCGACTTATTTTTTTGACCGCGTTTTTCTCGGTAATTTGATTTTGGCCAGCGGTTCCTCCTTTTCGTAGACCAGGTCACATATATGATCTATTCTGTACTGGAGAATCAACTTCAAGGGCCGAAGAACGTAGCACACGGATTCTCAAGAATTTCGCGACCAGGCAATCGATTTACTTATAAGAAAGAGCATACCTATCTCCCAATAATACCGAATCCATCAAAAACTAAAAAGAGCCCACAATAGCCAACAACAAACATTTTTCCAAAAAAAATTCCAACCGAAGTTAATACATTGCTCAAATTTACCTTCATTTTATCGATACCACACAATGAAGATGAACCTTTGAGCAATCACCATAAAATAGTAATCAATGTACAAATTGAACATTTAGTACATTTAAAAATGTGTTTTTCTCAAAAATTATGAAAATGCAAAGTGGGACCTTTTCCTGTACCTATAATGGCTATAATGATACAAATTTCAATAAATTGGCAGAACTACAAATTTTCAAAAAAAATCAAAATTTATTTTACTGACCAAAAAATTTTTTGGCTTAACTTTCAAGTCACTGAGTGAACAACTCAAATTTTATGAAAATCGGGTAAGTAAATTAAAATGCATGCTGGCAGCACTGCCATGCATTTTTTTTTCAATTTTATCAAAAATTATTCTAGATGCCTAGAAAAATTGTTGGTCCCATTTTGAGATGTTTGAATGAGCGATTTGAATTCAATGAGAATTAAAAATTCAGCAAATTCGCCATCTGAAATTTTTCAACCTACTCCAGGAGGACAAAAAAAATCAAAAAATGGCACCCAATTTCTAATAGGTCAATAGCTCAGAGAAGTGTAGAAACTAAAATCGCACCTTTCAAGGAGGTAACCAAGGTTCCTAGCGGATGGCACCATCCAAAAATGGCAAAACCCCGCATTTTTTGAGAATGACCCTACTTTGAAGTCCCCTACCTCCGTCACCCCTATGAGCTGGGGAGCTAAAAAAATTTTGGGACGGTTTTCCACTGAAAGTAAACCACTTCACAAATTATCATCAAAATCTAAAAAAAAAAATTCAATTCTATCCACCTTAATATGCAAGGTAAGGTACATAGATCCTCAGTTCTTCCTCAACTTTGGCGATTAAATACATACACACTTTCATCACAATTGTTACTTCAGCAGTTAGATTTATAATCTGATACTCGATTCGATCTCGTCATCGAGGCGTATTTTCGTATTAAACCTTGCGAATAGGTTCATGTATCTTTCCAATTCCATGTCGTCGTGCTCTAATAACGTCGTAAACCGGAGATACTTACCGATAACGATTGCAAATTCACACGCAGTCGCACAACACACGGATCAATTTATATCATTTCATTATTACAATTTCCAATGCAACGATCAAGCTGAACCAAATTCAACGATCTACCGATGCTAATTTTGTTTTCGGATAACGGATAGATAAAGATAACTATAACTGTAATTATGATTAATTATCCAACAGCCACGAACAACGAGATTCGAGGAATGAGAAAATGGCTTGGCATGGCGTAGCTGTGTGATTTATACGGCGATTGTGAGAAATTAATGAACGCGGAATTTTTTTCCAACGAGCTTGCAACAAGCAGTGCTCAAGTACGAAATATTTCGTTTCACTTGCCTTGCACACTGATACATTCAAATTCTTGAAAAATATAATGAACACGATCGCGATTGAGAACTTGATTCACGATTCACGTGTTTTACTTTTCACTTTTCAACTTGAAATGCGATGGGTTTTTTTTGTTTTTTTTTACACATTGTGATGTTATCTCTAAATCAGTAAAATCTGGGGAAATTTTGCCTTCGTGGATTCAGAATTTCGCTAAAAATCATCAATTTTTTATTGATTTTTTGGTCAGAAATGAATGATTTTATGACAAATTGGCAAAATGATTGAGAAATCAGAAAAAAATCATTTCACTGATTCAAAAAAGCAAAATTTCATCAGATTTGACTGATTCAGATTTAGAGAGCAGGTAAGTAGGTAGGTACATACCTACATACTGATTTATTTCATTTCATTTACTTGACAGTTGACACTTCAAGCATGAATCGGCGAATTTCACCAACAAATAAGCAAAATCAATTTATTGATTCGATTGGTGATTTTTCATAAAATGAATCGTATATTTGTGATCAATTTCTCATTCAGTTACTCACCCTAAATCACTGATCCAATCAGTTTAAGAAAAAAACAAATTCAATGTAAGTGAAAAATCACCAAATAAACCAGTAGATCGATTTATCAAAATCGGAGAGAACTCTCTCATTCTAAGTCAGAGAAAAATCATTGATATTTAAACACTCCGAATTGTAGTACAAAAAGGAATCAAGTGAAAATGCACATACACGAAAGGAAATCGGTGAAAAATCGGTGCAAAACTATAGTGATATTCACTGAGAATCAATAAACCTAGGTATGAGAAATTTATAACATTCTTCAGCTTTAAAAATGAATTTCACATATAATTTTCAGAGATTCTAATAAAAAAATCGATCGAAAAAATAATGGTCATACCGGTGTCATGAGACTGAATCAGAGCAGTGGTGTCGGAAACTTTTTTTTGGGGGAGGGTGCAAATTTATTACAAAGACTTGGAATAACAGAAGAATTTTCGAGGGAGAGGGGAAAAAGGAACCTTTTTTCATTGTAATTTTGTTCATGCCTGAGTGAAGCTTTGAAAAAATTGGATGTTTAATGTCCAAAAAAGACATATTTTCATGTTTTTATACTTCAAAAATCTCTATCTGATGAAATTGGGGGGGGGGCAGTGCATCCCTTGTACCTCTCTTTTCGACGCCACTGAATCAGAGTGAGAACCATTGCCACTATTCCCATTTTCTGTTAATTTTGGAAATGAAAATTTCTTACAAGATTTTTAATTCAATTCATTGTAGGATTAATTTTTGTAGTTTTATAAAGAAATCATCAATTTTTCTCGAATGGTTCGAATTGTTGGGTTAGAATATCTACTTGATTCAAATTTAGTTCATAATTATCTAATAAGGGAGGTATCCCAACTCGATGAAAAATTTTTACCAGAAGTAAAAATAAATCGAAAGAATGTATACTTACATCACTTAAATATTTCCATATCCAAAATCCAGGTGCTGAAGTTCATTTCTCGAATTTTGGCGAATTTTTGAATTGTCAAAATTACCCCATTACCCTGCCAAGTAAGAAAATTTGATTTAATCAACGAAAAAATCTGAAAGGGATATATCCTATTTTCGACGTCCCGAATCAAGTAGAAGCGGTTTCGAGACATTTCAGAGCCCCAGAAAATTTTGGAATTTTCCAGCACTGAAGAAAATCTCATAAAAATGGTTCATATGAATTTTAGCACCTATATAATCGCGGATTACCAGTATTGGTGACTTATTCCATTGATTAAAGCACAATTTTCATAAATTCGTAACTTATTCCAGTTCATAAAAAAATATTTTTTTTTGTTCCAGAATTTTTTTTTTGAAAAAATTTAAAATTACGCCAACATGCAGCGTATGCATCAAGATTAAAAGCTGAAAGTTGGTAAATACCCCATTTTTGACCTATCAAATCGATTGGAAGCGGTTTAGAGATGTTTAGAAGCCACCAGAAAATTTTGGAATTTTCTAGCACTGAAGAAAAGTCCATAAAAATGGTTCATATAAATTTTACCATCTTCTATCGCGGGTTATCCGTAAGTATTGGTGACCTTATTATATCGATTAAAGCACAATTTTCCGAAATTCTAATCCGCGATTATAGGTGCTTAAGGTCGTACGGACCACTTTTATAAGCTTTTCTCCAGTGCTGAAAAATTCCAAAAAATTTTGGAGGCTCTCAAAACATTTAAAACCCACTTTCCAGTCGCTTTGAGAGGTTGAAAACAGGAACTTTACCAAATTTAAGCTTTTTTCGTTGATTAGATCGAATTTTAATAGGTATTTTGCAGGATGATGAGGTAATTCTGAAAATTCAAAAATTCGCCAAAATTTCAGAAATGAACTTCAGCACCTGAAATTTTGAATATAGTGTTTTTTTATGATGCACTTCCGATTTATTTTTGTTTCGGCTCAAAATTTTACTTCGAGTTAGAATACCTGCCTAATAATTATAAATTTCATCCGGATTATTACCTACAATCTTTATCGATTTTTTTTTTGTGATATCAATTTAAGAAATATTTTTTTCTCAATTTTTTCCATTTTTGAGACTTGTTTTAAAAAAACTGCTCAGAGAAGCAGTAAATCATGGGATAGGCTTCATGTGTTGGTCAAATCAATGTGACAAAACTAAAAAATAGGTAAAGAATTCAATACCTAGGTAAATGGAAGACCAAATAAGTACATTGTTGCCCTTTTTTTCATCGCCGTTAACTTTCGTTTCCTAAAAACGATTCTCATCAGTTTTAGGATCAATATACATTGTACTTTACACTGTACTTCAGACCGAATTTACATTGATAATTTTTATCGACATGAAGTAATTCGAATTTAAAAACAAATATTTTCTTTGAAAAAATGCATTTTTCTATTTAGTTTTCGGATAAAGTATCATTTCTAAGAAGTAAAAATCAAGCTGTGATATGTTTCGTATCGACTGCTCGTATAAACAATTACAAGGTACATACTAATTCTATACTTCAAAAATGCTATCAGTAAATCAACATCTCAATCGCACTTCATTACGTATGGGAAATTCTATGTACTTCAACTTGGGCAATTTTTTGTCTTCAGCGTTTTGCTTTCTTTTTCAGATAATCAGACACGAAACAGATGAATGACGACGGCTCAGATAAGAAAATTGTTCTTACAAAACAAACGAATGAATCTACACGATGTCTATTTTGCTTTCTAACAAATAACAATCTCAATTAGGCAATTTTATTTTTAACCCATCAACAAATCAATCTAGTCGAAGCAAAATCGTCACTTTTTGCACTTTTTTTCACACAATAGAAATACTCGAGTGACAAAAAGGCAAAATCTCCTCTCCCATATTTTCTACAGAAAATTTCTTCGATCATTGCTCTTTTTTTTCTCACCTCGCACACCGACCGCGAACAAACCTATCTATCAATCACCCAAAAACCTCTCGAACGGTTTCCTCATTCGCGTAATAAAATAACAAAATCCTGTCTTTTCGAAACCTCGGCTCAATACAACAACCGGTAGACATCGGCGACCACAAACTAGACCAGCTACCGAAACAAAACACTATGGGAACGTTGAAAAAAATTTCACCGTTTGAAGCCAGTCTCGTAAGACAGACGATGCCTCAGCTCCGTTGACAAAGAACAAAACGCGACTCTGGTCACAAACATGCCAAACAAAAGCGGCAAAAGTGTAAATGGCTCGCGATAAACAAACCATGTTCCAAGTTGACAGTTGCTGCATAAACAAAACCTCCAAAATGTCAACTTTGTTCATTCGCGAACCGAAAACGAGGCGGAGGCGGAGGTCCCACCGTATTCTTTATTCCAACCACAAAAGCGTAATTTTTTCTCCACGTCGAAGTATTCCGCTATGAAAAGAACAACCGAAAAAAAAATCTCTCCATTACACATTCTAGGTCTACCGCGGACCGCGGTATCCGTTCCACCAGATGTTATGATAAATTGGTTATAATAAGATTAACGTGCACCGGGCAACCATCGACAAATGGAACCAATCTGATACAGATTCGTGTACGAAAGAATTTAAACTCGAGCTCGCGAGCAGTACGTTCGTGTGTCTGGCAGGCTATTCAATCATTCTCGCCGAATCAAATTCCTAACCAGTGATGAGGTATTCGGAGATGAATTAAAAAACGCACCGATGGGGGCCAAGGAGACGACCTACGCCCCCAGCGAGATTTTTCTAGTTCAATTGGGAAAATTTACCATTTCTACCATGAGTTAGGAAAATTTATCATCTGGACTTATACTTTCCAAAGTTGGAAAAATTTAACAGTTGTACTTTTTTTCTATTTTTTTTGTGAAAAAGCAGAAAACAATGATCATTTTTGATTGAACGATTTATCAATTGTATGTAGGTACTCATATTTTCACAAATTGGGAAAAATGAACATACGATATGTACTTTCATGTTTCATTTTCCAGGGGACAATTTGTCATTTTTTGCATTTATAATTTTTATTTGTACTTTTGCTTTATTTTTTTGTAGAAAAGCAATCAAATTTTTCAAAAAAACTTTGGCAGTGACGGCGAGAACCGAGTCGAGTCCTAAAGCAATAATGCTCCGGGTTTCTTTTTTAACACCCCCCCACCCTTCTAGATAATTTTTTTAGTACATCTGCGTGACATACCTACCGACGATGAGTCCTACTTTTTTTGAAAATGATCAAGTTTAGTATCATTAAAAGAGTAGGTGGTGGTTTCTGCAACTTTCTCAGGATCGTATGATGAACAGGCGTAGAAAGCTTGAAAAAATAGTCTAAGGAAATTTGAAAAAAAAAACTAAAAAAAGTCGATGATTTTGTAGGCATAAGAAAATAAAAATTTATAATTTTCAATCATGTAAAATTAGAACCTAAATTGAGGAATTCTTCAAAAATATATCCATGATTCAAAATATCAAAAATCACTGTTTTGCAGTGTTTTCCAAAAAATTTAAAATACCCCCCCAACTTTCAGTTTAAAAAATATTTACACAATATCAGTTGGAAATTCTCTCCCCTCTCAAAAAACGAGGACCCAAATTAATTACAGAATACAAATAAAATAAAAAATTGTACACTCATTCAAATTATAGATTCTGTTGTTTATTTTATTATTCTCGCATGTTCTTCAACGTGGGATCCAAATTTTACAGGCCTTTTTTAACCGGCATTCTTTCCCAGGGATCAGAATCTATCTGAGAGCAAAGGATTTTAAAAAAAAATTTGCAAGCTGAAAGTTGGCCAAGCTTTATTTTTCACAACTTGAAGTTTAATTTTTCATGACTTCTTTATCAGTTTATTCTTTTAATTTTGAGAAATTCCGACCCAGACGTCATCCAATTTTAATTAGGTTCGCTTAATGAGAAATGGGATAGGTACGTAAAAGTTAAAAAAAATGGGTGCGTCATGGGACGTACCTCAGAAGTGAAAACTTGTTTCTGAATTTTTGATTTGTATATTAGAGGTTTCGCTCTTTTATTTTGAAATCTATAATAAGAGGTGGGTGAATAGATAATATTTTTTTGTAAAAAAGGAAATGTCATTTGGAACAAATGATAAAAGTTAAACAAATCGTATTACCTGTATAGATTATGAGAAACTTAGTGAAAGTTTTTATGTAATAGATAGGTAACAAAACATATGCAATATGGTGCAAACGAATGAAGAATTTTAGAATAAGAGAACAATATATTAAGGTTTTGAAAACAAAGGAATGGAGAATGAATAATTGAAAAAGTGAGAACGGAAAGACGTGTCTAGTTGTTTGTACAATAAATAAGTAACAGGATATGGTCTTAACAAAATTTCAGGAATAGTAATCTAGAACATATAAATGTCATTTATAACAAATGAAAATTTCAGGATTAGTAATCTAGGACATATAAGTGAGAAAAACGCGAAAAAAATGTGCTATAAACGACTGAAATATATTTTCCACTCAAAAACAATATATTGAACGAAAATTAAAATTTGCACGTCAATTAAAAATTCCAAATGACACACAAAAGGTAAAGCAGTGCTGTCAACAAATTTCTTTTTGACTTTTAATAATTTTCTTTTAGATTACATTTTGACTTTTTGTCACACTTAACGAGTGACATTTTTTAAATGACTTTTAAAAGGTAAAGCAGTGCTGACATCAATTTTCTTTTCTACTTTTAATAATTTTCTTTTAGATTACATTTTGACTTTTTGTCACACTTAACGAGTGACATTTTTTTAATGACTTTTAAAAGGTAAAGCAGTGCTGTGACTTTTTGTCACACTTAACGAGTGACATTTTTTTAATGACTTTTAAAAGGTAAAGCAGTGCTGTCAACAGTTTTCTTTTTGACTTTTAATAATTTTCTTTTAGATTACATTTTGACTTTTTGTCACACTTAACGAGTGACATTTTTTTAATGACTTTTAAAAGGTAAAGCAGTGCTGTGACTTTTTGTCACACTTAATGAGTGACATTTTTTTAATGACTTTTAAAAGGTATAGCCGTGCTGTCAACAATTTTCTTTTCTACTTTTAATAATTTTCTTTTAGATTACATTTTGACTTTTTGTCACACTTAACGAGTGACATTTTTTTAATGACTTTTAAAAGGTAAAGCAGTGCTGTGACTTTTTGTCACACTTAACGAGTGACATTTTTTAAATGACTTTTAAAAGGTAAAGCAGTGCTGTCAACAATTTTCTTTTTGACTTTTAACCCTGCTACAGTCGCATGCCAGCAGTAACATAAATGGTCGCATCATGAGGGAATCCCTCAGTTGTTACTTATTTGGTCGCATTATGAGGGAATCCCTCAGTCGTCACATATGGTCTTTTTTGCCTAGTTGGTGAGCGCTGGTGGGGATAGTGAGAGGATTCGGCGTTGCTACGTGTACATACTTACACATAATGCGACAGGGTGTCCAGCCAAGGGTCTCGGGTTCGAATCCCGCCACCAAAATAATTTTTTTGAATTTTTTTTTCGTTCAAAAATATTTTTTGAATGCTTTTTTTGTAAAATTTTATTTTTTTTACTGGTTCGTTTTTTACATTAAATTACGTGTTGTAAATTGATAATTTACTTTTTGAAGAGATTTTATAAAATCTTGAGTGGTATGCGGAGGTGTATATAACAACTGAGGGATTCCCTCATGATGCGACCAAATGTGTAACAACTGAGGGAATCCCTCATGATGCGACCATAGCAGGGTTAATAATTTTCTTTTAGATTACATTTTGACTTTTTGTCACACTTAACGAGTAACATTTTTTTAATGACTTTTAAAAGGTAAAGCAGTGCTGTCAACAATTTTCTTTTTGACTTTTAATAATTTTCTTTTAGATTACATTTTGACTTTTTGTCACACTTAACGAGTGACATTTTTTTTAATGACTTTTAAAAGGTAAAGCAGTGCTGTGACTTTTTGTCACACTTAACGAGTGACATTTTTTAAATGACTTTTAAAAGGTAAAGCAGTGCTGTCAACAATTTTCTTTTTGACTTTTAATAATTTTCTTTTAGATTACATTTTGACTTTTTGTCACACTTAACGAGTAACATTTTTTTAATGACTTTTAAAAGGTAAAGCAGTGCTGTCAACAATTTTCTTTTTGACTTTTAATAATTTTCTTTTAGATTACATTTCGACTTTTTGTCACACTTAATGAGTGACATTTTTTTAATGACTTTTAAAAGGTAAAGCAGTGCTGCCAACATTTTCCTTTTTCACTTCTGGATAAATGATATTTTTGTAATATAATGTGAGAAATTTCCCTGGATAAATGATATTTTTGTAATATAATGTGGGAAATTTCCCTAGATAAATGATATTCCTGAATAATTGGTGGTTGGCAACCGTGTATAAGCGTAACGCGTCGAAAAAAATAGACCCCCACCATAGAAGTTTTCACTTCAAATTTTTTTGGGGGTAAAATCATCGGTGCGATTTTCGAGACTTTTTTTTCAAATTAAAAAAATGATCAATTTTCAAAATTTTCAATTATAGAATCGCGGAATAATATCTCTCATTCTGAATCAGTGGAAAGTCACTGATGAATAGTCAGAATTGCAGCAAAGGAAAAATCAGCAAAATTCACTCATTTTCAGCGAATTTTTGCTGATTTTTCAAAGATTTTCACTGATTTTTCAGAAAATTTCATAAATTTTACTAACTTTTCAGTGATTCTTTCACTGATTTTCTACTCATTCACTGAATTGTTTTCAGTAGAAAATTTTTAACTGATTTTCTCCAATCTCCAGTGCTACAATTCTGATTTTTTCTCAGTGATTTTCGATAATTTTCACTGAACTTGAGAGAATATGGGTCAAGTGAATGATGGGATGAGAAGGGCGAATTTTTCAGTCAAGACGCATAAATGTTGTGCAACGTCTTCCTCCACCTTCGAGAAATTGAGTCCAGTTTTCTTGCTTATATTAGGTTTATTATTTTTTGATTTTTCTATTCACCCCACCCCTAAAAAGTCAGTCTGTTTCAGTGTTTCGTACCTGAATAAATTGGTTTTTAAAATATTCAATTATGTACGCCGCAGAAAAATTTAGTAGAGTTGAAGTCCAGGGTCAGGGTAGGTATGTAGTAAAAAAGGAGCAATTGTGAAAGGATAAAAAAATCTTATTGATGTATAGGTAGCACGTATAATTGGGAAAAATTGAAAATCTGAGTTGAAATTTTCACAGATTTTACTCCTTTCATGGAAAAATGCCTCGAAGCATCACTTGGTAGAGGGGAATTGGAAAAAAAAATTGGTGAACAAAGCTTTTATTGCGGAAAATTGTCATGACTGGTCCCCTGAATAACCTCCAAGAGTTACCAACCCCCTCCCTCCCCCCGCAGATGTGGTGCTAATTTTTTATTTTAGGGGGTTAACCCCCAAAAAACTCTTTTTTCAAATTATCTTTCCAGGATTTGATTTTAAGGTAAAAATAGCTCAGTTCGTTTTTGTTTTACATTCAATTTCCAACAATTTTTTGTAGGAAAATTTTTTTGTAGGACCATTAGCAGAGGAGATAAATATTATATTTTGAAAACATGATAATAGGTATAAAATCGTACTAAACTGTATGTTTTGCACATGAAAATGACAGTATTATATAAATTGGTGGTATTAATACTACTTGACCCCCCTCCCCTTCATGTGTGCCCACCCCACCTTACCCATTCGCTTCTATTTAGCAATAGTTTGATCCTCTCCCTCTCCTATGTGTCTACCCCACCACACCCCTAAATCATATTGTTACTGCTAAATAAAAGCAAATGAGTAAGGTGGGGTGGGCACACAGGAAAGGGAGGGGGTCAAGTAGTATCAATACCATCAATTTACATATACTGTGCTACTTTCATGTCCAAAACATACAGTTTAGTACGATTTTATACCTATTATCACGTTTTCAAATAATATGTAATATTTTTCCCATAACCCCCTTCATGGTGTCCACTATATTTCAGAAATGATTTTACCCTGACTTTTCCAGGTTTTCCAGACCAATTTTTCGAATTTTTCCAGACCTTTAAAATATATTATTCGTTAACCGGGGGGGGGGGAGTAATTTTTCACATGATGTACTTACATCCCGAAATTTCCCATAAGAATGATATAAAATGCATACAGTCAAACGATTTTTTTTTTCGAATTCACTAGATACTTTTTACGAGATTTTTAGATGTTCCTCTTCGAGCCAAAAAAAATATTCAAATTCAATTCTGAAAATTTTTGAGCCCACCTAACTCCCCCTCGCCACAAAAATTTGAAAATTTGAATTGATTACCTACAGAAAAAATGTCAAATTAAAAAGGAAAAACCAAGTATTCCAACGCAAAATTAAGTTTGAAAAATGAAAAAAATTATGCCAGGATGTCTACCAAATCAAGCGAATGAAAATTCGGATTTTCCGGGCTAAAAATTCAAAAATTTCTTCACATTTTATCCCCCCTCCTCTCATGAAAAATACATGCCTCAAATTTATAAATTTACGCAATCCCCTGCCATTTTTTAGTACCCAAGTACCAATAAATAAAGAAGTGAATGAGGAGGTAAAATATAAATTATTTTATGGAAACATAGAAATGTGCTAAGCCCGAGCGAAGCGAGGGCGAAAATTTTTGTGAAAAAATATCTTCAAAAGATGAAAATTCGCCACTTTTTCCTCATTCATATTTTTCAAAAAATGGCCAATAATTTTGAATTCTGTAAGTTCTATTCCCGCTCCTTTTGTTTCAACATCGTGGTGAAGGGCATCATGGCATTTCTTTATCATTACAGCTCAGTAAAAAGTAAGTTTCCAAAAAACTCGAGATTTTGAATAAATTTTGCAGAAAGAAAGAGTTTAAAGTATCCCGAGCGTAGCGAGGCGAAATTTTTTTTGAATAAATACATACATGCATTTTCAGTTTCAATTTTATTGTATGTACATTACGGTCAACAAAAAATAACTAATAAAAAATCAGATAAAAGACGTAATAACCCGGCCCGAGCGGAGCGAGGGCGAAATTTTCTGAAAAATTTATAATAAAATAAGCAAAGAAACACTTTTCTGAATAATTCATCTTTTTTTTTGAATTTTTGAAAAATTCCAGAGAAAATTCCAAAATTCCCTGACTTTTCCAGACCTCCAAAATTCCCTGACTTTTCCCGGTTTTCCAGAGAATGGACACCATGCCCTTCCTTCAGGACTCTCTATCTCCTCTGCTAATGGTCGTACAAAAAAATTTCATACAAAAAATGTTGGGAATTGAGTGTGAAACAAAAAAGTACTAAGTTATTTTTACCCTAAAATCAAACCCTGGGGACATAATATGAAAAAAACAGTTTTTTGGGGTTAACCCACCTAAAAAAATTAGCAGGAGGTCTGCAGGATGGGACTCCTGGGGTTATTGAGGGAGCCATTCCAGAAAATTTTCCGCAATAAAAGCTTTGCTCGACAAAAACGCCCCTCTCCCTCGAAAAAAAGATGCTAATTCGCCTCTATTACACTACACCAATTCCACTCACAATGAAACAAAAAAGTGAAAAAAAGACCCATACATTCCCCTTAGGTCTCCTATTTTTCAATTCGGAGCTTTGAACTTTGAAATTACGTTAACGATTTAATAAGACATCCGAATGACCCGTTAATTAACATAATTTCTCCATTACAATTCATACCTGCAAAACATAAAACCAAATCAAGTATATACATATTTTCAAAAAAAAATAAAAAATTCAATGAAGTTTTTGTCATTGAAAAAATATTCTACTTGAACCGGTTAGTCATGTCGTCGGAATAATTACTCCACACTAAATACGTAACAGGATGTAAGAAAATCGTTAATTTGCGATCATGAGTCATCCTTATCAATGTTCAAGAAAACGTTTCAATATTTCAATGCTATACATAGGTGTATCTCGCGAATACTGCAGCGATACTAAACGGTTGCATAAGTACCGCATATTGCATCTACTTATAGGTAGCGGAGTTTGATTCGATGCTGGTTATTTTGCATCGTAAACATCTCCCTTGCCCTGCCACAGCATCAAATTCGCCGATCAACCGCGAGCTAGACGATACAGACGACGAAACCGGTTCTACTATAGGTGAAGTTACGCTACTTATATTCGTTTACGTTTAAATACGTAATAGCTTTACGCAGATACACGTGCAATTTCGTCACTGCATTTAAAAATTACCTCCTCTTCGCTCTCTCGCCTCGTCGCTGCTATTTATGGTTCGAGGCGATATACGCGAATTGTAGTACTACGTTAATACGCTCGAAATAGTTTGATC
The DNA here is from genome assembly GCA_033439095.1 of Pseudococcus viburni. Taxonomy (NCBI): domain Eukaryota; kingdom Metazoa; phylum Arthropoda; class Insecta; order Hemiptera; family Pseudococcidae; genus Pseudococcus; species Pseudococcus viburni. The sequence goes on along the minus strand of JAVBJF010000043.1, from coordinate 1,428,548 downwards.
GATCGTGACAATAGTGTACTAGGCTCGATATGCATCGAGTAACCTCGATCGCGTAATGCACTCTTTGAAACAACACAGCAGCGTTGGCTTTCGGCTATCACGAGCTATCGTTTAATAGGCAGACATACGAATATCTTGAACAATACGAATATTACGTCGCAGATCTGCCTTCAGGTACACGTGATTTTCTTCGACGATGCAAAATGCACATCTCTTTCTCTAATTCAAGGATAATAAATATTAAACCGCCGACGACGATAATCATCTCGAAGACGTACCTGATCAAGATTAATAGATAGCCCGAGTCTTCCACTCCATGATGGTCTTTGTCATAGGAACAAAAAAGAAATCTGAAACAAAAATAAAGCTACGGGTTATCTCGTGCAGAAGGCGATTTCGCGCAATAATAGAAACGATTTAAAATATCGCGTAATAGAAATTTAATTCCATGGGCTAAGTAGTACCTAATCTCCTTCGATTTTACGATAAATTAAAAACTTTTAGAAAACAATAAATAGGAAGAAAAACCCATGAAATCATACTTCGAAATTAAAAAATATTTGATTAAATTGTCAAAAAAAAGTTCTAGCTAATAAAATCTATAAACGAAGGCATAGGGTGCAGGGGAGAGGTCCAAACGACCTCGACGACTCAAAAATAGGAGTAAAATGGGATTTTGAGCCTACAATGACCTTCTCTGGTCAAAATTTTTGCTCCAGCGAAATGTACACGAACATAATTTTTTTCCAGAATTTTAAAAGAAGGAAATGAGGTTCTTAGCTCGAGAGAAATAAACCTAGCTTCAAATCTTAAAATACTGAAAAAAATTATGTTCGTGTACATTTCGAACGACCTTGACGACTCAAAAATAGGGGTAAAATGGGATTTTGAGCCTACAATGACCTTCTCTGGTCAAAATTTTTGCTCCAGCGAAATGTACCCACACGAACATAATTTTTTTCCAGAATTTTAAAAGAAGGAAATGAGGTTCTTAGCTCGAGAGAAATAGACCTAGCTTCAAATTTTAAAATACTGAAAAAAATTATGTTCGTGTACATTTCGCTGTAGCAAAAATTTTGACCAGGTAAGATCATTCATTTTAAGCTCAAAATTCCTTTTTCCCTAATTTTTGAGCCGTCTAGGTCGTTTAGACTCCTCCCCCGCACCCTGATCCTTCGTTCAGTACAGACTTTATTACGAGAGCAGAATCAGCAGAATTCTAAAACCCTTGACAAGAACTGTTTTTTGACAACTTCTAAATAAGTTTGGCGCAAAGGGGATTTCGACGATCCAATCCCAAATTTATTCCAAGTTCAACTTTTTTGACCTCGTGAGTTTTTTCAATTTCTTTAATTCTAAATTGTTTTCAAAGCTGTATCGGGTGTATCCGCAATTTTAAAATTTTTCCATCAGTAAAATTTTTTAAATCTTGAGTTTTCTCAAATTTATTTGAAGACCTCACGGGAAGAACGGGTTAACTGAAATTTTATAAATTTTTCAGGAGAACGTTTTAAAGATAATGTTCAAGTGGAACTGAATAAAAATGGATTTTCAAGTTTCGTTTTGATTTTATTACTTTCAAAATGTCAATTAGAATCATTTTATATCGGCAAATATTGCTCAAAAGTTTTTTAAAAGCTTCAAAGTCACTCAACACACAATGTGTTTGAACAACATTCTGAGAAGTTAACCCGTTCTTTCCGTGTAAGTGCCTCAATTAACCCGTTCTTTCCGTAAAATGACACAGTTAACCCGTTCTTTTCGTGTTTTCTTGAAATTAACATATTTTTTCTCTGAAATTAATCAGTTTTTTCCACCTATGAGTTATCTTTTGTTAAATTATGATTTTTTTTCTCATGTTCACAACAATAAATCAACTATTTAAAAAACAAAAATCAGCTTTTTGCACATTTTTTTCTTTGTTTAGAGTAGTTAACCCGTTCTTTCCGTGTTTTTAATTTCTTGAAAATTCTTTTTTGCTTTTATTGACAAAATTTGAAAAGTTGGACATTTTTCATATAAACCACATAAAAGTACATGGTTTATTGTACACAATGGCACAAAAAAGTCATTTTTGAAAAAACCCTCAATTAACCCGTTCTTCCCGTGAGGTCTTCATTTTATTATTATTCCAATTTCCAAGTTCAAAATTTTTCAGTTTTGATTTTTTCAATTTCATTTGTGAAAAAATTTCTTCCAATTATTGAGTTGAAAATTTTTTGAAAAAAATGAAGTTGAAACAAATTTTTAAAAATTCGAAGTTGGAAATTTTTTAAATTATTGAGAAAAATTTTCAATTTGGGAAAAATTGTTTAAAATTTGAAATTGAGATGAATTCAAAGAAAGCAAAGTTGGAAAAAAATTTGAGAAAATTCAAATTGAAAAAATTTTTAGTTGTGATTTTTTCAATTTGGTATTCTTTAATTTTTTTCGACTTCAAATTTTTAAAATTTCTTCCAACTGAAAAACTTTTTTCAACAAAATTTCCGACTCATCTTTTCAATTGAAAATTTTGTAAATTTTTTTCAACCTCGAGTTTTAAAAAAAAACTCAACTTCACGTGCTTTTTCAAAATTTCTCTCAACTTAATGAGTAAGCCTTAATAAGAAATTTTTTTAAAAGTGATAAAAATATGAAATTAAATACAAAGCTGAGAAAATTTTAAAATTAGATACAGCTTTGAAAAAAAAATAGGGCCAAAGAAACTGAAAAAATTTAGAGTTGAAAAGAGTTGAACTCATAATAAATCTGAACTTGTATCATCGAAATTATTAGGTAGGGGGAAATTCTGTTGATAGCTACCACTCTAATCCTGAAAACCATCCATTTTACATTTTTCTAACTCGAAATCACTAATCTCCCTCGCCCCCTTCAGCTCCTTTCTATTCTTTCATTTTCAAAAACGTAAAATTTCGAACTTCTTAATCCATCATCATCGTAAAAACTTCATTCACAGCTATAAAACGACGTAACGTACAGAAAGATTCAAATAATAACGAATTTTCAATGACAATGCGACAAGAAGTCTTTCCTATGAACTTGAAATGACGGTTTAAACCCCGAGGCTATCGAGATTCAAACATGATTTTCCACACCACATCGTGTCGAGGATTCCCGCCAATTGAATGGTTAGATAATTATGGATTTTATTCGATTATAGGTACTCATTCGCGGTGTTGATGGAGATACTGTACGACGGTGACGAGCCACCTGACAATGAAAAAAATTCGACTTTCACATAAACGGTAAAATTCGAAGCATAATTACCCTGTACGCAAAACATATTATTTCATTATTTAACCTATTTCTAACGTTATTTTGAATTTCTTCTTCAACAGTTTCATCGCTGAATTAAAAACTTTTCTCTTCAAATTAATTGCTTCCTTTTTTCTTGCGTTTAATTGACATACCTTCATAAGCGCCACATCTTCGCATCGCACCGTATCTATAAACGTAGGAGTATGATTCATTTTTGTTAATTAATGAAGCATGTAATTAGAGTATTGTTTTATGCAAATGGTCTCTCGTACAGACTACGCTCTCTTTCGGTTGGTTGGTAAGCGACGTGAGTGTTCTTTGCGTTAATAGTTCCTGTTTCATAGACGTTGAGCGCAGCACAGTGTTAAAGATGGTTTAAAAAAGAATTTCAATTCATAGGTACCTGAAGAGAAATTTACAGAGGTAGTAGGTATTAAAATTTGAAAGAAAAAGCATTCAACTTGATGATTTTCAATCAATAAAAATAATAAAATGATGAAGCTAAGAAAAAAAATTGTACAATATCATACAAAGGTACTCTCAATTAACGAAGCACAAATTTTACCGTAATGGCCCATAAAGAATTTTAGAGAAAGTACCTAATTACATTTTCATAAGCTTTTAGACTTTTTTCAGTATTAATTGAAGATAATTTTCACTTGAAAATGCCATCACAAACTTTCAAAAATAATTACTTCTTTTTCATAACTAATTTTCAAAAAAAAAAAGTCACTGCTTTGCTCCGGTATTAGCATTCAATATTGGACTTCGAGGTTTAATAATTTCTTTCAAAAATTGAATCATTTTCCGATTCACAGAAAAATCAGTAAAATTTATGCAATTTGCTGATTTTTCCTGTGCTGCAATTCTGACTATTTATCAGTGACTTTTCACTGATTCAGAATGAGGAAGTAGTGTCTATACATACCTCGGAACAAATCTCTTTTTTGTGATTTTTTTCTGAGGGAATTCAAAAATTGATGATTGAAATTTTGGGTTCCTAATTTCGACCACCAGCCCCCCCCCCCACTTTGAGATGAGGGGTCGGTTGTCGTTGTACATTTTTCTTATTCTACTTAGTAATAGGATGTAAGAAAAACCGCTCCTAAAACTCGATTAACCCGATTATTGGTAATTATTTAAGGAAATGGAAAATTTTCAAAATTAATTTTTTTCTGAAGGCCCGAGCTCCTCCCCATGACATCCTGGGAGAAAATGGTAAATTACAAAATTGTTCGTTTTCTAATGCTCTACCTACAACTTTTATTTCAACTATTTTTTCGTTAGTGCGTAATTTCGATAGTTATCGACGAAAAAACAAAATGAATTTCAGAATAGATATAAGAAATGGACGAAATTTTTCAAGACTTTTCAAACGATACCCAGTACGTTGAATATTTTCAGCATATTTTGGAAAAACCATGTGCATATTTTTGATATTCTGCTCAACATATCTTCGGATTTTTGGTGCATATAAAAATAAATCCGCTCCCTATTAATCAAATACTTGAAAAAGGAAGGAAATCGTAACACATCGTCTAGTTTTGTTTGTCACATTTTTCGATAGTCATAAAGACAAACAGTTGGAGCCACATTACCTCGGTAAAATTGAGAAAAAAGTGGCAAAATCTTATATGTGGAAATTAGCCACCACCCTCTGACCCCAAAGTGAAAATATTGTCAAATTTAATTTCTACGACCCAAAAAACATAGATTTCAATATATCACACGCCTACTTTCATGAATTTACGGACGCTCCCCCCAGTGACCCATCCCCCAAATTTGAAAATTTTGTAAAATTTTGAGTTTTAAAATCCTTCACTGCTATCGAACATTCCTTAAAACCGCTTGAAAATATTTTTTAGACCAATTCTACTGCTTTTTATGCAAATTTGACTCAAAAATTGTAAATTTTTGTTATTTTCTCCCCTTTTAAGCTCGTCTGCCGGAGCTTTAACAACACTTGGAGGTCGGTAGACTTATATATTTGGATTCAGCATAAAAAATGCTACAATTTGGCACCAATTTGAACCATCAGTTTTTTCAAGTGAACAGGCATCATAGTGAAATTTGGTGGGAAAAAAGTAACTTTAGTACCTAACCCAATTTGGGAGAAAAAGTAACCAATGTGTTACCAAAAAGTAACCAAAAACTCAATTTTTAATGGTAAAATTTGTAAAAAAAAAAAAAAACATGTATGTACTTAATGCAATTATTATAACTTATAAGCCAGGGTATCTAACAAAATTTCAAAACCCCAAAACAGGACAAACAGGACCTTCAACAGGACCTTTAAAAAATCGGTTCTGATCGATTTTGTACCCCCCCCCCCACCAAAAAATCCTATTCTGGCAAAAAAAAATTGAAACGAATTTTTTCAATAATTGTTAGAAATGAGCAAAAAATTTATTTTAAAAATTCAAGGACAAGGAGGATAGAATAAAAACAAATCTTATCCTGTATATAAAAAACAAAAACGAACATTAGATAGTAATACTAAAAAAAAAGTTCCAAAAAAATTAGCTATTTTTTAATTTTTTTTATTTTTTTTTCAATTACGATCATTTATTGAATTTTTTTTTCTATTTTGGCGGGTGGAATTTCAAAATTGTTACAAAACAGGACTTTTCACTGAAAAAGCTCCAAAACAGTACAAAAACAGGACAAACAGGACCACTCAGCCCAAAACAGTACAAACAGGACGAACAGGAGTTGTTAGACACTCTGTAAGCGCTCCCAGAAATTATGTAAGGGAGGGGCTGAGAATTGAAGAAAAATGGGACGAGAGGGGGGTAAAATTTCGTAACAAACTTCAAAATCTATTTTTACAGTAGTGCTCGTAAAGTCAGGTTAATTTCAGTGGACAGATGAAAAAATGTAATACAGATAAAAGCGAAGAAAAACTGAAAAATTTCAAGAATTCTCTAAATCTGAATCAGTGAGATGAATATAAATGAAAATCAGTGATTCGCATTGATCGTTTAGTCAAAATTACTGATTTTTTTCTGGTTAATTGAAAATCGACTAAGAAATCAACCACTTTTGACTGCAATATCAATGAAAATTATTTTATTGGTTCAAAAAGGCAGAGTTTTTATAAAACTTGATTGATGTAGATTTAGAAAGTTATATTCTAATGTAAGAAATAAGAAAAATTATTTTTGAAGAGTAATAAAATGCACTTCTCTGAACACTTTTGAGGTAAAATTTCTTTTTTATTGAGCTTGGATTGAATCTGCTCGACTCCGGGACTTAATCAGACATTATGCAAGGGCGGGGAAGAATTTGAAAAAAATGAGGGTGTGTCAAAATTCAGTAAAAAAAAAGTGAGTATCTAGCCTACCTACCCTGTAAATTTATATGAAAATCAGTGATTTTTCATTGAAATATTTATCAAAATTACTGATTTTTATTTGACAAATTGGAAATTGATTGGAGTTTTGACTGAAATATGGGTGAAAATCTCTAGTTTTTGATGAAAATTATTTCACTATAATACTTAACCAAGAAAATGAAAATACACCAATTTTGACTGATTCAAATTTAGGGAATGATAGTGTATTCAAGAAACAGAGGCATCAATGTACTGCCCGAGCGGAGCGAGGGCGAAATTTTTTGAAACAAAAAAGTCTCCAAAACTCGACTAAACCGAAACTAATAGACACTTTACGCTTAAAAAATCAATTTTTAGAGAAAAATTGAGAAAAAAAGGTAAATTTTTTGAGAAATTTTGGAAAAAAGTAACTTTTAGAGGTAAAAAGTAACCGAAGTAACTTTTGAAGTGGAAATAGTAACCAAAAGTAATTTGTCTCGAAAAAAGTAATCAAGTTACTAAAAAGTAACCACGCTATGATGCCTGAGTGAAAGTTCATGAATTTTGAGAACTTTCGAGCTTTCGCTGTGCTTCACCATGCCCTATGCGGATTGGCAGACTAGTGATTTTCAACATAGGGGTACAAACACTAACTTTTGGGACCAGTCCCAGCTTTCAGTTTTTTCAAGTAAATTTCAGTAGGTTCAGCTCTTGGACTATTTTACCATTGATAAATCTTTAATTGAAGCTACGAGTTTAAAAATATGCTTCAAATAACTGAAAAAAAGAATAAACTTTTTTTATAAATAAGTTTTTACTGAAAAAAATCGTAATATTCTGCATCTAAAAATTACGAGTTCTAAAAAATAAACTAGTATTTTTTTAAATTTTATGCATGAGCGGAAGGCCGTTTGAATGAAGAAAGTGACTTTAGAGTGAAAAAACGGACTAATAGTGACGTTTGGTCAAAAAGGGACTTTTAGTGACCAACCCTGAAAATAGGGGACAAGTCACTGAAAAAGGTGACTCTGTGGCATGCCTGCCTACTTTTTAGTGCAGAGTTCGAATATGATTTTAGTTTTACTCCATCGCTCGCATCAGGATTTTTAATAATTGGAATTTTTTGTTAAAAATTCGTTTTACATTTTTTAAATGTAAATTTTGACCCTTAAAGTCAACTGCAGTACTACCTGTACCTGTAGCATGTATCTGTACTTCTAAATACCTAAGTGATAATAAAAATACTCATTCTCATTGGAAAAATATTAATTTGTTCATGAATGTTTAAGAAACAAAAACAAAATCACAGTTTTAGCTAAATTACAATGAATACAGAAAGAAATCGAAATGATCTGATCTTGATATTTTTTTTTTGATCTTAAGATCAAAGATCATTGTGTTGAAATGATCTTGATCTTGATCATTTCATTTTTTGATCTGATCTTGCCATGTTGTTTTTCGCGTCTCTGTTGTTATACGAGGCTCAGTTCTTTCAGGAATTTTGTTCATTGTTGTTTTTTGTCGGCAGGGGCGTCGTCTTTTTGTAAAACAGAAAAATACTTCGTTTTTCTTCGTAAGGGTAAACATATGTATCTTCGGCTGATGGTGTCGTTGCAAATGCTCAAATGTTTATAATCTTGCACAATTGTAGGGCTCCACGGAGTCGTCTCTGCAAACTCGCCAATGTCTATCGTTTCGATTAAACAGTTATAAAAACCGCTCCAATACTCGTTTTCCTCTGGATTAACAGTTGTCGAAATCAAACCTCTTTGATCGTGGTGGTATTGATTCAATAGAAATAAAACATATATAATAATCGTTGTACTAAGAAGGGATATGGCGAGTCATCTATAGTTCTTGATACAGGTCCACAAAATACTTCCATCCTTTCAAACCGGTACCTATCCTTTAGTTTAGAAGTTGGAACCTTTAACAGGGAATCAAAAAAAACGATGAACTGTTCGCACTTGTTCGGCGAATAACCAGTATCAAGTTCCATGTTTGAGATTTTCCTTTTGATTATTTCATCGCTCATCACGGAAGGAGGTTTTTCGGTAAACTGTTCAAAATTGCAAGTTTTTCGGTCTTTGAATTGTAAATTGAGATCTTGAAGTATCTGATCTACATGTGCTTTCCGATCAAAGGAAGTGTAATAAGCTTGTATATTATTTGAGAAAAGCTTATTTCTGGCCATAAAAGTCGGACTAAATTTAGTATAGTTGATATAAGTTTCTTCCGTGTATGGAATGAGTGATCGGTAAAATTCTGCGCATTCCTTGTTTTTCATGTATCTCTCGTATTTTATACTCAGGCCAGCGTAAAGAGTAGATATATAATGATAAGTCGAATACTGGTGAGAACTTACTCTCTTAATTTGAATCAGTCAAAATTGACTGATTTAAATCGACAAAATTGAGTCATTGTAGCAATCAGTGAAAAAATTTACTGATTCAATCAGTGAATTTTCATTATTGAATCAGTAAAAATAAAATTTCACTGATTGAATCAGTAAATAATTACTGATTGAATCAGTAAAATTTTATTTTTACTGATTCAATAATGAAAATTCACTGATTGAAACCAGTCAATTAATTTTTACTGATTCAATAATCAAAATTCACTATTTGAACCGGTAATTTTTCACTGATTGGCAGTAAAATGTCACAGATTAACAGGGGAATCAGTGGAATTTGACTGATTAATCCGTGGAGAGTAGAGAATAATACGCATAACTCCAAGAGGATATCAAATCTGAGTTCTCAGCCTTCCCTGGTAGGTCATCACAATTATCACTCGCGCATAGTAAAACTGCAATTATTAACAACAGTGCACCAGACATTTTCACAGCATGTACGCACCAACGTCGAATGAACAGTATCTAGATTATTGTTCAGTATAAGAACTTTGAGAAAATTCATTAAAAATATAGAAGTAGGTAAGTTTATCTGCTTATCATGATAAAATTAAATGGAATTTTTTCAAAATTAAAAACTTTATTAGGATAAGTGGGTATTTAGATGATGAGGCCTATGTACTTATCTAGTATTTTCTCTCAAGGCATAAGTTCATATATTAACGCACATTCTTCATCTCGATATCTAGCAACAGTTATTAAATTTTTCCAATGCCATACCTAATAGTGGTGTGGAAAACCGGTAGTTTTGACTACCGGAGGAAATTTTTTTGAAAAAAACCTACCGGAAAATAGCCGGTTATTTTTTCAAAACTACCGCCGCGCCGGTTAACCGGCTAAAAAAAATAGTATGAAAAAAATCGAAATTCAATTTATTTCTACAGTGGCATACCTACTAGTCTACAGTCCAACTTGGCAAAACGTGCTCTAGAAATCAAAATTAGCTTTCTTTTTTACGAGCTAAAAAAATCAGTTGGCTTTTCCAGATCAATTTTTGAGTATTTTCAAATAATTGACGTGTGACCTATGAAAATGGGGTAAAATTTCGCCAAAAATTCAAATAGGTGAACCAAAATTTCTTCAATTATTTTTTTGAGAATTTTGAGAATTATAATTACACCAACATTTTTTCTGATCAATTTCTGAGAATTTTGAGCACTGGTCAATTCTTTAATATTTTCAAATAATTGATGTGTAACCTATGAAAATAGGGTTAAATTTCGCCCAAAAATCAAAGTGAAACAAAAGCAGCAACGGAGCTCAAAATTCTCAAAAATTGATTACAGCAAATTTTGATTCACATATTTGTATTTTTGGGGAAATTTTACCCCATTTTCATTGGTCACACATCAATTATTTAAAAATACGCAAAAATTAACCTGTGCTCAAAATTCTCAAAAAAATGTTGGTCGACATTTCCAAGTTTGATTTTGGAGCTCAAAAATTCTCAAAAATTGCTCAAATTACATTTTCACTAGTATCTTTGTGCTGCTCGTGAAATTTCACCCCATTTTCATAGGTCACACGTCAATTATTTAAAAATACTCAAAAATTGACCTGTGCTCAAAATTCTCAAAAAAATTTTTGTTAAACATTTCCATTTTTTTGGTGAAATTCTACCCCATTTTCATAGGTCACACGTCAGTTTTTGGAAAATACTTGAAAATTGACCTAATTTTGCAAAAACATCTTATTACTATGTCACTTTTAAAAAAAATTGCATTTCCATTTTACAGACTTTAGTGCCAAGAAATTCACGATTACAAAAAGCACAGTAAGGGTAAGGTGCCCCATTATCGCCTAGTGCCCAATGTCGACCACCGCGTCTATCCCCGGCGCTGTGGGCGACAGCGAGCCGAAAATTTTTTTTCATACTCTTCATCGAAAATCCGGAAAAATAAGACCGCTCCAACATCCTGAAAGTCAAAACTCGCGGAGAAAAATAGAAAAGAAGAAGTTGGAAGGCCAAAAACTTTTTTTAGCAATTGCTTGCACGCCTTGGAATTTTTTCTTAAAATTATCGAATTAAATGTTTCTAGTGTTTTTGTGATTGAGAAAGTTCAAAGTTTCTGATGTAATCATCGCATTTTAATAATTACAACTTTAAGTAAAAAAGAAATTCACTCAAAGTTCATTTTTATGGTGTGTCCCTTTATCGACCACCTATAATCTAATGTAGGTAATTTGTTGTTTTTAAGTGATTTCGTTTTTTTCAATTTTCTCGAATTTTGGTTGTAGGGTTGTCATTTTGGTCTCAAAGTGTTCATCTGTGAAAGAGAAACACAAAAAAAATATTTTCCGGTAGATTCCGTTCATAGCGGACAAAATCAGTCGGTAGTCGATATTGGGAACCCAAAATTTCGACCTTGCGTTTTGACATGTTTCAGAAAAAAATTCCTAAAAAATACTAAATTTTAACGGATGGCCCCGGAGCTCTCCACAATTGTAGGGGAAGGATGTAGGTATCCATTAAGCCATCAATGACATTTCCAGCCCTTAAACTTTTGAAATGGTGAGACTTCAAAAAAAAGTGGGCGATAATGGGGCACCTTACCCTTATGGAACGTTCATCTCTCGTGTTAATAAATCTGCCTATAGTACACTTCGAAGGCAACAACAAAATAGTCTTCAGCGAGATTTTAACTGTACACAGCCAATACTCGCATGTTCCTCTCATTCACAGCACTGCAACCCAACATTCGACCAAGCAGACTACATTGCCACTTCAACACCCGGAAACAATCAACAATTCAAATGAAGATTTTGATTCCTTACACATCGAACAGAAGTCTCATTCAGCATTTCGATTCCGCCAACAAAAATAATACCGATAATTAGAAAATTTTGATTTCAGAAGAAATATTAATACTGAAATTCGAAATAAAATTTAATAAATTTTCAATTTATCACATCCATAGTTTGTAAAACTTACAGACACAGAGATACCATCGTCTTCTCAAGTTCCTTGCTAAAACGAAAATTAATCACGCATTTCAATCTTAACAAGGCATAACAACTCGTTAAAAAATAAAATAGATTTTAATTATAGCAGTTCGCAATTTCAACTCGTTTACGCCAGCATAAATGCACTTAACGAACGACTTTCAAAACTTGAAAATTGGCACCTATATAAGTCAAATCTTTACACATCGTAAAAAATCAACATCAGCAGCAGCGACCAATAGCGAAATCGTTCGGTTTAGAAAAAAAAACCAACCAACCAGCTCATTTCTATACTCATAACTACGTATACAAATGTGTATAACTAAAGTACCTGTACTATTTACATAAATAGTAAGACTAATTAACTAACGAACTATTTCTTGTTTTTCACCACCAATAAGAACATAATAAATATGGCCAGCATTTAAAATCGCTGAAAAATATTACCGACAAAACAATAATTAGTTAAACATATCGCGAGTGTTGTACAAGTATAGGTACCTGTAGTGAAATATATCGATTTTGTAATTTTTAAGACACGAATACGTGGGCAAAATACCTTACATCGGTAAAAAAATATTGAAAAATAAGCTCAATAACAGGGTGTCTAACAAAATTTGTTGAGCAAAAAGCTTGACTTAGCTTGATCTTTTGGAATGACTTTTTGCATAACTTTTTCGAGCAACCCCCTCCCCCCAAAAAAGTTATATGAGTCTGTACGCCAGTACCTACCTCCTTCCCCTCCCCCCAAACAAAAAATATAAATTTGTGAGCTTGTAGCTGATACCAAGATAGCATAAATGCCGGGCCAAAAAATGAAAAATAAAATGAACAATTTTTTAAAGAAATTTTCAAGGGTAAATAGGTGTTTTTTTTTGGATTTTTGAAAAAAGCTTGACCTTTTGAGTAAATCAGGGTAAATTGGTCAAAAAGCTTGACTTTTCAGGACCGGCATGACCCTTTTGAAAAAAACTTGACTTATCAGGACACCTTGACCTGTTAGACACCCTAAATAGTACAGGGTGTCCCATGAATCGTCTGCCAATTTTTTTTTTTTTTTGGATATAACCGGGTACCACTAAAAAAAACCTTGAAATGAACATGTTGCCTATTTTGAAAATTGAAGGGGCAAATGCTGCTTGTAAAAAAATCACTTCAATTTTTTTTTTTTCAATCGTGGGAATGGACAGTACTTTGAAAACTGAACAAATTTTCACTTTATGACTTTTGCCTATCTTTAAAAGTATTGAAGGGGCTACCAAAAAAATTGTTCAAAAAAATTCTCAAAAAATAAACTGATCAAGGGAATAATATGTCGAAAACTGAAGAAATTTTGTTCTGGAGACTTTTTACCTAACATCGAAAATGAAGGGGGTACGGGTCACTCAAAATAAATGGGCTTCAAAAATTTTTAATGACCCTTAGCGGCTATAGACCTGTATTTCTGATGTTAGGCAAAAAGTCTAAAGAATAAAATTTCTTCAGTTTTTAACGTACTATTCATTCCTTTGATCAGTTCATTTTTTGAGAATTTTTTTGAACAATTTTTTTGTAGCCCCTTTCATTTTAAAGACAGACAAAAAGTCATAAAGTAAAAATTTGTTCACATCAGGGGTGCGGCCTAGAACCAGGACCAAGACCTAAAACTCGAAAAAGCCCGTTCTTTTATTTTGAGGCCCAATAATATGCAAGCCCCGAAACCTTAAACACTTTACTTTACGAAGCCTCGGCCGGAAACTCGAAACCCTGTCTCTAAAAACCAAGCTCTAACCCGGAAACCCGAATCGTGATCGGGTTTTTTCGGGGCTTTTCAGGACTCTCTGTAAAAGTGATAAATTGTGTAAATACTGTTGTAATTACACATGATTACGAAAACTGAAGAAATTTTAGGGCTACAGGTCATTCAAAATTGAGAAAATTATGAAATTTTATGATTTTTATAGAATTTTTCATGAACCATTTTTTTGTATCCCCTTCAATTTCAAAGTTAGGCAAAAAGTCAAGAGATGAATTTGTTGCTCGGAAAAATCGTGAGGTGATTCTTTTGGGATTAAAATCCAATTCAATGATCATCCCGGCCTTAAAAACTAGAAAAATACGTGCGATTAATTCTGTGATGAAAATTCATCCCAAATTAATCGCAGCCCAAAAATGCTCGGAAAAGTCGTGGGATGATTTCTTTGGGATGAAAATCCATTCCAATGATCATCCCGGCCTCAAAAACTAGAGAAATACGTACCTACGATTATATCTGCAATGAGAAAATTTTGAAATTTTATGAAGCCCACTTATTTTAAATGGCCCGTAGCCCCTACATTTTCGATTTTAGACAAAAAGTTTTCAGAACAAAATTTATTCAGTTTTCATCATACTAAGTATCTACCATTCCCTTGGTTGATTTGGTTTTTTTTTTTAGAATTTTTTATACACAATTTTTTTGTAGCCCCTCAATTTCAAAGTTGAGCAAAAAGTCATGAGATGAAAATTTGTTCAGTTTTCACAGTACTATCCATTCCCATGATTGAAAAAAAATTTAACTCAATTTTTTTAAAAGCTGCATTTGTCCCTTCAGTTATTAAGATAGGCAACATGTTCATCTCAAGTTTTTTCAAAGTGGTACACGATTGTATCCAAAAATCATAGACCTTACAGTAATTAACATAGACCGCGCTTCGCAATGCTAAATTGTCTTATCAGTGGTCCCAAGATGTGTGGAATTCTATAAGGAGAATAGATGAAAATAAACAAAATTTTCAGTAATTTGTGGTGTTAGTTTCTCTCAAATTTAATAGCCAAAGAATGTTGTAGTAAGTTTCCGTGAGTCACGAAAGTTCGGGAGGTCGTGTAAGTACTGTAAGTAGGTAGGTTAGGTAGGTTCGGGTGTATGTGTCACGAAGGCGTCATGCTTCGTAACTCACGGAAACTTACTTCAACTTTCTCTGGCTATTAAACTTGAGAACACTAACATCACAAATTACTGAAAATTTTGTTTGTTTTCATCTATTCTCCTTATAGAATTACTCAGATGTTGGGACCCGGTTTTTATCACAAAGCGCGGTCTATGTTACTATAAGGTCTATGCCAAAAATGAAGCCACCCTGTATTTTCAATTTTCTCCATTTGGAAATGGTGTTTCGAGGGTAGGTTATGTTAAAAATTAATTTTTGAATTTTGAAGTCGAAAACAGCTTGGGGGAGTTAGGGTATTTTGTAACTCTGCAGACTAATAAAATGGTAATTGTTTGCTTCACAAACCCCGAAAAGCCCTGGAAAGCCCCGAACAGTAAGCACTGAAGCCCAGATCCGAAATTCTCAAGCTCCAATCCAAGCCCGAGACCAGATGATTTTTTTAATCGAAAGCATAAGACTTGAAACCTGAAACCCAAAAACAAAATCGTTCGGGGCCGCACCCCTGGATCAGTTTCAAAAGTACTATTTCATTCCCATGTGAAAAAATTTTTGACGTGATTTTTTCAAAAGCAGCATTTCTTCCCTTTAATGCTAAAAAGTCGGAACTCCAAAACTTTACTTTTTACAGGAGAGTTAAAAAACTGTATTACTTAAGATTTTTGAATTTCGTGGAAGAGGTGCTTATTTTTAATTTTTTATAATCTTTTTTTAGTGTTTAGAATGAATTTTCAATAATTTTTTTTTCAAAGTACCATTTTTAATTTTTAAAATGGAGTTAAAACTTTTTACACGTAAATACATTAGACCTATGGAGTTACGCCGAATTAAAAATCGGTAATTTGAAAAAAAAATAATTGAAAATTCAAGCTGAACACTAAAAAAATATACTAAATCATCATCTCCTCCACACAATCCAAAAATCATAAGTTTTTACAGTTCTTAAAGTTTTGGAGTTACGACCTTATAGCATTAGAGGGACGATGTGATGGACAGGCATGCCACTCAGATTTTGGGGGAAAATAGTGACTTTAGTGACTTTTTATGGGGCAAAAAGTGACCTATTTTTCGAAAAAAGTGACCAATTTTTCATTTTTTTCATGAATAACTACACCCCCTCCCCGCCATAATAAAATCATAACTCAAACTGTATTTCTCTCTGCAATAGTGCTGAAAATGGGGGTTCAAAATTCGGGAAATATTTCCGAACGCTGCGCCGATTTTTTTTCAGCAATAACTCGCTCCCAAGACAACGTAAAAAAAAGTAAAATGTTCGTCTTTTAACACTCTACAACGTTTGTTTGGACCAATTTTTCGAATTGTTCACTGTAGCTTAGCTATTCTTAGGGGAAAAGGCGGCTCTTTCTACAGAGAGTCCACCCCCTACTTTGAGATGAGGGGTCGGTTGTACATTTTCATGATTCTACTTAGTAATGGGATGTACTATGCAAAAAAAACGTTCTTAAAAGTCCATTAACCCGATTATTGATAATTATTTGAGGTAATGGGAAATTTTCAAAACTGATTTTTTTCAGAAGGCTCTAGCTCCTCCCCATGACATCCTGAGAGAAAATGGTAAATGACAAAATTGATCGTTTTTTAATGCTCTACAACTTTTGTTTCAACTATTTTTTCATAAGTGCGTAATTTCGAAAGTTGTAGACGAAAAACCACAATTTGAACCCCCTTACTCCTCAGGGGGGGGGGGGGGACTAAATTATGCACCAATTTTAGGGAAGTTCGGGAATCTTAAAATACATACCCTACTACGAAACTTCCCCTTTCTGCTATTTTGGGGGGGGGGGGGTCAAAACCTAAAATGACTGTACTACTGTGCGATTTCGTTTTTTTTCAATTTTCTCCGCTAGTTTTGCCTGTAGGGATGTCATTTTGATCTGAAATTGTTTATCAGTGAAAAAGGAGCCTGAAAAATTTTTCCCCGGTAAATTGCGTCTATAACGGCCAAAATCGGCCGGTGGTCGAAATTAGGAAGCGGTCGAGATCAGAGCATTTTACCCTTAATAAATCTTTACTTGAAGCTACGAGTTTAAAAATAAGCTTCAAATAACTGAAAAAAAGAATAAACTTTTTTTTATAATAATACATTTATAATTATTATAACTCCCACCTAAAATAAGTTTTTACTGAGAAAAATCATAATATTCTGCAACTAAAAATTACAAGTTCTAAAAAATAAGCTAGTATTTTTTTAAATTTTATGCAAGAGCGGAAGGCCGTTTGAATGAAAAAAGTGACTTTTGGCCAAAAAAGGGACTTTTAGTGACTTTTGGCCAGAAAAGGGACTTTTAGTGACCAACCCTGAAAATAGGGGACAAGTCACTAAAAAAGTGACTCCGTGGCATGCCTGGATGGAGTTACGACCAAAAAGTTTCAAAAATTTCCGAGTATGGAGTTACGTCTACATTTTTTTCTTTCAATTTTAAGGATTTGTTTAGCATTTTGACTTGCCATTTCAACAAAAAAACGAAAATGGTTAAATTTTGGAGTTACGACCTTTTAGCATTAGAGGGACGATTTGCCCCTTTCAATTTTCAAAATAGGCAACATATTCATCTCAAGTTTTTCTAGTGGTACCGATCCGAAAAAATATGTTTGGCAGATGATTTATAGAACACCCTGTATGAGCAAATGCAGCACACACATAGGCCTAGGACAAACAAGATAACGAGTTACATTATCACTTCAAACATCTGCTTAGGTATGAAGAAAATTTTAGTCAAAAATCAAAACACTCGCAGAGGTTGAATTGACACCTTAATTACACCTTTTCTTCGACTCGCGTCAGGTATTTCATCGACGACAGATTTTGAAAATTTATCGACTATGAAATACTCTTAAATTAACCTTCGTTTGCCACTGATCCTTATTTACAAACTATACGCTTTCGAACGAATATAATCCAATTTTCAATAAGTCACACCGTCTTACCCTTTTTATTTCAGACTATATTACAAAAACGCTAATCCGATGACATTTGCGAAGACCTCCGGACAAAAAAAGTCATTTAAAATCCTCGGCGCAACACCTTGCATCCCACTTTGCCAATCCGATTCAATCGACCGATCGTCTTAAAAATTTAATTAAAACCTTTCGCAGCCTTTGCCATCGTACGGTATAAATATTTGTGCATTCGAGGATGATTTCTCCAAAAACAAGCTTCCCAAATACCACTTTGTTAATCGCGACGGGACGCAAGAAAGCAATTTTCAATAAAAAGGAGTAGATACCAATGTCCACGTCTCTCCATATGTGCCGGTCGTTTCTTCGATCCTTGATTCATACGACAATGACGTTTTGACGCGAGCGATCGCCAACATCCTTAACATTAACGAGACAATTTAAATATAAAAGTGGCAGTTTTAAACCTTTTGTTGTTCGCTTTATTTTTACATCATCGTACACAAAAACCCCGAACGGCGTGAGCACAACACGTTTACACAATACAGAAAGAGTATACATAATGTTGTACCTACATCCAACAAAACCATAACGAAACAAAAGCCTATGAAAAAAAAAGCTCCCATGCCGATTGATTGATTTTTTATATGCCTCGTTTTTCGTGCTACTGAAAACCATCCGATGAATTTCTTCTTTTTCCATTCAAAATGAGATCGAGCAACACGTAACCATATCACACCATTAGGTACGTCCAGTTGCTCGAGTGTTTACTTAGTAGCCAAAAAAAAGGAGCCGTTTAGGAGGAGTGAAAAAAAACCATCATGATATCTTTTCAATACCACCCAAGGTATCAAAAGAAAGACCACCTCTGTTTCAGTGACATTGCGAATGAGTTTAATCCTGCTGGAATCAATGATGATGGTCTGGCTTCTATATCTATTCACGCTTAGTATCGTGTAGATACATAGAGTATATTTGTACGCGAGGCGAGAATACCAATAAAAAATCTATACATGTTCGGGAGCCAAACTATTATTGGAAATTTTACCCCTGTTACGTATGTACATGGTAGTCGCCGCACGACGCTGACTGACGTAGGTTTCTTAATCAATTAGCTACGCATACCGAACTAATTCGAGTGTTAAATTGGCCTAGTTAAAGAAAAAAGATACCCCTTGCAATATCAGAACAATCAGACAGCTGATTATAGCTGGATACCAGAAATCGACAGGATTTTCATTTTGATTACAGATTTATTTCCATATTGATTCATCAGATTTCGAAAACTGCATATAAGTACATAATAGGAGTTGTGAAAGATCAAATTGGGTTAATTCAAATGAAAATTACTGAATATCTGTCTCTATACTTTTACGTAGAATTTTCATGGCAGGCATCCCACACAAAATTTAAAAAAAAAAGTAACTTTAGGGACTTCTGATAGTCGAAAAAGTAACCAAAAAAGTTCAAAAAAGTAACCTTTTTTTTTTATTTCAATTCATTATTTAGCCCAGAAAATGTAAAAAAATTCAAAAAATATTTATTTGTGTATGTAATACATAAACCTAGTATTATAAGGAACACCGAAACTATTTATTCTCATAATGAGCATAACCAAAATTTAAAAAAAAAACAAAAAACTAAAGGGTATAGCCGGATAAGGGGTGGTTTTGTCCCCAGCCTTGATTTTTGATCTAATGCTCCCAGATTGTGTACCTTGATGAAAAAAAATTCTGGAAAAAATTTTGGCCCCCAACCCCCTCCCTTTCGGAGCTATGACCGTTTTATTGCGCCATTTTCAAGAATTTTTAATTCCAATGGAAGTGAATGAAATTTTTTGTTCTTCGGCACAAAGTTACATCTCGTAAAGGTCTATTCAAGATAATTTTTTCATCAATTTTGGTGCACTCCTTCATGAGGTTTTGGCCATTTGAAATTTTCAACTGTAAAAAATATCTTAAAAGCGAAGTTCGACTAATTTTTGAAAATATCCTAAAAATGTGTTTTTTGACGTAGATTCACGTCACGTATTCAGTTTTGGCGATTGAGGTGGCGCAAGGGGCGAAAATTGCGAAAACCCGTAAAAAATGTTGTCATTTTAGCAAATTTTTTCAATTTTGAAGGTTCTATATGGAAAGAAATGGCCAAATGAAAAAACTAATGTCGGATTCGTGTTAAGCAGGTCAGTCAAAATACCCCGATAAACACCCTTTTCGCGATCATTTTACTTTAAATGTCGAAATTCACTTTTTTCATTGATTTTTCATGACAATAAAATTAAATTTCGAGATTTAAAGTAAAATGATCGCGAAAAGGGTGTTTATCGGGGTATTTTGACACGCTGAACACGAATACGGGATTGGTTTTTTCATTTGATCATTTCTTTCCGTATTAAATGCTCAAAATTTGAAAAAATCTCCCAAAATAACAACATTTTTTACGGTTTTTCGCAATTTTTGGCCCTTGCGCCAACTCAATCATACCAAGAAGGTTCGTAATACTAAAATGCCACTGGTGTACGAGATTTTTTTCAACTTTTTTTTTATCCAAAAAATATCAAAAATTAATTTTTTGATGAAATTTTTGAAAAAAAGTAACTTTTTGAGAGAAAAGTAACAAATAGTAACTTCTGAGTGCAAAAAGTAACAAATAGTGACTTTGCTTGAAAAAAGTAACATGGTTACTATAAAAGTAACCCCGTGGGATGCCTGTCATGGTTATTTTCACAAAGGCAAGGTGTCTACTGGATCTGAAAAATGCAAATTCTCGTTACAGGTATCACATCGTAACTTTGATGACCAATTTCGACCCAAAGTGACATAAAAGGGACTAAAATGACCAAAAATTCAATTTTTTGATTACTAAAATTTTCTAATGGCACCAACAAAAATTTCGTAAATCAACCAAGTATAAAACGACATTTGCAACCGTTCAGGAAAAATTTTGAAAAACGGCCATTATGACTTGAAAATGAGGAAAACTTGTATTTTTGGATGAAAGATCGGAAAAAGTGACCATTGCGGTGTAAAAAGTGACAAAAGTAACTTTTGAACGAGTAAAAAGTGACAAAAAGTGACCATAATCGAAAAAAGTGATTAGGTTACCGAAAAATGACTTCTCTATGATGTTTGTTCAGAGGCGGTTCGAACACAAATTGGGGGGGTGTGGGTATGAGGTTCAAAAATGCTGAGTAAAAAATTCGAAATTTCCAAATAATAATTCAAAAGTTTGAGAATTTTTCGCAATGATTACAGTAAAAACAATGTGGAGCAATATCATGGAAAGGCAAAAACACAATTTTCAGAGATCAAGGTAACAAAAACTTAAAAAGTAACATCGTGTTCAAGATTAGGTCAATTTTTAATCTTGCTCTCGCCTGGAAATTATTCCTTGGGTTTTCGGATATATTTCCATTGTTAACCCTATAATTCGCGGTTGTGCCCCATTTTGAAAAAAATTATTTTTTTGCTATTTTTTAAATGTTTGTGATGCGAGAAACACGAAACAACTTTCAAAAAAATGTTCAGCCCCCAATTTCAAAAATTACATTATGTACACTGTAGTGTACATTGCGAACATTAGGTCAAATCTTCGTTTCCTTTCTTAGTACACTACAGTGTACGTTGCGAACGATAACGTGAAACGCGACGACGTAGGTTTCTTATCTTATCTACATTAAAGTGTATACCAAGGAAGATGAATGTGCAAATTAATTTTCGTGAGATGATTTCTCTTCATTTATTCTGCATAAAACTTAATTTTGTGAGAAAACAGTGCATTTTAGCGAAAAAATGAATATAACCAAAATTATTGAGTGTGAAATTTCCTTTGTCTTATAGGTATTCATTTTTATGAAAAGCGACTAGTTGACATGTTATTTTTTAAAAAACTGCAATTCATCAAATTTTGAAACTTTACAAGTACCTATTGCCATAAAATTTGATTTTGTGTGAAAAGGAAGCATTTTAGCGAAAAAATGAACTGAACCAAAATTGTTTTGAGATATACTTCTTACTGTGTGAAAAACTATGAAACTCTATATATAAATCGTCCGTGATCCAAAAATGAACAATTCAAACCCAAACATCTTATTTTATTTTTTTAAATTATTTTTTTGAAATCACATTTTGAATAAAGTTGTCTTTTCCTTTTTCTTATAGAAAGTCTCACTTTTGAATGACTGAATCACAAAAAATTATTAAATTTGGGTTCTTTATCAAAACATCGGAAGATTCACCAAAATTGGACTGGGGTGGGGGGGGGGGGGGTGTTATTACCGCAGCATTCAATTTTTTTTTCCTCGACTATGTAACATTATCACGACTCATGACTCGCAAGACAATAACACAAGCATGTATCAATCACCTAACTAAATCTGATTACGAAATGGAATGTTTAGATCTCCAGACATAGAATAAAAATAGCTGCTGATAAAGTTTTATCGCGAAATTCTGCGATTTTAGCTTTAGTCATCATTCGCAACGTACACTCTAGTGTACATTCCAATTTATGAATGTTAGTCGGCATCATTCGCAACGTACACTATAGTGTTCATCAACTTTCGAGCTTAATTTCTTGGAAAGTTTCTTTAGTTACAGCAAAATCAAAGTGTTCATTGGAAAGAGCATACTTTTCTAAACAAAATTTCTCACTCACACTTACAATTTTTTTGATTCCAACATTTAATTTTTTTTATTGTTTTTGTGGTGTTTTGGCGATTTGTCAAAATGGAAAACTCAAAAAAGTGGAGCTTATTTTACTCATCTCTTAAATCAAGTGAGAATATCAAAAATCACTAGAATGGTAGAGAATACATCACTTTACCATCTAGTGAAAAAAAAATTGTTCCTGCATTGCCCAAAAAAATCAAAAAAAAATCCAAAGTTGGAATACACTGTAGTGTACGTTGCGAAGAATAGGGTTTTAAAAGCCATTTTTGTTCATCCCTGCTCATATTCCCTCGGTAATTTCATTGTACATAGTTGAAAAAACATACGAAATTTTCTTAGTCTACTTGATTTAGAAGATTATAGTTTCAATGTGAATATGAGAGAAATAAATTTGGCCCGAGCGAAGCGAGGGTGGAAATTTCAAGTAGAAGACCTTAAATTCAAAATGCAATAAAACAATGTTTTAAATTAATTAACTTGAATAAAAAATCAGCCAATTTTACTCAAAAATTATTCGAGAAAAAATTCAACAGAGTCGAGCGTAGCGAGGCCGAAGCTTTTGAAAAATTTGATTTCCAAACATCGAAAATGAGGTTTAATGAGAAAAAATTTGATAAAATTAGTTGGAATAATTTTGAGAAAAAATACGAAAAAAATCTTATTGTGGGATTTGGATTGTTTTGAACTTATGGAAGAAAAAATTCAATAAGGCCGAGCGCAGCGAGGCCGAAATTTTTGAAAAATTTTGATTTGGGGAGTAAATAATTTTAGAGTTGGATTGTGATTTCTGAAAGAGAACAGTAAACTTGAAATTTTAAAAGGCTCAGTTTTTCATTACCTACTTATGCTGCAAAATTTCCAAACATTTTTTTTATTTGCCAAAATTTCTAAGATTTTGCCAAATTACTTGAAAATGACTTGAAATCTCCGAAATTTTGCCGAAATTGCCAACTGGAAATTGACTGGGAGGGTATTATAACCCCCCCCCCCAATACTCCCCATTGTGCCGCCCCTGTATCTGTTGCTAATTTTTTGATTTTTATGTTTGACATTTCCATACCATTTCTTTGTACTAAAATTGCCCCAAAAAAACTTTTGTATTAGAATGCTTGCTAGTTTCTAGTTTTATGGCTACTAAAATAAAATTTTCGCTAATTTATGGTTTAATTTCTTTTTTATATCTACTAGTTGATTGGAGAAAATTTCAAAACTAGAAGAGACAAGTTTTCAAAATTCAACAAAGATATTTAAAATTTGTTAGAACAGCATGAATGAACCAAAATGGAAACGAATTAGCACTTTCCCAAGATTTCTAAATTTCTGAAAGAGATCTTTTTACAAGAATGAAGAATAGACCTTCTCGACTTCCTGGAAAGTTTAAAATTTACGAAGGAACATTTTTGAAATTTGACGAAAAAAAAATTGGCTGAAACAGCTTCAGAGAATCAAAATAAATGCAAAAAAATTGACATACCTACTTTTTTAGATTTTTGGGAAGTGGTCATAAAATGATTGAAAATTTGCAGATTCGTTCAAAATTTGCAGAAATGAGTTTCCAAAAATCGACTCAAAACATTCTAAAATGACTGGAACGACATGAGGAAGCCAAATCTGAATTTAAATACATGGACAGGTTTTCCAATACCGGTCACACGAAATTTTTATGAATTTTTTCAAATTTTGCTGATCCATGGAGCTCAAGGAAGATCTAATCTAAGAATAAGAATCGAAATTCAGACTCTACGCCTTCAAAAACACTACATACAAACAATTATGTCACATGGCAATTCAATTCTTTTCAAAATTTTAGGCTTGGAAGCTTCAGGGAGGTCACATAAAAAAAAAATGAGTCGAAATGTGGACTCGGCATTCTCAAAAATATCATTCATTTTTACCCCCCCCCCCCCCCCCCCCATCCGAAAAAGGTGAGGAGAAACTTTGGACGAATTTTTTATCGTTAAGACGAAAATGACTTGTAATATGATTTTTTACCCCGCTTCAGCTCCAATCACTCAATGTTAGGCCAATTGACACCAAAAAATAAACTGAAAAAAACTGAATTTTAAGAATTCGTTGTCGTTCTGGTTCTGAAAATGGAGGCTCATACGAGCTCAATTATCAGCTATGATAATAATCGATGAAATTTTGGAAGATCGTTTGAACTTTGAAGTATGCAGATTTACGTTTTCAAAAATTGTCCAAAAACGACCAAAAAATGATTGGAATGATGTGAAATGACCAAAATGAATGTAAACACTTCATTATTTTTCTTAGAATTTACGATCATAAAATCTTTAATTTTCGGGGAGCTATTCAAAGTTTGTGGAGACATGATAACAAAATCATTAATCATTGCAGTTTCGCGACAGAATTTGGATGTCGAACCATCATTAAAGCTATCAACATTCATAGCGAAAAATTCCTTGTTTTACCTTTGAATCATTTTTCTCAAATCACAAATTTTCAATTTCTAAAGGCACTGGATTCGTTACTTAGTATTTGAAATAAAAGATAAATCATATGAATATATGATATCTTTGGTAATCATTATTTAAAATTATGGCTTCACCAATCTAAAAAGATGATATCTCAACTCCCACTCGAAATATATGAAAATGGAATTCAAAATTCAAAAAGTGGCCCACCTTTTCTCAAAATTCACCCTTTTTACTCCGACGTCTCAATTTCTCAATTGACCAATCCGTTTAGTTTACGAGCATTCGCCTACTACTGCGTGTTCTCACGTCCAACAAATATTTCTTTCCACTTCTACTATCCTCCTTCAAAGAACAGCTCCTCAAAAGACCACCTTCACAGATATTCATATTCGAAACCACCAGTTATTCAAAATCAACGCAAAATTGAGTACTCGTCTTGTTTCTGTTTAATTTGCGCAACCAACGGCTAAAATAATACTCGTTGACTCTCCATTACACGTAAGACTCGGAATTGGCAGTTCGCATAAAAATTCTTCAACTAAATACCATCATAATCGACCCAGTCTGGCTGTTTTTTTCCTTTCTCTAACGGAAACAAACGCAGCGCCGTGCGATACGGTCTATTGAAAAAATTCCATTTCCAATTCATCGAGCTACTCTGAGTTAATAGGGGAGAAAAAGAATTAGCGCGAAGTTGTCGCCGAGGTTGAGCGGTTATGGTTTTACAAATTCATAAATAAATAACTGGGACTACATACGATGACATTGTTTATCCGCAATCCGCGCATACTTCTTTCAAATTCACTTTTTGTTTGACGCTAGAGCGATAATAGAGTACGTTTTTTTTTTGGTTTTCGGGACATTGGGCCATGCTCCATAGTTCATGCAGCAGAAGAAGCATAATAACAGAGATTTCACATTCGACGAGAACGAAAAATACATGCTTACCTAATCTGTAAATTAATCTGTTCGATACGTGTTTACTATTATTTATTACATTTCAACACTTCGTTCTGTAATGGGCTCGACAGGATAATCCAAAAAAGGAAATCCCAAACAGGTATCCAGCCTCCAGCGGCATCGGCAGCATCCTCGTACAACGGAACCAACAAATTATTTTTTCGGCCCGAAATTAACTGCCTATTATCAATTACCATTTATCGATGCGGTATTAAATAGGTAGCTGTGTTGGTCGGGACTTTTTTCATAATGAACATCCGACTTATTTATTTATTTACTACGCTAAAATATCGTATTACCAAGACAAACTAACGATCTCCCTCGAGACTACGATATATTAGTATTTTTTCTCCTTTACGACGATTCGTATCGTCGGCTCGACTGTTTGTTTTTTTCCCTCGATAGTGCTACTCTACAACGAATCAGATTACAATCAAAATTTGTTTACAGTTGGTGGCGGAATACTTGTAGGTATATTTTCGGCGAGCTACTGTAGTCGGGTCTTTTTCGCCGGCAAAAAATCTTGGAAATTCGCGAATTCTCGATGAAGGAAGGAAAAAATATACATTACAAAAAATTGGCTTCGTTCTCAACAAAAATATAGTCAAATTTTTACTATACATGGTGTTCATTAGATCTAAAAAATTAAAATTCTTGCTATTTTTTTGATTTTCCTTGACATTTTATGTAATTTTCTTGCTTCAAATTCAAGCAAAAAATAACTTTTTTTTATCCTCTGACAAAAAAATTCAAGGGAAGAAAAGTGTTGAAAATTCTTGCTTTTCGCCAGTAAAATCAATAATTTCTTGGTATTTCCTGATTTTCTTGCTACTGAAGTGAAATTCTTGCTATTTTCTGGGGTTTCTTCTTTTTCTAGTAGACACCATGTATTAGTATAATTTATGCCAAACGTTAGATTTTCTAACGTAATAATGAAGGTTCAAAGTTGAAACGAGCAAGAAATATTCTTTACTTCCCCACCTCTTGAAAATAGGTCTTCCTGTTCGAATACTTCCTTCCGAACATTCAATCTTCAAACGCTGGAAGAATCTTGAGAAAAACTCAAAATATACCCCGTTTAAAATAATAATTCAAAAGTCGGGGAAAATGATTGGAAAACCTGGAAAACTATTTCAAACCCCCAAAAGAACTTGAATGAAAATTTTCCAAAAAATATAGTACCTACCTACTTCTGCAAAATTTGTTCAAAATATTTTGAAAATTGTCTTGATGGTTTTTTGAAAAAATGAAGAGAAACCATTCAATTCAGAGCAAAAAAAAAATTTCAAGTAGAAAAATTGGGAAAAAAGTTGGTAAAATTCGCAACAAATTCCATAAAATGATTTCAAAGATTTTGAGACAGTACCATAAATAGAAAATAAGTATCAGAAAATTATCCAAGAAATGAAATGCCACAAATTCAAAACACCCCAATTTTCAAAATTTTTATACTTTCAAGATAGTATTCATTTGAAAAACTTTCACATTTTTTGAACAATTTTTTTTTGAAAATATTGGACATTTTTTTCCTAAGGTACTTTCAGACAATTTTTGTCTCGAGTAAAACCAATTTGAATAGATTTTTTCTAAAGAAACGTTCAAAGATTTACAACTTTTTCGGTACTGGTTTACAAAAAGGGGGTTTTCGATTTCCAAATCACGTTTTAAAAAGTCCCAATATGCTTCTCAAAATTTTTAAAACAAATTTTTCTTGAAAAAAATTAGTTTGCGAGCCGTATTATGTCCCCAAATGACTTGAAAGGTTTTCCATCCTAAATATGGAAACACCGATTCCTGTTTTTGATTTTAATCAAACGTTTCGGGAAGAATCTAAAAAAAATAAAAATAATCATATGTAAGGCCGTTTCATTCTCCAATTAACTTACTTTTTAAAAAATCTCAATGCCAAAAATTTAGAAATTCAAAAAAAATCTACCTTTCTACATAAATATACTTATATTTCTGGGGTTGACACCATTTTTAAAACACTTGGAGACATGATACGGCTCCCAAACTAACTTTTTTTGAAATACTGGTAAAATTTTCTAATAGAATACGATCAATATTTCTCAAAAAATATTTACAAAAGAATGGGAAACTTTCTCAAACGTTTTCTCGAGAAGTTGATTTTTCACATTCGTCTAACAGAATTTTCCTCTTAAAAATCGATAATTTCACAAATTTTTCAGGAACATCCTCTCTGGAACTGCAATTCAGTTTCAACTCCCCCCCCCCACAAAAATTTAAGAACTTTAAATTATAACTGAGAAAATTTCAAGTAGGTAAAAGGGAAAACTTCATTAAAAAAAGAAAAAAAATGTCAGGATGTCTTAAAAATCACAAAAATGAAACTTAAGACTTTTTTTGAACTAAAAATTTCAATTTTTTTCAAAATTCATTGCTATACCCTCTCGCGTTCTTCAAATTGATGAGTTCCACAAAAGCACCTAAACAATTTTCAGCTTGATGCCTCAGCAAATGAGCTCCAGTCCGAGCGAATATTTTCGTGACAAAAGGCTTTCAAAAGCTGACGTTTCGTCATTTTTAAAGAGAATAATTTGTCGTGGCAGCATTTTTACAGTTCTGCACCATTTTTTATTAAAATTTTGACCAAATTCTTTACTTTCAATACTCATTTTTAAAATCACGACTTTTTCACTACTTCCACTGGAAACCTATTTAAAATAATTGCAGCATACCTTTTCTGCTTTTTGAAACCACATCACACACATGAACAGTTTTCGCTCAAAAATCGTAAAAAATCAGAATGCCTGAATAAGGAAAGAAGTCAAGTTCAATTTGAGGAGAGGAGAGGGCTAAGAGAGGGGCGCACTCAAAGGAGGCTCAAGGGGCTCGAGCCTCCCCTTAAGCTCGGAAAGTCGAGTTTTTTATCATAAAAATGTCAAAAAAGAGTACGATTTAAAAAAAAAATTCGCCCTCGCTTCGCTCGACCTCGGGCAGTGTTAATAACTATTTCTTGAATAAACATACCATTCTTTAAATTTGAATCAGTTGAATTTGCAAAAATGCTGTTTTTTTTAATCAGTAAAATAATGATTTTTCACTGATTTTTTCGGTCAAAAATTACCAATTTCTCATCAATTTGCCATTATCACAAATCATTATTTTGATAAAAAATCTAAAATTCCCGTCATTTTACCAATTTTAGTATTTGCCATTAATATGTAGAATATAGTAATTTTACTGAAATACAACGAGATTTTTTCAATTTCATTCCATTAAAACTGCAAAAATTTTCAATTTCTCATCAAAGAACGTTATTTTCGCAAATTTTTCAACTCAAGCTCAATTTTTCTCATTAAAAGTGAAATTTCGTCTATAGGAAGTAAGACATCATTGACCCTGACCACCGCGTTCGACCAGGTCTCCGTCCGAATACAAATTCAGTTTCCAACAATTTCATCACAACGATAATTTTCATTCCAATTTACCTATTACAAATTTTAAAAATTCTCGTAGGTATAATCAAAACCAACTCAATTTTCTAAAAAAACCCTATCTCTATAGCTTTTAATAATCGTAAAAAGCCAATTTTTCGCTTCCAAAAAGTAAAAAGATACAACACCGATTAATTTTTTCAAGTCATCTTTTCACCATCGAAATATAAAATACCCACACGAAACTGTAAAAATCTAAAACCGCTCAGTCTGGACCTCTGTAAGGGTAATTAACGTTTCACATACAAATACAAAATACACTGGGTAATAGCCACGTAAACAGCTGCCACCCTTAATTTTTTACTTAATTTTAACAACTTCATTATTATGGCACGCTACGAATACAATGACTTGGCGAAATTACGAGACCAAACGCATGCCGACGAGTGTCAAGTCAAAGATACACGCACGCGATAGGCATATGGACGCATTTTAATGGCATTTCCGATCTCGTTACTCGTCCACATGGGAGATGTAATGTAAGTACTCATCCGATACATCGTATCTCTTCAAACTTCAAGTGCAACAGTCTCATTTCGTAACTTACAACAAAATACTATATCAAAATCTCCCTCAATCCCTCGTTCGTATCCGCATAATCCTCTATTTTTCGAAAAAAATAAATAAATACAAATTATCGATAATCTTCGAACGTGTATAGGTGAGTTTAGATTTACTCGCAAACCCCATTCAATCATATTGGTCAAGTGCAAAACTTCCCATGATAATATCCGATAATTACACGTCCGATCTGTAATCGTACAATAAAAACACCACAATAAAATGGCAAAACGCGACAATGTTTGCGTGACAATTGAAAAATAGACAGAAAAAAATCAAGATAATGACACACCACGTGCGTTCGCAGTACACATCCCAATTACTTGTTCAGTCATCGTTGATTACCATATTTTTCTACATTGCACATGGTCGTAGTCAATTCAATACTCCACAGAGTACGTTTCGTATACAATTTTACGATTTTTATTTTACGTCAAATGATTAATCGAGGTCATTACCATCCCCTTACGAACATATAACACTCTTGTGTGCTCATACACGTCTACGTGTGATGTTACAACAACAACAAAATATACATATACGATCAGAGATCAACCCAGGAGTGCAGGACGAAGAGAAAAAAACTTCCAACTACTACGGGTACGATGATGTTATAAAAGCGAGCCGCGCGTTAACGAATGCATTAATTCTTTGGACTGGCATCGTGTATTTGATGTAAATAGAACGTGCTTTATTCGTAATGACATACTTTTACAGCAACACTAAGTCACTCAAATTCGATCTGGAAACGTTTAATATTCTGGTTCGAAGTCGAACCTCGGCGCGTTATTCAAAGCAACCAGTTCGAGAGAAGTGTTCGGGTTAAAGCGAACCGACGCGTGGGTCTTCAGATCATAGACGTCAACGAAGATAACATATCTATTCAATCGCCTATAATCTCGAAATTACGATTACTCGTAACGATGCGATGCGATGTTGCAGCGTATCTTTGCCTAATACAGTGCACAGAGATCGGGATTTTGTAAAGGTATGCAATTAAACGTGCCAAGAGATGAGAAGTGTGGCCAGGTCTACAGCCGCAGTTATATGGTTGTGTATAGGCGTAGGCTAAGGAAAATAAATACGAGGTGTAGCGTTGCCTTTATTGTACACGAAACACCGACATCAAAGTATATTCAACACGTTCGGAAAACGATATTGTTGTTGAGCAGATACACGTCTATTGCGAAGATGCAATATTTTTTAAGGTAAGGGAGCATCGGAGCAGAGAGCGTGGATCAAGAGAATACACGTGTAAAAAACAGATTATACATTTGGGGGGGGGAGGTTCAAAAATGCCGACTAAAAATTCAAAAATATTATTTTTTGCAATGATTATAACAAAAAAATGTGAAGTAACATCATGGAAAGGAAAAAACACAATTTTTAGAGATCAAAGTAAAAAAAACTTGAAAGGTATGATCAACTGATCATACCTGATTAGATCAATTTTCAAGTCTTGCTCACACCTGAAAATTATTCTCTGAGTTTTTGAATAATATTTTCATTGTTAAAAGCCATATCTGCTCAGACCTACTCATGTCTGAAATGTTTTAAATTGAAGATGTGCTCTCCAAAGTTGCTTAAGTCAATTTTTGAAAAAAATTACAGTTAATTTTGAAGGGTCATAGCTCGTAAAGATCAAATTTTTGGAGATCGAGACTTTCGCTACATTTTTGATAAACTAGGAGAATACTATTAGGCCGAGCGTAGCGAGGCCGAAGTTTTTGAAAAATTTTGATATGAAAGGTAAGTAAACCTCTTAAAAATTACCAAAAGACCATAATTAAGTGCGATTAGTTCCATTTGTAATAAATTTATTTACCTTCATTTCTACTTTAATCAAAAAATAAAATTGAGTTATTTTTTATTACTTTTGCTACAAAATTTCTAACATTTTTTTTTTAATTTGCCGAAATTTTGCCGAATTTACCGACTGGAAATTGGCTGGGGAGAATTACACCCCCCCCCCCATTCCTCCCATCGCACCGTCCCCTGGCTACATCTAGAGACAGAGATGTTTAGAAACAGAGACAGAAACGTCTAGAGATAGAGACGGATATGTTAAGAGATAGAGACAGATACATCTAGAAACAGAGATGTCTAGAGACAGGGGCAAAGATGTCTAGAGACAGAGACATCTAGAAACAGAGACAGATACATCTAGAAACAGTGGCAGAGACAGATATGCCTCGAGACAGAGACAGATATGCATAGAAAAAGAGACGGAAACAGATACTTTTAGAGACAGAGACAGAAACGTCTAGAGATAGAAACAAATATCTCAAGAGACAGAGACAAATAAATAGAGACAGAGACAGATAAGTCTAGAAACAGAGACAAAGATCTCTAGAGACAGAGAAAGAGCAAAACCTCCTATATACAAGGCTTGAGTGCTGGGAAAATGACGTCACAAACGTGGTAATTTTTAAAGCTTTTTGATTGGTTATTCACAAGTTTTCACTAAATTCACACAGTTTTCAGGTCTGTTTACATCTTTCTGCGCATGCGCGAAGCATGTAAACACAAATAAAAACATACAGAATCAATGTGAACTGAGCGAAATCCAGAAAAAAATTACCATGTTTGTGATGTCATTTTGCCATCACTCAGGCCTTGTATATAGGAGGTTTTGGACAGAGATGTTTAGAGACAGAGAGTTCTAGCCCTCACTTGACCCTCTCCCTCCCCCCAGCCACAAAAAATAATCTATGTTGTATTTATAAATTCACATTACACTTACATCAAATAGGGATTTTCAAAGCATTATAACATGAAATAATGTCTTTTCAGGACATTAAAAATCTAATTTTTTTTCATAGCTTTGCGCTGTTTGAGATGAAAGATGAAAGTGCGGAAGAAGGCTCCTTTTTTACCCTTCCCGATTTTTAGCAGGTGAAAAAAGTCAGTCCCCCTTTTCCACTTCGAAAAATCAAAAAAAGTTGTCCAACACAAGACCCCTTTTGTGCCTCTCAATTTTTGATTCTGACGACGCCACTGGAGTCGCCAAAGGATACCCGGGTTAAGATGGGTGAATTGGCCTGAGAGCTACTATTTGAAACTAACCATCAGACATTATTGAGGGCTCCAAAAAAATATTTTAGGACTCATTTTCCACCTCCCACCTCCCACTTCACTCCATTTCACACACCCCCCCCCAATATCGATAAGTACACATAAAATGGGTAAAAACCAGCGATGGAAGAGCCTTGCTCAGAGTGCTCCCACTCTTGCTCGCTCATTTTCTCTCTGTTATTTTAGGCTCTCACTCTTCACTCACTCTTTTGAAAATTTCAATCATGAATCTTCTTGCTCATTTTTTAAAATGATTCTTGCTCTTCGCTCCTGGCTTGCTCTTCAAATTTTTCCAAAAGAAAATCACATATGAAATTTAGTTTTTATTCAAAGTTGTCTCAAAAATATTATTTTTTTCTCATTTTTCACTATTTTTGCATTTTCAGTCTTCATAAACCCACTAACACAGAAAAATAAAGAAGAGCGAGGCCGGAAAAAATTTGCTGGCTCTCGCTCGGCTCTCGCTCTGCTCCCGCTCTTCCCAGGTTAATCACTCTATATAGCGAATGCTCTTCAAATGAGTTGGTCGATTTTTTTTAGGAGCACTCTCATTAGTTTTGAGAATTCAATTTTTTTTGCTCTTTGCTCTCACTCTCGCTCTTTCAAAAAGTACCACTCTTTCAGGCTCCCGCCCCCGCTTGCTCCCGGCTCTTCCATCACTGGTAAAAAATGAAAAACAAGCGTATTTTATTGCTTGGGGTATCTATTTTATTTTTTTTTGACAAACTTCTACCACTTCAAAATTTTCAAAATTTATTTGTGGTTTATGTACTTATGGATAAATAGCACTCATTTTGAAGGAAAAAATTCCATTGCCCCCTTGATTTTTCATGTCAAAAAGGGAGTTCAAAATTTTCAAAAAGGCATAACTCAGAGAAAAGTTTTCCAACAATTAAAAAAAAATCTAGGGTTCTTCTAAATATCTAACCGTTAGGTATCTAAAAAAAACGGGACATTTTTACATGAATTTAGCAAAAAACGAGAAAATTATGAAAAATTGAGGGTGGGCTTTTGGCTAGAATGCATTGGCTGCATGACGGAATGGATATTTTTGAATACAAAGGCACATTTTTTCGCCTGTTCTTCTGAACCAAAAAATCTGAAAAAATTACCATTATATTGTACCAAGGTAGGACCATATTTTTACCTACCAAAAAAAAAAGTACGTCTTTTAGTTCTGAAATCAGAGCGATTTTAAGGTTTCTAAGTGGGGGTTTGGCTTGAAGGCGGTGCAAAAAAATCGGAAAAAATTCTCAAAAGTTGGTTATCACTTTCCCAGTAAACTACATAAATTTCAAAATTTTTGGTTCATTACTCATTAGGTTTATAAAATGTGGTTTTTTGAAGAAAAATCAATAT
The DNA here is from genome assembly GCA_033439095.1 of Pseudococcus viburni. Classification (NCBI taxonomy): domain Eukaryota; kingdom Metazoa; phylum Arthropoda; class Insecta; order Hemiptera; family Pseudococcidae; genus Pseudococcus; species Pseudococcus viburni. The sequence goes on along the minus strand of JAVBJF010000043.1, from coordinate 1,394,275 downwards.
TTTGGGTGGTGGGGGCGGAACAGAGAGAGGTGAGAGCTGGAGAATGCGCCTGAATTTTTTTTTGGAGTCCTTAATAATGTCTGATGGTAAGTTTCAAAAAGTAGCTTTTAGGCCGATTCACCTATTTTATTTCCCTTTCCATTCCATTCCAGACAATTAAATATTTTGAAACGGAAAAATTTGTTCTTCTCATTTATCAAGGGACTTGGTGGCGATCTCGAATGGAATTTTCAAAAAATTTTCCATTTTTAAAGGGGGGGGGGGTGTCATTAAGAAGTATAATTTTCCTAAGTTGAAAAAGTGGCACGCACCTACCACCACCACCACCCCCCCCCCCACCGAATTGAAAAATATCAATTTTTTGGTAATGTGGAGATCAGTGTGGGGCACAGGGGAGACGAATCGAGAAAGTAAGTCGATATTTAAGCTCAGCACCCTCGAATTAGTTAAAATTGATATGCCACACGCTATTTTCATTTTTTGCATGCGTTTTCTCAAAATTGAAGGACTAGGAGACCACTAAAAATTCGAATCCAAAATACTCGTATACGCAAACATACGAACTCAGTGCCCTCAAAAACCCAACAGTTGACATGGAATGAGCGAAAATTGACCTAAAAAAGTTTCAGTGGACTACAGGAGATCAAAACGGTTGAATCTACTTTACCTACCTCTTTTCTCGAATTTTTGTAATTTTGAAAAATTGTCATTTTAGGACAGTGGTAAAAAAAAATTGTGCTAAAAGTGACAATTTCCACCAAAACAGACAATTTCCAAAAAAAATAATCGGTACCTACTTTTTGGCAAAAGCCAATCGGGGACAAAATTGATAACGTGTTACCAAAACCCTTCTTTGAGTTCATCTCCATTGGTATCTTTACCATAACGAGATATCATTGCAATTCTCACACAACTGAATCCAATTCGGCTACGTCTGGTCTCGCAAACTTCCCAAGGTCGTCAAATCAGTAAATTATCCACTCTTTGACACATTACGGCTACGTGTCAATCAACGGGATGCACTTGTGCTGCAACATGCATCTGCAGCTATCCAGCTACCGTCTAATCTGACTATAGAATTTAACGGTATCACACAGCGAAGAAGGTGTCATCGTCGGCGGATATTCAAATCGCGATTACATCACCGAAGTGCAAAGAAGCCTGGGAAATACCGCGGGATACCGTTACCAAAATCCCAAAAAGAAAGCCTTTTACGATCTTAGCCTTTGATTTTTCTCGGAAAAGAGGATATACGAGCACGTTACGGTGATTTTTTCTACCCATTTCGCAGCTCGCTGCTACCGCGCGACTGGACTCTTTCGATTCGTGTAAACCCATTAAACAGTAGTTCACTGCTGGAGACATACTCGTAACAGCGCGACTGAATAATTTATTAAAGAGGTAAATGAAATCTTTTAAAAAGTTGCCCATATATCGGGGTTGGGGTTTTCACCCCGTTCCGTCTACGCTGCGTGGTGCTGATATTATAGGTATACATTTGCGAAACATCGACAGTACAGTCGCAGTCGTTTCTTCTATATATGTTTATACTATTCATTTATACGTACACTCAATATACGTATGTACTTTGACGGTGGCTAATAGATCATGATCGTCGGTACTAATTATAACTATTATATTGGCCACACGATGATAAGGCAGCGTACATTAAATTACTACGATATTATTGATGATGATAATAATAACAATAATTAAGCCGAAGGAATATAAATTATCCTCTAACAACGTTTGTTTTTCCCTCTACTTCAATACGGTTTATACCACTACACGATATGCCGCCAGTAGGAGGAGATATATGACGAGAATGACGATTCACAGAGAAGACACGACAACAACAGGTGCGTATTCTCACGAGCCACAATGTTCATCTTCCTCCTCCTCGGTATGTTTTAGTTTTTTTTTTCAAATGTTTTTTTATTTCGCTGTTATACGATCTGATGCCGCGCCAAAGCTCATTTTATAACAGGTATTTTTACACGGTATCGTCGTCCGATTCTTCAACAATAAAAATACTGATCAGAGGTGAAGTGGACGATGGACGTGGTAATTTGTTTCTCTTTTGGTCATTTCTTCTTTATTCCGGCGATAATTCGCGTAACTCCTCCTACTCACTCGATTAGGTAAATTTTTCCATCGCTTTGTACTCGTACCTGTAGGAAACGTCCGCCATAAATAATTAATCTCTCGATTGCAAACCATAAGTATACGAAATACGAGGAACATCGAATGTGATGGGGTGGTTTCGAGGAAATACCCGACTGTGAGGATACGTGCCGGGAAGATTGATTGATTTACAATCAGTACATAAATTTATTGTTGTCGTGTGTACGAAACGAATACACATTAATAGAACAAGCAACGTAGAAAATGCTGTCTGAAATTTAATAGGTTATTTTTACAGTATTTTTCGCGCTGATCACTGGAAAACTAGGGAAAAAATTCCAGCACGTCAGGATTTTTCACAATTTCAATTTTTTGTTGACATTTTTTTTTACACTTTTTGACAACTTTTGACGCTTGCAGTCAACTTTCAGAACAAAGGAAATGTTCTACGAAAAAAATGAACGGAAAATAAGTTGTAGAGCGTAAAATTTCCTTTCTATAGAGGCGAATTGTTTTTTTTTCTAAAAAGCTAAGCTTTCGAGATATTTTAGTCGAAAGTTCAAAGTTCAACGTTTACCTCTTATTGAAAATGTCTTGAAAACTAAGTTTCCTAGAAATAGAAATGCGCCCTAGAAAGAGCGGCTTAGGGAGCACGAGCCCAACCTCTCCCCCCCCCTTCAAACTTGACAAAGAGATTTTTCATTACAAAAATGTCAAAAAATGCATTTTTTTACTTTTTGAACATTTTTTTTTAATTTTGCACTTGCTTCGCTTGGACAGTATTTTATTACTCATCTATTATTTTCTTAAGTAAACATATGACTTTCTAAATCTGAATCAGTCAAATTTGATGAAATTCTGCATTATATAAATTTTCACTGATCCTTCAATCAATTCCCAATTTGGCGGAAAAAACAGTAATTTTGACTAAGAGATTAGTGAAAATCACGAATTTTCAATTAAATTTGTTTCACTGATTCAAAAAAGTAGCATTTTATGTACTAAATTAGACTGATTCAGATTTCTGAACCCACGAAAAAAAAAAATTGATTGTTTGTTCCAAAATTTCACAATTTTTCAATTTTTCTTGGCTCAAATCTGTATGTGCAGTGGCGTAGCCAAGGGGGGGCGACTGGGGCGGTCGCCCCCATGGCCTTTTTTTAAAAAAAATTTTGAGCAAAAAAACGTCTGTTTTGAACATTACAAATTCAATTTTTTCAAAGCTTCGACCTCGCTTCGCTCGGGCATGAACAAAATCATAATTATATCAACTAATTGAGGCAATATTGCAAAAAAATGCTCCCTTTTAACCCCTTTCCCTAAAACCTTCTAGTTATCCAAGTCTTCATACCCTCTTTGTACCCTTCTGAAATATAAGCTTCCAATGCCACTGCATAAATTTGTCATTATTTTTGGTTTTCAAGGTCAAAATAATTGGCATGGAAGTTGTTTGCTCCAAAATTTAAGTATTTTTCTGCAACTTTTACCTAAATATTTATGAAAATGATTCCAAATTTAAAGAAATTTTGTGGCGAGGGAGGAAGGGAGGGCTAAACTTGAAATTTTTTAAAAATTTACTTGAAATTTCTCAAAAAATTTTGAAAGCTCTGAACTCCCCCCCCCCATGAGACTGGCTACGCCACTGAAAATATGTAGTGAAAAAATACTTGCTATGTTTCAAAACAACCACAGAAAATTTGACATAAAATCTCGTTCTTGCCCCCCCCCCCCCTTTGACAAAATCGTGGCTACGCCACTGTGTATGTGGATTACCCGCCTACTAAAAATATCCTGATCATGCCAGCGCCATTGAAATAACAGATTACTAAATTTTTTCATTAAATTTTTATCCCTTCCATTTTTTTCTCGAATTCTCAGCCCCCCCCCTACATAATTTCTGGGTGCGCTAATGCCTAGAAAAAAACTAATGGAACTTCACTCTCTCATTCTGAATCAGTGAAAGGTCACTGATAAATAGTCAGGATTGCAGCACAGGAAAAATCAGCAAAACTTACTGTTTTTCAGTGAATTTTTGCTAATTTTTCAAAGATTTTCACTGATTTTTCAGCAAATTTCAAAAATTTCACCGACTTTTCAGTAAATTCTCACTGACTTTCCAGTGATTTTTCTCATTTATTTGTTTTCAGTTAGAAAAGAATTCACTGATTTTCTCCTGTGCTGCAGTCCTGACTTGTTCTCAGTGATTTTCGATAATTTTCACTGATTTATAATTGAGAGAGTATACTGATGGGAAATTTCACCCTACATGTTTTATACATTTTTTTCGTAAGATATTCCCTGTGTCCATAAATTAAAATCGACTTCAAGGTACATATAAAAAAATTTCGAAAAAAAATTCAAATTGGAAGAAATGTTGACGAGATGGAGAAAAACTGAAATCATATTCGAACTCAACGCTAAAAAGTAGCTCAGAATGACCAATCAGAATCGATTACAAGGAAAAAATGGTTGAATCACTGGCCTGGAATATTTCAATTATTGTTACCAATGAGAAGTATTGAAAATGCGGTTCACTACAAAAAAAATCGATTTTCCAAGAAAATCAAGTCCTCCAAAAAAAATTAATAGACCATGAATCGTAGGGCGTAAAATTTCCTTTCTGTAGAGTCCAATTTAGTTTTTTTCTAGGAGTCTTAGATATTTTCAATAAAATATAGTTAAATTTGAACTTTCAACTCAAATATCTCGAAAGCTAAGCTTTCAAAAGGAAAAAATCAATTGGATTCTACAGAAAGGAAATTTTACGCTTTAAAATTTATATTCCATTGATTTTTTTGTAGAACCCTTTCTTTGTCCAGGAAATCCAAAAGTTATATCAAAAAATGTAAAACAAAATTCTCATCAAAAAATTCAAATATTATGAAAAATCCATGGCGTAGCCAGGGGATCTGCACCCCTCCCCCATGAGGTCAAAAATCTACGTGAAAAAATGTCCTCTTGGGAGCACGAGCACTAAAAAATCAAGTTTTGTTATTATTATTGATTTTTAAGGTCAAAATAGTGCAGTCAATTACTAGCAAAGTAAAAAAATAATACCTTTGCCCCATGGGTGTTCTTCAGACAATAGAATTATACCCTTTTTTCGGATAGATAATATCACGTAGAATAAACGAATGTGAAAAATCGAAAGGGTTCGAGTGATTTCTACATTTCTCAAATTCGCCAATTCTAAAAGTTCTGGGAGACATCGAAAGTTTGAATTATTTTAACCAAAATGACGATTCGATACGTAGGTAAAATAAGGTAGATAACGAAATACTTGAGAAAAGTTTTCATTCAAGTATCCTATACATCCGAGTGTCTATACCTATACCTATAGCATTAGTTGTACGAAATATTTCTCCGTGGTCAACTTCTGTATTGACATTAAATCGTGGAAAAATTATACTACGGGCCTCTTTATGCATAAATAATTTGAGAAAATAATAAAATAGAGGTATGTTCGTGTTTCGCATCCACGAAAAAGTTTTCTCAATATTTCAACAAATGTCTTCAAATATTTGGATATATTTGAACGAAGCACGCAGCAAGATCGATTTACGGAGAAATAAGTAATTTTTGAAAATTTCATTAGGTTTCTTTCCCAAGACTGTAATTTCTTGTTGGATAAGAAAAATACTGAAAAATTGAAGTTTGGTCATTAGAATTAGAGAAGGAGTGGAAAGGGAGTCAGCTAAATGAATTCATGGATTATTTTTGAGATGGTTCTTAGGCTGAAAGTCTCCCCATCGATTCCCTTCCGTGAGTACATTTTTATAACAGAGGTACCCGCTGTACCTTAAATTTGAAATTAAAATCGTTTAAAGATTATTTTAAAGATAAATTGATATAAACCACCTTTAAAAATTGATACGTAAATACTGTGCCACATTTTTAAAACATCATTTGAAAATTTTCTCAAATGATTTTAGCTTTTTATCAATTTTCAAAAATTTTTGGGAAGCAAAAAATGATGTAATTATTTTCACTTCTGAAGGTATAGGTGTGAATTGAGTCGGAGAGGGGTTAAGGAAGATCTTTGATCTCGAAATATTTGGCACCTACGTAAAGGATGAAGCAGAATGAAAAAGTGATTTTGCCAAAGGACAGATACGAAATACAAGGTTCGAAGTTGATTCATTAATGGACGTTCAGAATTGACCAAATTAACTTCCAATTTCCATCAAAAATTCTGATCACCGACCTTAAGAGCCATACGTATATTTTTAGAGAATAGTTGGTTGATCAATAAAGTAGTTATTAGAATTCAAAGTAGGCAAACATAAATTTTTCTTCCTTTTTGAAAAATGGGTTTCCATGGATCAATCACAATACAATTTTTTTCGAAATATATTAAGACTTGAGAATATATTTCACTGAAAATGTAAATGGTCTAGGGTTGAAATATCTCGAGTCTACTCGAATTTTTCCTTGGAAGCTTGATGGACGATTTCAAGTTGCCACGGATTCCTACGAAGCCTGGCCTGGCTCGAAATCTGCTTGAAGTCAACCTGGATTTTAGAAAGTTCAAAAGAATTGGATAATAAAGAATAGTCGAATAGAAGGCGAGAAAGGATGAGATAAGCAGATCTTGAAATTGAGGAAGGCCACACAAGAAAGACTCCAATAAATTCACCTGTTTTAATAATTTTCAAAATTTCAAATAAATTCAAAATTTTTTATAAAAGTAGGGTAATGCAGATATCCAATAAAAATTTCGCTGGCATGGGAGGTATGATTTCTCATCTTGACTTCTTTCTCACAGAACGGAGTGTTCAATAAAATTTCAAAATTGCGATATTAGCGAAATTTTTGCATGTGTTTTGTATAGGATTTTAAAAATAGAATAATATTAAGTTTTCAGAATCCTAAAATTCGAACGCACATTTTTCATACTAATTTTTCAACCTGTACTGAATAAAGTTAAATTTTGAATTGTTGATCCCTCCTTCCCTCCCTCCCTCACATCCACATTCTTTCTCGCTATTTATTCACACAGCTTTAAAATTTTAAATCCTCGACTCGAACTCAAAACTCTAAAAAAGGCAAAACTTTTTTTTTTCAAAGAACGTTCTTTTTTCAATTTTTTCTAATTTCTATTGTTTTTTATCATTTAAACAACTAAGTACATAAATTAATACAAGTCAATCATTATCCTCCATCAGATATTTTTAAAAATAAAAACAAAATTCACAAAATTTTTGATTTTTTGGAGGAGGCGGGAGAGAAAAAAATTTTGATTTGAAATAAGTTGTCTGTACGACTTTTTAGAAAACAAGGATCTAGCAAAAACAGTATTTTTGCAAGATAAGTAGAATTGTTGATAAAGGTTAAAGAGTAAAGATCGTTTTGAATTTTTGTCAAAAGTTGAAGAAGTCCACCTTTACTTCTACCGGCTTAGCTTTAAAATTTGACGTTTAAAATGGTTTCAGTTTTAATACCAAGACGTTTTTACCCCAAAATGTTTTTGACACTAATTTTTCATCATTAATAATACTACTCAATATCCTTAAAAATGATCACCATTTTCATGTTTTTAGATAATCAGCAAAAAATCTAAAAAAAAGCTCATTATAAGATTTCTTATTTTTTTTTTTCATTTTACACTGAATATCTAAGAAACACGAAAAAGCATATTTTTCAAGAATCTTTGAAAAATGAAATAAGTATACTTGAAGAAGAAAAATAAAGTGATAATGTCTTTTTAGAAAAAAGGCTTCCATTCTAAAGCCATAATTTTTTTGAATTTTCCAAATTTTTTGAACATGGTTAAATTTTAAGGCCAAATGAAGAGAGGTAAAACAGTCCAGACCAAAAAAATAATACATAAAATTTTGATAAAGTAGGTATACTAAAAATTTTTCAAATTGGGTTCTTAACTTCTTATCACGAGTAATTTTTAAAATAACTCAACTTTACTACGTGGATAACACAAGTCGACACGATTTTTGTGTTTGGGTTCCGGGAGCCAAAAATGTAATTTTTCAAGAACAAATCTTATAGAAAATTTTAAGCTGAATCGAATGCCGCAAACCGCAGACCTCTATCTCTTTTAGAAAAAAAGTTACGGTTAAAACTTTCCTAAATTATGTGAAAAAATCACATTTTTTTCGCCTTGCTCGCGGAAAAGATGAGATTTCTGAGAAATCTAAGCGTTCTATGACCATAATAACCATGACAAAAGTTGTATGTAGAGAATTAAATTTCCTATCGGATAGCTGCATTCAGATTTTTCCGGGAGGCGTAGTTTTCGAGATATTCTCGAGTAAAGTTGAACATTAGTTGAGGCAATTGAAAAAAAAAAGAGAAATGAAGCAATTTTTGGTTGTCAAAAGTTTTACAGCGAAAAATTGTGGAAGGGGTGACTACTCTCCAAGAGTTACCACGCCCTCGTGCTAATTTTTTCATGAGGGCACCCCCCCCCCCACCTTTAAAAACGGATTTTTCCTATATATCTCCAGGGTTTGATTTTACCAAAGAAGTTGTTCAGTAGGTACTTTTTTTATTCTACGTTTAATTTCCTACAATTTTTGCCCGGAAAAAATGTTTCGTGCGATCATTTGGAAAGGAGGTTTAATGCTTTACCTCATAACTGCACCAATAACATTCCAGCACGTCCAAAATTGTAAAATGAAGTGAAAATCACAAATTCTTTTTTTTTTTTTGCAAGACCATGTATTAATTGTAATTTATAATAAAATTTCGAACCTACTATTATTTTTCGTTTGCATGGGTATTGATTGTAATTCATAATAAAATTGTATAACAATCACTCATTTTTATTCAAAAAATTGCTAGAGTTTCTGCACAAGCAAATTCGAGAATTTCACTATTCAAAAGCTTCGAAAACGTTGACTAATGGAAGAAATCTAACCATCCATAGCGGTTTTCCCCGTTTTGGAAGGAGGAGAGGGGGGCCCTCATGAGAAAATCAGCACGAGGTCGTGGTAACTCCTAGAGGTTAGTCACCTTTCACAATTTTTCGCTGTAACACTTTTGACAGCCAAAAATTGCTTCTTTTCTCTTTTTTTCTCAATTGCCTCAACTAATGTTCAACTTTACTCGGGAATATCTCAAAAACTAAGCCTCCCGGAAAAAACTGAATGCACCTATCCGATTGGAAATTTAATTCTCTACAACTTTTGTCATGGTCATTATGGTCGTAGAACGCTTAGATTTCTCAGAAATCTCACTTTTCGGTGAGAAAGGCGAAAAAAATGCGATTTTTTCACATAATTTAGGAAAGTTTTAGCTGTAACTTTTTTTCGAAAAGAGATAGAGGTCTGCGGTTTGCGGAATTCGATTCAGCGTAAAATTTTCTATAACATTGGATCAAAAAATTATTTTTTTTCAATTTTTTCTCAAATTCGTGTGTATTGTTTTTGAAAAATCACATTTTTGCCCCCTCCCACCAAGCAAACTTTGGAAGCCACGAATGAGCATATTGGTGTATTTTGATGTCTAGAATCAGAATTTGGCCATGAGAACTGAAACACAGAACTTTTTTTTGTCGACTTGTGTAATGGGTACACTCCATAAACCACACTTCCAACTCCAATCACACCAATCTCCAACTGAAAAACCATCCTCGAGTCATTTTCCAACACCACGCACAATCGACTTATACAAAACAAAACCACAAAGTACCGCTTTCATTCTTCACTCGAGCTTCCATTCTACGGCCTTTTGACCTCCCCACGTCAGTCACCAGCAGCATACGCTGACACCACAACCGTTACACCAAAATCCGCATCTTCAACTCATTACGACGCCAAAAAAAACACAAGAGGGAGAAAACCAACGTACAAACCACAAACTGATGATAGAAATATCATCGACGTACCTCCATCCGTAAAGCATGGGCCAAGAAAGTGAGAAACACTCGTATCATTGTTCGATTAAAGGTAACTATACTACATACGAGAATATACTCTTGATATGGTGACTCATGCTCTTGACGTATAACCTGTTGCCGGCATCATGCTTCATCAAAGCTACACAACTTACTTGATGCGGCGAACAATACACATTATCATGTTCATTTCACTCGAAAACATCTTCGCTCCGTTTTACAATTTTAAATTACAACACTCGAGAAGAAAAGTGAGACAGAGAGAAAAACTCAACGCAACGTCCTAATCTTATAAACCTAAACCAAAATATGTAAGCATATTTATCAATCTATGAACTTTCGGATGTGTTACAAAGAGAGCTTTTGTTTAATAATAACTCGACGCGGATTTGAATGATTTTCTGACAACCTAATACAAGCACCAGATCTTCGAACGTCATTTGTTATAAGTTACCGTATGCCACACGAAACGAAGGCGTCGACCTGGTCGATTTTTAATTTCCCAACTGCAGTACTTACGTTTCACAAACCCGAGTTGGTAAGGTACATCTTTTGTTCGCACATATATTTAATAAAGAAAAAAAAATTATGAAAAAAACATCATTCAAATTGTTACATCTCTGTGTGTTTCGAAATTATATTAAACAACAAAAACACCGCTCTAGTTTAAAATTTCTATAATGGAGATACCTAAGTTGCCACAATTTTCAACAGGTTCACGACTACAGACAGTCGTTTTCTCATTCACGTGCATGCCGACACAGCAGCACTTATGCAATTATATCTGGATTGAAATGGCGAAACATGGGAGTTCCTGGTTCAATTATCTTATCACTGGGCAGATTTAGAGAGTAGAAAAAGGCATAAAGAAACGTTTTCAATTCCAATGGAATTAGTTTCATTTCCAAAGATTTGTTATGAAACAAGAAACAATCATTAAGTTGAAGGGAAAGGGTTGGAGGGAGAAGAAATAACATGAAATGCGAGCAATTTTTGGGCTTAAAATGACATTTCATAAAAAGGAAACTCAAAAAACAAAGATGGGACTCTTTTTGATGGCTTGGATTCGATCATTGTCGTAAAATTATTACTGAAATTTGCTTGAGACCTGGCAGATAACTGATTTCAATAGGAAAAAATCATCAAGTTCATATTTTGATTTTTTAGGCCAGTCCAATTATCATTGTAATTGAATTTCTCATTCGAATCAAAAATGAAAATTGAGGGGTTCAACAAAATAAACAAACAAAAAATTTATAGTTTCAAAAAACCAAAATGAGTGACATGTGCTCAAAATCATTTCAGAGAAGTGGAATTGAAATGATTTAGTGCGTGCTACCTAACTGTTCCCGAAAGTTCTACTTTCAGAAAATGTGGCAGCATCCGCTTTTACAAATTTCAGGCATGCCACGCAGATTTTGGGGGAAAATAGTGACTTTAGTGACTTTTTATGAGGCAAAAAGTGACCAATTTTTCATTTTTCTTCATAAATAAATACACCCCCCCGCAAAAAAATCATAACTCAAACTGTATTTCTCTCTGCAATAGTGCAGAAAATGTTGTTTTTTCTGAAAAATTTTTTCATCAAGGGTAAGGATGCCATATTTCGACCACTTTTTTTCAAACTTCCACCAATCAAAGACTTATGGAGGTAAAAACGTCAGAAATGGCTTAAAAAATACATTGATCATTCCTCCACCACCCCCTAAAATTCTGAGCCGATACGATCATTTTTTGTGATTTTTTTCTGAGGGAATTCAAAAATTGATTAACAAAATTTTGGGTTTCTAATTTCGACCACCAGCTCCCCCCCCCCCATTTTAAGATGAGGGATCGGTTGTACATTTTTCTTATTCTACTTAGTAATAGGATGTAAAAAAAAACGCTCCTAAAAGTCGATTAACCCGATTATTGGTAATTATTTGAGGTAATGGAAAATTTTCAAAATTGATTTTTTCTGAAGGCCCTAGCTCCTCCCCATGACATCCTGAGAGAAAATGGTAAATGACAAAATTGTTCGTTTTTTAATACTTTACAACTTTTGTTTCAACTATTTTTTCATTAATGGGTAATTTCGAATGTTATCGACGAAAAAACAAAATTTGAACCCCCTTACTCCCCAAAAGGAGGACTAAATTATGCACCAATTTTAGCAAAGTTCAGGAATCTTAAAATACATACCCTACTACGAAACTTCCCCTTTCTGCTGATTTTTTTTGGGGTCAAAACCTAAAATGACTGTACTACTATGCTATTTCGTTTTTTCCAATTTTCTCCGCTAGATTTGCCTGTAGGGTTGTTATTTTGGTCTCAAATTGTTTATCTGTGAAAAAGGGGCATGAAAATTTTTTTCCCAGTAGATTGCGTCTATAGCGGCCGAAATTAGGAAGCGGTCGAGATTATGGCATTACGAGTTTAAAAATATGCTTCAAATAACTGAAAAAGGAATAGACTTTTTTATAATAATACATTTATAATTAATATAACTTCCGTCTAAAATAAGTTTTTACTGAAAATAATCGTAATATTCTGTATCTAAAAATTACGAGTCCTAAAAAATAAACTAGTAATTTTTTAAATTTTATGAAAGAGCGGAGGGCCGTTTGAATGAAAAAAGTGACTTTAGAGTGAAAAAACGGACTAATAGTGACTTTTGGCCAAAAAAGGGACTTTTAGTGACCAACCCTAAAAATAGGGGACAAGTCACTAAAAAAGGTGACTCTGTGGCATGCCTGAAATTTTTAAAACGGATCCAAGTATTAATGGCTGTATTTCAAGCAGATTCAGTTGAAAAGTCCATTTTAAAGAAAAATTTAATGGAGAACATTGATTTTGATCATGGTTTTTCTTTTAACAAACTTTTCATATTGATAAAATAATAATTCCTTGGCACGTTATAGGAACCTTTTTTCTCAATTATCTTGAATTTTTTCTACGTAGCATATCAAGTACCTATTTGTTTTAAATAAGTACCTAATATAAAAAATTTAGGATAAAAATAAAACAAAATTTAATTATCTAGGTATAATAAACTAATCTTCTTTAATTGAAATACAGTTCTCATTTCTCTTTTTTTCATTGTATAGTTTCCAAATACCGCTTGGAACCTACTACCTAACTATCAGTGATGAAAACAGAAATGATATCAGTTTCAGTTTCAGTTCTCAAAATTTTTTAGTTTCGATTTCGGTTCTCAAAATTTTTTAATTCCAGTTTTCAGTTTCAGATTTTAGTTATTTATCTTTTTTTCTTTTAATTTTTACCAGGGCAAAACAATAGAGAATGTGGGGTAAGCTAGTTCACCCTCCACTTATATTTACCCAAAAAGTCAGCACATTTCGTTGTAAATCAACAAATTTTCTCTACAAAGAAAATTTCATAGAAATTAGCAAATTTTTTCAAACAGTCAGGAAACTTTGTTATGATTCGGTAAGTTTTCTCAAATCGTCGGTAAATTTTTTCAGATGGAAAATAGTGTACAGATACACCATCAGGGTGTCTGCCTTTTCTCGACTTTTCCCCATGGTATCTACCTCTCAATTTACCCCCCCCCCCAAAAAAAAAAAAATCAATGAAATCAAATCTATTACAAAAAAAAATCAAACGGAAGGAAATAAGTATTTTAAATCAAAACCATAAAAAATTAACGCATTCTGTAACTTTTCAAAATTTCTCAAGTTGTCAAAAATTGGTGAAAAAGTAACATTTGAAAAAAATTTCACTCCATTAGGTAAGTACATGAGGAATGCATGAAGGCTGCAGAATCAATTTATTCTCGTAATGTACAGTTCGAAATGGAACAACAGAAAAAACTGGGGTCATATGAAGAAACATTAAAAAAAGACAATTTTTAACCAAAATTTTCTAAAAGTTGATTATTTTTATATTAAAGAAGGTATAGTTACTGCTCGGGCGAAATTTTTTTTTGAAGAATTCATTACAAAAGGAGCAAAAAACATTTCCTATAGTGATTTTCCCTTCTGATTTCTTAAAAAAATCTCTGTGAAAATTCCAAAATTCTTCGATTTTTATATATTTTTGGAGAATAGACACAATGTATGTCCCCTTTTCCAAAAAAAATTGAAAAGTTTTTGAAAATTCCTATCGAGATCGCTACTAAATCTTCCACAAGACCTAATTTTGTCCGCTTCAAATATTCACTTATTGTCTAGCATAGAAGGGAAGAAGGTTTATTATTTTAAGAATGATGTGTGTAAATTTATGACCCCGAGTGAAGCGAGGGCGAAATTTTTTAGAAAAGTGGTTAGAAATTTGAACCTTCTTAAATTTTTTTGTTTCGTAGAAAGCGAAAAAAAATCAAGTAGTTTGGGAAAAATTCGCTACTTTTGATGAATTTTGGGTAATTTTGCGACTTTCGCGACCGATAGACACCCTGACCATGGGAGATCATTAAGGAATATAAGTTTTTTGGAAGCGAAAAAAATAGCACGAAAAAAGCACGAATTCTCATTTTTTGATTTCAGTACGAAATTTTGTTGGAAAATTTCTCTCTTTTAAAAAAAATCGGAAAATTTTTCATTTTTATCCCCCCTTCCTCGAGATTTTTGCCCAAGTTTCGTCTCTGTCAACGAAGAATAATTTTAAAATAATAAAGTAATTAATAATTCGCCCAAAGCCAACGCCTAACAAGTAAATAAAAACTGCCGCTGTTGAAACTGATATGGAACTGTAATTCATTTCAGATTCAGTTCCAGTTTTCAATTTTTAATTTTCAGTTCTCATTATTTCAGTTTCAGTTCCAGTTCCGGTTTTTCAATTTTAGTTCCAGTTTTCCATCTCTGCTAACTAAGCATCTATAGGTACCTAGGCATTATTTAATTCAAGTTTTAAAACATTTAAAAGCAGTTGAATAATGACGCAATTAAAAACACCTAAAAACGGTTTGCACTTCCGAAGCCAACAAAATTGAAGTTCTAGTAGATACAAAAAATTATGCCAAAGTAAAAATTTATACTTTGAATTTAAAAAATTGGAGGAAACTGTATCTTGAGAGTCGAAAAGTCGAGAAAAAAATTCAGTCAGAAATTTTTGATTTTTTTGACCCTTTTTTCGAAAATTAAATTTTAATTCTTTCCTGAAATCGAAAATAAAAATGATTAAGTAAGTAATTAGTAATTCGATTAAATCATCGAATTAAAAATCCATCTACTGAGCTTATAAATCGATAACAAAAAAATTCAATTCCAGATTTCTCTCATGTAGGTAGGTAGTACGAATTTATACACGCGTGGTTAATCCATCACCATCGTAAAATTTCACACATATGTCAAACATGTCATGTTTACAGACCCCCTTTAAGACCTTTATTCTCTGAAAAAGTGATTCTTAAAAATTTCTAACTGTTTGCAAACAAATCCTGTGGCGCCCGTATTGGGTTGGTTTCCATTTTAAATACATAAACATGTATTTGAATTCGAAAAAAAACACAAATAATGGAAAGGTCCCGTTAATTGTTTTCTCTACTTAACCCAAATGTCTACCTAGAGAGATGGAGAGACGTCGACCTACCGAAGTAAAAAGATCGGTCATTTAACAAAAATAAACAGTAAAAATGGTCGAATTAGTCACTGCCAGCTGAAGTGAACCCTTTTGCAGGAAAAATACCTCCCTGGAATACTATTCTTTTGATGGCTAAAAATAAAACTAACAAGCACAAAAAGAATTATATTTCACTTGTTTGAACTCTTTTTTATTTGCCGAAAAATACCAATATTCGTCTCGAAAGATTCGAAAAAATGAAATGGGCGATAATAAGCCATCCTTCCCCGAGCTAGGAGACCCTTTTCATTACTGAGAATTTCGATTCATATATTCTGTATGACTTGAACACTTCGCTGAAAAAGTATCAAAATCAAAATTTATTTCCAACAAAAATTTCTGTGACAAATCGAGACATTTATTTAACGCTTTAAAAAAAATGACTAATGATATTTCATCAAAAAATTGATCAAAAAGTAACCTCGAATTCGTCATTTTCGGGTATATTTATTGAAAAGAAACAACCCCTCTCTCCCTCTCCATCTATCCGAATAAAACCTACCAAAAAATTTGGAAGTAATTTGTATTTCAGACACTTAAAGCTGTTTCTAGTTTTGTCAACACAGTTTTTATGAAATGAAAATGATTTTTGGGGCAGAAAAAACATTAGCGTTTTGATTTTGTACTTCTGAGCGATACATTTTTTTTTCTGTTTCGATATCTCAATTTTGCAATTTTGAATTCTTCGAATAAATCTAGAATTCAAGTTCGTGAGGCTTATTAACCATGAAAAAGGATAAAAACGTAAACAAAAACCAGAGGTGACAACTTGGAATTTTTTCATGTCTTGCCCAAAATTTTTCTTCGAAATCCACGAGTAACTTTCAACAAAAATTTGACTTAGTGACTAGAATCGACAGAACGAACTTGAACAGATCACTAAAAAAGGTCCTAAAGTGCCCGAAATGATCCCTAACTTTGTCATGTTTTTTTTTTGATAAAATTATACTCTTCTTCCTTTCCCTTCGTTCGTCCAAAAAAAAGCTAATTCTATGCACAAGAATTTCAAAATTGGCTACTGTAGGTACTCGTAATTTTCTTATGCACTTCAAAAATAATTTCTGAAAGTCAATTTTGAGCTGATTTCATGATTCCTCATTTTTCAATTCTTCATAAACATCCTTAAAGCCACTTTAGAGTTGGATTAAAGAATTTTCAATTTTGAATTTCGAATCGTTATAAGATAGAAAAGTTGAGATTTTTTTAGAATAAGATTTTTTTTAAATTTGAAATAAATTGATACTTTTGACTATGCATAAGCCTCAAAATTTTCGAAAGTATAGCCAAAAATTCAATGTACCTACTTACTTAATCAAAAATTTAAAAAAAATTTTTTCAATTTTTGCTATGTACTGAACTCTATTCAAAGGGAAAAATTGAAAATTTTTGATTTTTTCATTTAAAAAAAGTGCTTTTTTTCTCTAGGTACCGGTAGGTAGTTCTTAAAAAAACTCTATAAAATATTAGAATAATTTTTTTATTTTTTAGATATTTTTGTACAAAGAAATTTTTGACAATTTTCAAAAACTTCAGATACTCGTCATCGCAATTAAAAGTATTAATCAATATTTAAAAATTGAAAAAATTTCTTTTGAAACCCAAAACCTTTTTTTTCGATACAACGATTTAAAAAATCAAAATTTCAATTTTTTGCTTTACCTATCTTACAAACTCATTATCAGGGTTTCAAAAACTTTATAAAATCGAAAAAACTTAATTTTGCCAACATTTTACAAAACGAAAAAAATGAAAACAAAATCTTACAAATAACGATAAACGAAAAAGAAACAATTACATATCTTTATTTTTCGTTTTTAATTTTTTTTTCGACATTTTGGCAGCGAAAAAGCGATTTTAATTGATTTTTGAATGTATACAGACCTGTAGTAGGATAATGGGAGGTATAAATTTTCAAAATGAACTATTTAGGGTACAAAAAGCTCAAGATTACTAGATTCCAACTCTCAAAAATCAAGAAAATAGTAGTTAAAATTCAATTTATGATGGCGAAATCATAAAAAATTGGATTTTTCAATCGTAAATAAACTGAAGTTTTGCAGAGAAAGAAGAAACATGAAAATGAAACACGAAGCTGTCTTTTTATTTTTAATTTCACATAAAGGCTGTTCATTTTGTATTCCAGTTTATGAAGAAATTCATTAAAAAATACAATATTTGCACATTTTTCTTGCTCTTTTGATAAATTTTTAAACTTTTTAGTTTCAATCGTTATATTTGATTACTACGTATTCACATTTTGACTTCCAAAAAAAAAATCAAAACGAAAAAAGTTTTAAAAAACAAAAACGTTACAATTTCATTAAAAACGAAAACCTAAATTGTAAAAACAAAAACGAAAATGAAACCCCAAAAATTTTACGTTTTTGAAACACTGCTCTTCATGCATTATTCGCTCAATGTAAGCGTCTCCCAAAATTTTCAATTTGAATCGAGATTTTTTTAAAGTGAAGGTTTTGTGGAACGCCCATTTTTTGAAGACCCTTTCAATTTCAAAATTCTTCTTCATAACGAATAATCGCAAAAAATCCTAGAAAAAAAATGAAAAATCCAACTAAATCCAAAGATTTCAAACTGTTTAAAAAGATAGGTACCAATACCTTACCTACCAACCATAAAAAAATACTTCGCCGTCAATTCACAGCTGTTATGAAATATTAAAGGTGATATCAGTCGTTTAATATACCTCGTAATGCTTAAAGACATCACGTAAAAGTTCAACCTATCCTCTAATTTACCCACGTTTAAAGTTTAACGCAGCTGAGCGGGGAGTGGGTGACCATTCGTTCTTAAAACGTCGTTTGCTAAACGGTATCATTAAGCACGTGAAGTTTTCACTATAATTTGTTGTGTTTTTGTTGAATAAGAAATGTGTAATCAAAATACAACAAAAATCAATCGATACGACGGTTAGAAAAATATTTAATGGACGTTGTTTTGATGAAAGTTTGAAATTTTAAAATTTTCAAAACCTACAATTATCATCGTTGGTAAATTAGTTGGAAAACTTTGAAAAAAAAAATTTAAAAAGTATTCATAATCTACAGGCATGTTTAAGGAAACAGACACGAAAAAAAAATCCTCAAGTCACAAAACTTTATCAAACATTGTTTTCGGTATATTTGTACATACTTTTAATTACTAAACAAATACATACAATTGTATAATTGGAACTGCCGCATGCCGGTAGAAGACCCAAGGTACAGTATACCTCCCACATTTTATACGACGCTCAGCAGCAGCAGGCTGTCGGGGCAGCACGCACGCATTTATACAAATAATTTTGTAAATAGAGAAATGAATGAAGGCATGTGATGCGGGTTAATATTCCGGATGTAAATTCAGTTTCAAAGGGTCGTCTCGCAGCTTAATTCATTGACACTGATAAAAGTTACAATACGTTCGAATTATACGTCGAGGAGCGTTTTGTTGTAGATTTAAAATCGCGATAGCATCGTATACCTAAATACATTCGTATTATTATCCAATTAATTCAAATAATACGTTCGGTCTGTAGGTATGGAAGAAACAAACATAGGGTCATTCCAAAAATAAGAGAAAGTTTCGCGACCAAGATTTAACCACATGTGAGGAATCGATCCGGAGGGGTGATGGTAATTCTAAGTAAATACAACCAGCAGCGAAGTGTAAAATTTGAATTTGCCACCCACCGAAATGCACAAAACAATCAACAACCGTTAGCATACTGCATTGTGTTCGACAGCTATTCTCACCGCAGCATCTGTACAAACGTTCTGAGAAATCGGACGAAAAAAAAAACAACTCTAGGGCTACTTCAATTCTATCCTTTTACCCCTTTTGTTTCATAATTTTGAAAAAATGGTAATTTACGGAGGCTGGGTTTCCAACTCGGTATCACACGAGGAGTGGCGGATCTAGCGAATATTTTTGAAAGGCACAGAGGGGCTGAAGATATTGAGGGGCCAGTTTACCAGAAAATTTTTTTTTGAACGCATGGGAGGGGGTGGTGGTGGAAAGGAAAATGAAGTCTTAGGTAATATTTTAAGTCAACACACCTGAATAAAAATTACCAAGGTTATTTATTCAAAAAATGTGATTGAGGAGAAAAATGAAAATACAATTAATGTTTTATAATCTGAGATTAATGGATTTTTTTTTTATGAAATACAGCAAATTATTCAACTACGTACTTGGTCTAAATTCAAACTTTTGATCCATTTTTTTTCAATGTAAAATTAACCTAAATCACTTGAACGTTCGTTGGTCATCGAATTTCTTATATAATTTTCAATAAATCTCAGAAAAACATGAGGTATTAGGAAAAATTTTAAAATTACTTATTGAAAGAAACTTTGAAAAATTTGAAGTTGAAAAAATTTGAAAAATAAGTTCGAACAATTTTTTAAAAATTTCAATTTTAAAAAATATTAAAGTTCGAAAAAATCTGAAATTGAAAAAATTTTTACTGTATTACTTACTTACCTAGGTAGGTATTAAAAAGTTTCCAACTTTGTTTTCTTCAATTTTTTTCAACTTTCAGGGTGTCTAACAAAATCTCAAACCCCAAAAGAAGGATTTTAGAAGAACCTTGAAAGGACTTTCAGCATGACCTTTTCAAAATTAATATTGTACCCCCCCCCCCCCCCCACCAAAAAAATTCAAACTCATTTTAGGACAAATTTTTTCTGTTTCAAAATATTTCATCTTTTGAAATTTTAAGGTCATTATTTGTAAATAGATTCCTAAATAAAAATTGTTTAAAAAAAAATAATATTTCATTGTTCAAGATGGAAGAGAAGAGTTTTTACCATGATTTCGAAAAAAAAAGTAAATTCACTGAGCCTAAGCGAAGCGAAGGCGAAAATTTTTGAAAAAAAGGGCATCCAGAATCTAAAAATTTCTTCAGTAGGTAAAATTTGTGCTTTTTTCCATGTTTTGTTTGGACTTTCAAAAAAAGCAATATCTATGGACCCGTTCCTGATTTCCTTCCAAAAAATCAAAACATTTTTGAAAATTGCAATCGAGATCGTTACCTCTTTTGAAAAGTGAGAAATACAATTTTTTCACTTGAAAATATTAATTGGTTAATAGGCTGGGAAAGGAAGAAGTTTCATACCATTATTTTGAAAATAAAATTGTGTAAATTTACTGAGCCCGAGCGAAGCGAGGGCGAAATTTTTTGGAGAAAAGAGCATTCAAAAGCTGAACTTTTTTCAGGCACCCTATCATCTTTCATCATCTCACACAAAGTTGCCACGATCAACATTTCAAATATTAGTGATTTATTTTAGCTTTTGGCAGGTGAGTCTCAAAATTTGAAATGGGAAGGACTTTTTACTCAATATAAGCACTTCGGAAGGACCGAAAGGACCCTCCAGCCAATATAAGGACCGGACTAGGACTTGTTAGACACCCTGAACTTCATATCAATCTAAAAAATTCTTTCAACTCGATTTTTTTTTCAATAATTTAAAAAAGTGACATTGGAAAGTTCTAACTACAGCTATAAATGATAATTTCAAATTCGAAGAAATGAACGAATGAACGACAAAGAAATCGAGAAATGGTCAAACAAAAACACAAGAGCTCTTCGATCAACAATGCGGAATGCTTCAAATATCAACCAGAGACAACAAATTAACTAACGAGGGAGGTCACAGAACTGTCCCCTCGAAGCACTGTAGCCAATTTGTTCGAAAATTTTCATCAAAAATTACGAAAATATTTGAAAATTGAAAAGTAGACCTGGCAAAAAGGGTAAAAAAATCACCAAAATCATTGAAATTTTTAAAAATCACTACACTTTTTTCAAAAGCTGGAAAATCACTGATTTCAGTGAGAAATCACTGAGGTTGGCAACGCTGCCCCGAAGTATGAATGAAAAGTGGTCTAATTTGTCGTCCACGATGCGAATATCAAAATTCCAGATCACTGGGTGCCCGTTTTGGAAAATGGTCTAGGCCTATGCAATCAAAATTTCGATTTTACATGGATTTTTACATGTTGTGTTTTAAATGGAGGAAAAATTTTTTCTCGGAAATTACCATTTGTTGTGACCAATTAATAGTTCGTGTCGAGAGAAACAAAAAATATGATACACTTTTTGCCTAACTCAAGAATTAAAGGGGCTCTATATCAAATTTATACACATAGCCCCTGCAATACTCGAGTTCGGCAAAAAGTGCACATCATATTTTTTGTTTCTCTCAATACGAACTATCAATTTATCACAACAAATTATGATTTCCGAGTGAAATTTTTTCCTCCATTTAAAACACGTAAAAATCCACGTAAAATCGAAATTTTGATCGCATGGGCCTAGACCATTTGAGGGGCAGTTCTGTGACCTCCCTCGTAAGTATAAAGAAAAAATAATGTAAACCTTCGGGGGACTGACGAAATAATCTGTATAGATTGAAGTCAGTATAATCGAAACAATAAAATGAATAAATAAAAATGTTTCT
Organism: Pseudococcus viburni; assembly: GCA_033439095.1. Lineage (NCBI taxonomy): Eukaryota > Metazoa > Arthropoda > Insecta > Hemiptera > Pseudococcidae > Pseudococcus > Pseudococcus viburni. The sequence continues at coordinate 1,372,276 of JAVBJF010000043.1, read as the reverse complement.
TCGACTTTTTTCAAATTAAAAATTTTACTAATTGAAAATTTCATAAAATTTTTTCCAACTTGAATTTTTTTTTAATTTCTTTTTACTTAATAAATATTCAATAATTGAAAAAATTTAAAAGTCAAGAGTGGGAAAAGGGGTATGACCGCGATAAGGGTTGAATTTGGCCCCAAGTGCTTTTGAGCTCTTAAACACTTCAAGTGGTGCATATTGACTAGAAAAAAATTTTCACAAAATTTTAGACCCCTACTCCCTCTTTCTCGAAGTTATGGCCATTTTATTGCATTATTTTCAAGAATTTTAAATTTCAATGGAAGTGAAGGAAATTTTCTGTTCGGAGGCATAAAGTTACATCTCAAGAGGAATGCTTATGATACATTTTTTCAACAATTTCGGCACACTCCTTCACGTTTTTTCAGCTATTTGAAGTTTTCAATCGTAAACAGCACCATTATAGAAAGAGCGACCACCCTGGACCCTGGAGAAATTATCAAAAAATACGTTTTTTAAAGTAGAATTTCTCCGTGTATTTGGTTTTGGCCATTTCTTTGAACTAAGGGTCAAAAATCGTAAAAACCCGTACAGAAATGTTGTCATTTTGGCAAATTTTTCAAATTTTGAACATTTTATCCAGGAAGAAATTACCAAATGAAAAAACCAATCCCATATTCGTGGTCAGCAGGTCAAAATACCTCGATAAACACCCTTTTTGCGATAGTTTCGCTCAAAGGTTTTAAAATTTACTTTTTTCATTGATTTTTCATGGCGAAAAAAGCGAATTTTGAGACTTCAAGTAAAGCGATCGCGAAAAGGGGCTGGAGCCAAAGTCACCCATTATCTATCCACACCCTTTTGAGAAAATTTTACCATCAAAAAAATTTTAAAATTGAATACAATTTTTAAAAAAATTAAAATTAAAAATTGAAACAGGGTGTCTACCGATTTTTCAAAATCAAATTTCGCGACTTTTTTTTAAGGTATCTAGTATCTACCTCTCAATTTTATCTCCCCCCCCCCCCTGAAAAAAAAATCAACGAGATCAGATTTATTATAGAAAAAAGTTCATACACGGAAGAAAATACGTCTTTAATTTTGAAAAAAGACAATTTTTCACTAAAATTTTCCAAAAGTGAATTATTTTATGGTAAAGAAGAGAAGTAGTTACCTACTGCCCGAGTGAAGCGAGGGTGAAAATTTTTACGAAAAATCATGTTAGAAAGGATAAAATTGTTAAATGATTATTGAGAAATTAATTCTTGGGAATTTTTAAATATTTTAGCAGATTATCAATATAATGATGCAATTATTTTGCCCGAGCGAATCGAGGGCAAAATTTTTTCGAAGAATTTATTTAAAAAAGACATATTTCCAAAAAATTTTCTCCTTTTAAACATCCCTTAGAAAATTCCAAAATTCTCCAATTTTTTTAGGTTTTCCTGAGAATGGACATTTATTTTCTTTGAAATTCCCAATCGTGATCGCTACTTAGTCTCCCTTAAGAACATATTTTTCCGGTTTAAAATATTCAATTGTCTGAAATAGAAAGGAAGAGATTTATAATTTAAGAATGGGTTTTTAAAATTTATGAGCCCGAGCGGAGCGAGGGCGAAAAGTTTTAGAAAAAATGTTCAAAAAGGTAAAATTTCTTTACTTTTTCTGTTTTGTAAAAAGCGAAAAAAATTGAAGCAATTTCGGAAAAATTCGCGACTTCTGATGAATTTTGAGTCAATTTCGCTACTTTTTCGCGACTTTCGCGACCGGTAGACACCCTGTTGAAGAATTTAGGGTTGCAAAAATTTGAACTTGGAATATCCAACGAGAATAAAAATTTGGCTTATATGTACAAAAAAGTTGCGATTTACCCACTTTTTTTTAGAAAAAATTCGAAAATTGTTCGAAAATGACTGATCGGGATCGGGCCAAGCTTTTTTTCAAAATGAACCCAGTCCACCATGGCTCCCCCCTTGTCTCCGTCACTGCACACGAGAATTTCGCTCGTGAATCAAATAACTCTTTTCATCAACTTGAGAGAAATTCTAATGGCGATTTTATTCTAATCGATCGACGATCGTCGAGCTTCGATTTAGAATTGTCACATCAATCATGACGTGCTAAAATAGATGTCCGGTTAAATCCGACGTGCGATCTGTTGTTACATTTTGACTAAGTTATTTCTTATAAACCTATCAATCGTGGCCTTCTACATAATGATGAAATTATTTTGTAAAATCAACTCATATTATGTGTTTATTTTCAATTCATTGTTAATCTCCTGGCTACTTTTTTCAATCGAGCTATCAGTCAGCCTGTCAGGTGCCAGGACGATGGTATATTTCTATTTTACGTCTTAAGTTTGTCTCCTGTGTATAAATAGCAACGTCTTATGATGGATGGAGGTCGATTTTTTTTCCTACGCTTGCCAAGAAACTAAAATTTCAATGAATAATCTCTTCGGAATGTGTACGAGGTATAAATGATCGAATTTCCAGTAGTACGGAAGTAAGCGATTTCGTTGAATAAATTGACCATCATCAAATTCGACACTCATTGTTCCATTTCTAACTGTTCCCCAAAGAACAGGTAGCACGTTTGTACTAATTAGTCGAATATTTTATCTTCTGTACGACTGCTAAACGCATATACGAAGGATTAACGAATGCACTTATTAAATACGGAATTATCGCATTTAGCCAGGCCAGCTCACTACTCCTTTTTTTCCCACTGACTAGAACGATTCTTTTGAAAAACTAATTTCGAAAACGTGTTGAATTGGTATTTAGCCTGTAGTCGCTCGTCTCGGTTTCCGTTTTGTGCTGCTGTTACGGTAATTTATTTACAAATCGACTGTTTTAAACGGAGCCAGCCATTGTGGCCGGTGGACGGTCTTACTGGTGTGATTCTACGAATACGATCGTTTAATCTTTTGTATATGGTGGGATCGTTCAATTTGCAGCCTAGATGTCCTGGCTCCCGGGTAATTTTCCCAAATATGAAAACGAGGATGTGCACTGCGCAGAGCCGACTCGATTGGTCTAGTCTGAGACGCCCTATTGTTTTTCCTCATATATTTCAGAGTTGTCTAAATAGTAGATATCTCTATTATACCAGCGATGGGTTTCCGATTTCGGAGAATATTGCTGGTTGCGCTATACATACGTATCTGTATAATGACTTTTATGTCTGCAAATTTGTTTGACGACGCGACGCTCCCGTGGTACTGTTAGGTTTGATTAACGAGGTTATGGCTATACCATTATCCACGATACAGGTGGAATTCATTTTAAGAATGTACAATAAACAATGAAGGGGGTGAAAATACTTTTCAGGCATCATTAGCTCTGCTCTTGTTTCTACACTAATAAGGTGTCTAGCTATCCCTCCAAAATTCGAAAGGCAGACATATATTTTCTCGACTACTAGTAGATTTCCATTTAAACTTTTTGCAAATCTACATTCATGTCTTTCGGAATCCCCCCCCAAAAAAAAATCAGATAAAGGAAAATTGTACCTACTTCGCAAATTGGAAAGTTTTTCTAAAAATTTCGAAGGGCATGTGGAGTCAAAACGTCTAAAAAATTTAAAAAAACAAATTCCGCAGAAGTATTCGTATGATAAATGCAAAAATTCAATAGGTAATTTCAATTTGTCACTTTTCCCCTCTCTCCATGATCAATTTTAATAAAAAAAATAATCATTATTAAAATTCAAGAAAATTCTCTGTCTTTCAAGTGAAATGAATTCATCATTCACTACGTTCTTTTGACACAAATGGAAGGATGGAAAAAAGAAATGAAACAAAATTAGTACATATAAAGCTCAGCTCAATTAGCTGGAAATTTTTTTAAAAAGGTAGACAAGAACCCCACTTTTTTTCAAAAATGATTTTGTTTGACTTTTCGAGGTTTTCCAGATTCATGTTTTCAAGTTCTTTACACTCCTAATTAAAATTACCTACTAATAAAATTTAAAAATTAAAAATTAATATCTCTGCAGGACTTTTCTCTCAAATTTTCCAACATATTACACCAGAGGAGAAAGGCCAACCGCAGGGCAAATTTAAAAAAAATTATTACTTACCATTATTTTCAAAAATTATTTACAAAACGAAACCAAAGCAACGGTAAAATTTTTTTGTAACTTTTTGTAAAAGCAAAAATTTTTCAGTTGAAAAAAAATGACGCACCAGGATTCATGATTTGCTTCCAGTTAGATTGGTAAATGAAAAATACATGTACCTACAGAAAGTCGACCCTAATGAGCAGGGCTGGTAAGTCAGCCTTAAGCTTTAAGCTTCAAGCCATTAAGTCGATGATTTTTTTCAAAAATAAGCCTAAGTTGTATTTTTAAAATTTTAAGTTTTAAGTTTAAGTTTAGGTTTTATTTTTTTTTAGCTTAAAACTTGAAAATTTTTGCTCCATCTTTCCATTTTCATTTTTTTTCTGAACTATCAACTTTTTTTCATCTCTTCCTAACCTTGAAATTTTTTCAAATTGAAATTATTCATTAATTGTTTTAAAAAATTTTCTCAATTTCTTTCCAACATGAAATTATTTCAAATTTTAGAATTTTTCCCCATTCTTTTCTCACCTTGAAATGAATTTTTTTTTCAAACTCTAATTATTTTCAGCCCTGAAATTTTTCTTGAAACATTTTTCTACATTCTTGAAAATTTTTCAATCTGAAATTTCCTTAGATATTTTATCAACTTGTTTTCCAATTGCTCTTTCAAATCAAAATTTTCCCAGTTTACAATTTGTTGACATTTTTTATAAATCTGATTTTTTCACATACTTATCATTTTTTCATTCTCCAAAAAAATTTCAATAAATGAGAAACAATTTCATGATGTGATTAGGGTAGGTGTGCAACAAGGAGACATTATCTTATCTACTTATACATAATACTTCTGAATTCCAGAATTCAGAGTATGAAAAAATATTAGGATTGGAAACAAAAATTAAGTTGAAAAAAAGTTTAAAATTTTAAAGTTTTGGTTTGAAAAAATTTTGAGAAAAAAATTAGTGTTGAAAAATTTTTAAGATAAGAAATCGAGTTTAAAAAGTTTCAGAATTCAGAAGCAATTTTGGGTTTAAAAATATTTTAGGAGAAAAATTTAGTTTGAAAACATTTTGAGAAGAAAATTTAGCAGTTTGAAAAAATTTAGAGAAAAAAACTTGAATTCCCCCCCCCCCCCCGTTTTTAATTCAAATACAATCAATTTTCTGATCACAAAAAAATGTGAAAAATCGATCTCATTTCGAACTTTCCTACCACCCCTCCACCCCTCAAAGAAAAATTATTACAGAAGGATGGATTTAAGCTTTAATCCTTAAGCTTTAAGCTGTAAGCGAATGATTTTTGGCTGTTCAACTTCAAGTTTAAATTTAAGCTTTGAAAAATTTGGCTTTAAGCTTTAAGCGTAAGTTTAAGTTTTATATAAAAAAATTCATTTTAAGTTTTAAGCTTAAGTTTAAGTTTTATTGATTGGCTTACCAGCCCTGCTAATGAAGCCAAATGTTTCATAACATCAGATTTTTTAAAGATTGAAATTTTCAAAATGAGTATCAGGGACACGAAGAAAACAATGTAACTGATCGTTGTTATTTTTGATGCGGTGGGAGGGGGGCAAAAAGCACAATTTCTTTTAAAAAACTGATCGCACCAGCTGAGAGGAGAGTTTTGCAAAACTTTACGCATTTTCAACAAAAAAAAAGTACTTTTTCAAAGATTAGGGATTTTCACAAATATATTTGTGTATTTAATTTTTAAGTTCATTTTCGTGATTGATTTTTTTTGGCTTTTTACGAAATGACCGAAATTTATTTCATAACAAGAACCAAAAATCAATAGATACAAGAAATTTACTTCCGCCAAGTTTTATTTTTAAACTGGGTAATTCTGGAAAAAATTCCAATGATCCTACTTATCTTCTCATTCGAAATGCAAAAGCAATGTAAACGTGTTTTCAAAATTTCGTATCTTTCTTATCGAATTTTCACGAATTTCGAAAAAAATTCATAATTTATTTTTTTATTCCCATTATTTTTCCATTTATTGTAATTCTTTAGCACAAAAATGGAAATTTATTGTGGATGATGAAAATTTCACTTTAAAAATTTTCAAACAGAATTTTCAACTTTTTTCCGACTTTCTAGACCGATAAACACAAACATTACACGAATCTGATTCAAAAAATTTTCATTTTTTTCAACTTCTAAAACAAATCATGCCTAAGGGTAAGAGGGAGATTGTAAATTTCATGTTCTATAAAACGTCATCATTATCAAAAGCGAACATAAAAGTCATATATTTATACGTATGTACGTATACGTACTTATGACTACGTAATTCTCATTTAGAATTATTAAAAAAAAACTTACCAAAACATTGAAGACGAATATCCTTTTAGAGCTTGGTAATATCTCGGTCAAACTGCAGATTTCTGTAACATCAAAACATAAGAAAATTAATTGATCATTTTCGAGAAAAAAATAAGCATTTTATTTCGTAAATGTACAATTAGTGAGCAATGATCCATTTTGTAAGTGATCTCCCCTACCCCGAAAGCTGTTTTATAGGCTTAGATCGTAAAATGAATTTAGGTAATTAAATTGATAATTGTTACCACGTCACAATATTTTTACATTTCGATTAAAAAAAAAATAGTATACAACTTTAGAAGGTGAATTTCTCTCCAAGGTCCAAGTGAACTAAAAAGGCTGGTATAAAGTGTTGAAAAAATAGACATCTACTTTTGGCTTTTTAAAATGAAATTTTCAAAATAATTCGCCCTCGTTCTGTTTGAGCATTATTTTTGTCCGCCTTACAAGGGATGTATCTCAACTCCAAGTAAAATTTTGAGCCGAAACAAAAATAAATCGAAAGTACATCATAAAAGAACCCCAAATCCAATATTTCAGATGTTAAAATTCATCTCTCAAATTTTGGTAAATTTTTGAAACTTTAAAATTACCTTATCACCTTTCAAAATACGAAAATTTGATCTATTAAACGAAAAAAACAGAAATTTGATACATACCAGATTTTCAACCATTCAAAACGATAGAAAGCAATTTTGAGACGTTTTGAAGACTCCAGAAAATTTTGAGATTTTCCAGCACCGAAAAAAAGCTCATAAAAATGGTCTATATGAACTTTAGCACTTAAGAACTCAGATTACAAAATACTCATATTGGTGACCTATATTTGATCGATTACAGCACAATTTTCCAATTATTTTTTGCCGAAAATTTTCTGTCAAAAATATTTTAACTCAAAGTTACAAAATTTGAAAAATTGGACTTAAATCGATCAAATAGGTCATCGATATGGGTAATCCGCGATTTTAGAAACTAAAGCTCATACAGACTCTTTTTTGACTTTTCTCCAGAGTTAAAAAATTCCAAAATTTTCTGAAGGCTCCGAAACTGCTGTCAATCGATTCGGGAAGCCGAAAATGGGATATTTACCAACTTTTAACTTTTTACCTCGATATGTGCGGTATAGACCTATTTTTAAATTTTTCCCAAAAAACTTCCTGCTCAAAAAGGTCGATTTGAACTCAAAGTTAGGAATTTTGAAAAATTGTGCTTTAATCGATCAAATAAGTCACCAATATGGGTAATCCGTGATTATATAGGTGCTGAAGTTCATAATCAAGGTTGCCAACCAAAATTTTGAAAAATCACTATTTTTGGCCAAAAAACGCGTCACTAAAAATCACTGTAGCCAATTTGTTCAAACATTTTCATCAAAAATCACAAAAATCACTGAAAATTGAAAAGTAGACCTGGCAAATAAAGCAAAAAATCACAAAAATCGTTGAAAAAAATCACTTAACTTTTTTCAAAAGCTGAAAAATCACTAATTTCAGCGAGAAATCACTGAGGTTGGCAAAACGAACCATTTTTACGAGTTTTCTGCAGCGCTAGAAAATTTCAAAATTTTCTGAAGGCTCTGAGACGTCTCGAAACAGCTTCCAATCGATTCGGGAGGTCAAAATTATGGATATCAAATTTTCATATTTTTCAGGGCGATAAGGTAATATTATGAAATTTCAAAAATTGGCCAAAACTCGAGAAATGAACTTCACAGGCATCATAGCGAAATTCCGAAGAAAAAAAGTGACTTTTGGTGATCTTTTTTGAGAAAAAAGTGACCAAAAAATTACCAAAAAATTAACAAAAAGTGACCAAAAAATGAACAAAAAGTAATCAAAAGTAACCAAAAATTCGATTTTTTCGGAGGAATTTTTTTACAGTTAGAAGAGGGCTGAAAATTCCAGAAAAAATGAGGGGAGGGGTGTCAAAATTCAATGAAAACATTAGGTAATCTAAAAATCTAATTTTATTAATGGCACTCTAGGAGGCAGATATACATAATTAATTTAATTTAACAGATTTGAGCAAAGAAAAATTGAAAAATGGCGAGATTTTTGGAACAAACAATAATTAATATAATTATGTATGACCTATTTCTACTCTCTAAATCTAAATCAGTCAATTTTCGTAAAACTGTGTCTTTTTGAATCAGTGAAATGAATTTATTTGAAAATCTGTGATATTTCAATATTGTTTGATTGATTTATTTTAGTCAAAAATATTGATTTATTCTGTAAAATGGGGATTGATTAAAAAATCAATTACTTTACTGATTTAGAAAAACAGAATTTTCACAAATTTAGAAATATAATTGAAGACCTGCTTTCCAAAGTGGCCTAAGTCAATTTTTGAAAAAAATTACTAAGTAAATTTTGAAGGGTTATATCTCATAAAGATCAAATTTGTGGAGATCGAGACTTTCGCCACATTTTTGGTATACCACTGTACAATACATTTAGTTTGGTAGCAGAAAAAATGCTTCAAAGGCATACAGTACAAACGTATTTTTAGTTTTCTGAAAAAAATTCCTACTGTTTTGACTTAGGCCACTTTGGAAAGCAGTTTTTTAATTATTGAAATATTGCCCGAGCGAAGCGAGGGCAAATTTTTTTTGAAAAATCATTATCAACTTTTAATTTTTTTTTTTTTGAAGAATTTTGAAAAATAGCAATTATTTTTAAGTAAAAATTTGAATTTTTGCTTGAAAATGCGAAAAAAGTGACTTTTAGTAACCTTTGGATGAAAAAAGTGACTTTTAGTGACCAAAGCCGAAAAAAGTGACCAACACCCTAAAAAAGTGACCTGCTATGATGCCTGACTTCAGTTCCTGAAATTTTAAATCTGAGGTTCTTTTATAATGTACGTACTTTCGATTTATTTTTGTTTCGGCTCAAAATTATAATTTGAGTTGGGATACCTCCCTTGTTAGCATAAAATATATCTATAATTTTGGTAAATTTTTCAATAATCATGTTTTTTTTCAATTTTTTACCACACAACCCTTATTTTCTCATTTTTTGACTTTTGTATTATTGCTATCTACAAATATTGCCCTCTCCTTAAAATATTCTCCAAAAAAAATTCCAGACACCGGTGCTGTATATACCAATTATTTTTTCAAATCAATTTCGTTGATGAATAATAATTACCTATTTTCTGTGCCAGTTAGTAGGTATAGGTATAGTTACCTCACATTGATCGAGTCGCGAACAAAAACACCGCACAAAAAATTAATTAATTATTCAGCACATAATTTTGAACGTATTCGAGCTCAATTCCAAACACTTTTCGTGTGATACTCGTACAATTTGCTCTCTCAACTTTCCTTCAAGTTACTTCATCAATTCATCGTTACTAGCACGGCTGCATAAATTCTCATCAAAAGTTTAATAACTACCTGCAATTCGAAATAGATTATAATTATCGATACACGTATCAATTCCAACTCTACTCCAGGTCGATGTTTCCATGAAGAGCATAAACTGGATAAACGACCGAGTCGACTATTTTAAATGAACTGTGAAAATGGGACAACAAAACTACACCACGTACCCTTTAGAAAAAAAAAACACCTATATAAATAGCAAATGATTACAATACTGTAATCCTTTCCAATGAGAACCTAATTGCGGTTTATCTTCGAATATCAATACAGTTAAATTAAGCAATCATACGCTATAAACCGATGTAAAAAAATGATAAATGATAACGCCTCGTATAAAAATTCGCGGTAAGTACCTTCGTCTACCTAAGACTTTATCTACGCCAAGTACCTTAAAAAAATAAAGAACCCGATTCAATGAAAAAAGACGTTGGTTTTATAAGCGATTTCAGCATCTAGATTGGATCTGATTGAAGAACTCGCTGCAGGGAAAGAATATCAAGTTACGGATTAACGGTTGAACGAGCCACCGATAAACATTCTACCCCCAATTTAGGACGAAATCCGCTTGTGTTGTTGGTCTCTTTATTGTGATCGTTTATCACGGCACCAAAATATGTATTTCCTAATACAAATTCGCTCGTCCTGCAACAACATACTAAAAACGCAAATAAACCATTCTTTTTTCTCGACTGGCAGAAAAAAAAAATCGTTACTATTTCATGCTCCGATTTGCCTGATGCGGTTTTCAAGTTAAAAATGGGTAAAATGAGACGTTATAATAAAAAATCCCCATGCCTATATCGAATTCGCTGCCATGGTTATGGGAATCTTACTCATCTGAAATAATCAAATGACCGATACAAAGGCAATGCTGCGATTAAGACATAATCGCCAGAATTTGTATAAAAATGTGTGGTCCGAAATCAAAGGCTGCCAGAAGCTACCGTATCGGCAATAGCGTAACCAATCAAGCGAACAGAATCGATCAGAGATGAAAATACCGGGCTACTTAATGTTTCCGCTCATCCTTCGAAAAAAAAAACTACCACCGGGATAGTTGGTGTTTTTAACGCCGCAGGAATTTCTCAAAGTATTTTTTTTTTAACCGGATAGTGGTCGTATCGATAGCACGTGCTCGTTCGCAATCTGTGTGTTAATTCATGCTTCATTGAAACGTTCCAAACACCACGGTCGAGTGTAAGAAACAACACGAAAAAATTATTCGTTTCATTAACAAGATGGCTTAATTTGGTATATGCCTGTGCCTGGTTGGAATGTGCGACGAGGTTAATACCACTGTTAACCCTATAAAATGCAACTTTTTCTTATTTTCATCATTATACCGAACTCGAGCTAGGCTTCGTTATTGTTGTTATAGTCAACTTCCATATTAACGGTATTAATTAATTGCTCTTCGAGTAATGTATCAACAAGTGCTACCGGAACACGAGACCCTGCAGTTTGGTACTTTTTTTTTTCAATATGACGAGTGTGGGCGCGCAATCGCTGTATATTTGTTAACCTTTTGACTCGGACGGCCCGCGACCGACGTACTTATGTTTGTATGTAGACTGGTATAGTTTAAATTTACACCGCGCGCGGATGTTATAATCCCTACGTAATAACGAGTATTCCTTTCTATTAACCTGCTAATTGACTCGAGCAATAAAATCCGGAGCGACGGTGACCGGAAGTTGGATGATTTATTGAGTCTCGAATCAAACCTGATGGCTGGATGTATAAGCAGTGAGCATAATGCAGATTTAGTAACGAAGGCAAATTGTCTTAGTGTAGGCGAATTTGCATCATATTTTGATGTTTTTATAGAAAATTAGGGGAGGGGGACGAAATTTGGCTTACATTTTCTCTAGATCAAAAAATGACCATTTTTGGTTTTTTGGCCTGAGACTCAATATGATGAAAAGGTGAGGAAAATTCGATATGGGGTTATGGCTAAAGGTTTCAGACACCTACCCATGTATTTTTAATTTAAAAAAAAATCAAATGGCGAGGGCGCAGGGGTGAAAAAAGCTATGGGTGATGGTATTGGGGCCAGGTACCTTATGAATGAAAGGTGAGGTGGGGATAGGCACACAGGGAGGGAGGGGTTAAAAATTATTAATACCACCAATTTACATGATACTACTATTTTCATGCCCACAACATGCACTTTAGTAATACATTCCCCAAACCCCCTTCCCTTCCACGATCTCTATCTCCTCCGCTAATGGTTGTACAAAAAAATTCTTCATATAAAAAATGTTGGAAATTGAGTGTACAATAAAAAAGTACTGAACTACTTTTACCCTAAAATCAAACCCTGGGGAGATAATGCGAAAACCCGTTGGGGAGGACGGGTTCATTCTCCTAAAAAATTTAGCCTGAAATCTGTGGGGTGGTAATTCTTTGGGGTTATTCAGAAGACCACTCTTGACAATTTTCCGCAATAATATGTTTTTTTTCTAATTCGCTTCTATTATCTCGAAGGAAGTTGGTTTTTAGTAGGTATCACAAAAATTACTGAATTTCTGATAATTTTTTTTTTTTGAGAAACACCAGCGTTATTGGCGAGGTAACACAGGGCGACAAAAAATTTTTTTTGCTCTGTTTCTGGGTTCTCATGCCGAAATTCTGTTTCTAGACATCAAAATACATCACCTTGCTCAATCCTGGCTTCTAAAGTTTGCTGGGGGGGGGGGGGTAAAAACTGATTTTTCGAGGTCAATAAGCCTGAGCATTACAAAAAAAATTTAAAACATTTTTTTTTGGACTAATCTTGTAGGAAATTTCACGGCGAATCCAATGCCGCAAACCGCAGACCCCGTCTCTTTTTTAAAAAAAAGTTACAGCTCATTCTTTCCAAAATTTTGTGAAAAATCGCTTTTTTTGTTTTTTTTTCGCAAAGAAGTGAAATTTGAGAGAAAAGTAAGGGTTTTAAGGCCATAATGACCATGGTGAGAGTTGTAGGAAATTTCACGGCGAATCGAATGCCGCAAACCGCGGACCTCTATCACTTATTGAAAAAAGTTACAGCTCATTCTTTACAAAATTCTGTGGAAAAAAATCACATTTTGCCCCCCCCCACCCCCCCAAAGCAAACTTTGGTTAAAAAATTTATTTTTTCCTTCATTAGTTACATAAAAGCAACCCAAATTTGGCAATGAGAACCCAAAAACAAAATTCGTGTCGCCCTGTGTAATCTTTTACAACCCTTTCTCACCGATTGAGATGAAATTTGATTCACTAAAAAAAGAACCGCATCGACACTTCAAAACCAACTTTTGAGCTGCCCAAATTGATTATAGCGTCTTCAGAAGCAATTTCAGCGCTCTCTTAAATTGAACCAGTGAAAATTCACTAATGAAATAGCCAGAATTGAGTTACTGCAGAAATCAATGAAAAACTACTCACTGATTCAATCATTGAATTTTCAATTATGAGTTAGTAATTTTTTTCCATAATTACTGATTCAATCACTAAATGTAAATTTTTACCAATTCATTTCAGAAGTTATTGAAAAAATTACTGATTCAAAAATGAAAATTCACTAATTGAATCAGTAGTTTTCACTAATTTGCAGTGAAATTTTACTGATATTCTGGATTTTTTTGAAATTTTCATGCCACTTTATTTCCTTTAAATTTCCCAGAAAAACCCTCCCTTTTTTATCCCTCAATTAAAAAATTTCAGGAAAGAGAAAAATGTTGGAAATTTTTGCTTTTTCAGGAAAATTATTAGAATCCTTGCCATTTTCTAGTTTTCTACCATGCTTTCCTTTCGCCTTCGTAGTCGATCCAGTCCGGAGGTCTTCGGGTTCTCTGATGAAATTGAAGAAAAAAAGCACTTCTTCATAACTTTTGGTCTAATACAGGACCACCACCCTCCTACTCCCTTCAAAAAAGTAATTTGATACAAATATTGATAGACTTTTTTTTTTCATTTTCAAAAAATCAAGATGATATAAATTATGAAAACTATTCAAAATTTCATAAAATTGTTTAAAATTCTATAAAAACCACTGAAAAGAAAACAAAAAGAATCAAAATGTTTCGAAAACGGTCTAAATTGTCTTTAAAATACTTGATAACTTCATGAAAGTTTATAGTATTTGTAAAAAATAATAATTATCATTAAAATTGTTTCAACATGTTCTCTAGAAATGATTTGGAAATGATGGAAATACGAAGCTGAAAATATCGTTTTTGAATCCTTACGACACAAAGAAATGTTCGTATCACCAATAATCAGCATAACATCGCGTTTATAGTACTTTTTCTTTCCACAACTTCGATTTTTTAAATGTAGTATTCAATTTCAATAACTTCTCTTGTAATTAACGGTAGGGTTGAAATTTTTGCGGTGAATTTTTTTTGAAATAACCTACCAACATGTATAAAAAAATACTCATTTTGGGTACTTTTAGCTTCGTATTTCCATAATTTCCAAAAATACTGCGAATATTGGAAAAATAGGTGTTTTTCACCCTTAATTTTTGGGCAAAGAAGCGGGCGTTTTCGAAAAAAAGTACCTGTCTGATAGGAAATTACACGTAGAACATGATTAGATTATTCATAACCATTTTTCCATTTTGAGGCTTTTTTGAGGAGATATTCCGAAAAGTTTCGATTTTTTCCAAAAACGCTGTAAATCGTTGAAAAATAGGTGTTTTTTACCCTTAATTTTTGGGCAAAGAAGCGGGCGTTTTCGAAAAAAAGGTACCTGTCTGATAGGAAATTACACGTAGAACATGATTAGATTATTCATAACCATTTTTCCATTTTGAGGCTTTTTTGAGGAGATATTCCGAAAAGTTTCGATTTTTTCCAAAAACGCTGTAAATCGTTGAAAAATAGGTGTTTTTTACCCTTAATTTTTGGTTAAGAAAGTGAGTGTTTTTGAAAAATAAAAAACCCCCTCCGATAGGAAATTACGCGTAGAACAAGATTGTTCATAACTACTTTTCAATTTCGAGGCTTATTTGAGGAGATATTCACGAAAACTCGGTTTTCAGCGGACGTTTACCCCTCCCCTGTGGGTAGCGGAGGGTTGTGGGGGTGTCCATTTTAGTATGTTGTGTAGTGGACCATTACGAACGTAAAACGCGAAAAAAAAATCAGGCTTTAGTTTTTGGGGGGTTTGGTACATTTTTTCTCTTATTTGCCTGGACTATTTTGGTACTCTGTAAGAACGTTGTGCATTCAAAAATTGGAGAACCCTTTCATTCTCTCAACCAAATTGCGTTTTTTTCATAAACTTGAGTAACGTTTGGATCGAAATTAAACTTCCTTAAATTTTTATCAAATTCCTGTCAAAATTTCCCAATACTTTTTCATTTGTAAACGATTTTTAAAAGAAATTTGATAAAGCATTAAATAATTTTCATTAGATTTCAATCTTTGCTACATGAAAAAAAATCATTTTTTAGTGTTTTTCGACTGCAGTTCGAAAATTTAGAAAAAAAATGTCTCGAGTTAGTGTTGAGACACATTGAATAAAAAAATATACAGTATTTCAGCATAAAAATTATACGAAATCATTGTAAATGACCATCAAATCGTCCTCATGCCTTTTAATTTCAATCTTGCATCGTATTTCGACCGGTAATTCTAAATTCTTCATTTTATAATCTTATTAAAAGATCTGCGCTGACACACAGTTTGCTCAAGTTATACTTTCTGTTACATTGTATTCGTATAAAGAAAACGTTGATATTCTCCGCGAGCCAACAAATACACTTCCATTTAAGAAACGTAACCGGTAATTTACTCGCACAGAGCCGGTGCAGGATATAAAATTTCGCACTATGTAGACGAACTCAGCCGGTAGTTGGTTGGGACCATACTACCTGAACTGAAACAGTTATACACGGGTCTTATCACGCGATGAAATCTTCCAGCTGTATTATCTATTTGTACCATGATGAATACGTATCTAATATCTTGACCACATAACTAGGTTGTTTGTACAATAAATACGCCTAAATATACACAAAGGCCTAAACCAAATAACTGCTAGCACAGACGATGGCGAATCTTTCAGTACCTTGGTATATTCGAATCGCCCTAATTTCAATACCCACCACACTGCAGCAGTTTTGAATTCAAAACTTCAGCTCTGTAAGAAGAAACACGAGTAGTTTTATTTTATCCTCTGTCCGATGGACGGATTAGTAGTTGACATGTTTTGGACAACAAACATCATTAACGCGGTTATAGAATTTTTTATCAACTCGAAAATCGAATTTTTCCAGATGATACTCGTACACGATATAGAATTACATACTTACAACAATCACAACGTGATAATAAAAAAATAGGCGATAAAATAAATGAATACATGCGGTTGTAATCGTTATTAAGTAATAATGATATGTATACCTGTGGATACATAAACGATCGTTTAATAATGTTAATTAGGTGTGTATGTGCATATGAAGTATAGACCCACAGCGTTACATCGACATTCCACGCCTATTATTTACACCTGCGTGTAAGAATAAAATAATTTAGAGCTACCAACAGCGCGCGAGTTTTCATTAAATGTACTCAAGATATCTAAGTATATCGTTTACAAATTAGTTAAATTGGAAAATGAACCTATCAAATGGTTTAGAGTTGATGCAATAAATAAGAATTTCGAGAGAAAGACGAATGAAATGATCGAATCGACGCTTAGACTTTCCCACACAATTTTAGGATCTTCATACTAGGTACCTGATTTTAAATATGTAGTTTCAAGGAGAATCCCCCCTCCCCCCTACCTCCTATTAGTCTAAAAAAGAAATCAGAAATTGAGTTTACCTAAACATGAATAATACCTACCCTCTCGTTCTGGCTCTGAAATCAGTGATTATTATTAAAATACACTCAAAGTTTCAGCCCAAAAAGTCAGTAAACTTCAATAATTTTCATTACTAATTTTTTTTGGTAATTTTTGCACTGATTTCTTCTTGTGCTGCAACCCAGATTGTACACCAGTGATTTTCGCTGATTCATAAATAAAAGTAGGTAGGTACATATTTGAAAAATGGGGCTTCCTAAAATCATTTTACCACTGAAGAAAAACTACTCATCTTTCAAACGTTCAGTGACGTACCGATAGGGGAGAGGGGGGAGCTTCCCCCTGAGGAAATTTTTTACTTGTGAGTTGGGGAAATTGAACATTTCAACACATCAGTTGGGAAAATTGGACAGTTGGGATTAATTTTTTTGATGAAAAATAATAAATAAAATAGTTATTTCAAAAGTTGGAAATCAACAAAATTTTCACTTGTTCCAACTCAAAATTGGTAATTTTCCCAACTCGAAAATGGTAAATTTCCCAACTCAAAATTGGTAATTTTCACAACTCAAAATTGGTTATTTTTCCAACTAAAAATTGGTCGTTCTCCCAAGTGATGAGTAAAAATGTCAGTTGGGACGATTAGTATTTATTTTTTTAATGAAAAATGAATAAATAAAGTGGTTACCTATTTGAACAGTCAGAAATCAACAAAATTTTCACTTTTTAGTTTGGAAAATTAGTTTTTTTCCCACTGAAAATTGATCATTTTCCCAGCGAAGAATTATTAAACCGTTGTAATAAATTCTTTTTTAGAAAAAAAATTATTAATTACCTTGCAATTTAAAAATTTTTACTCGTCAACCAAAAAAATTTTAATTGTACTTGTAATTTAAAAGAGATTTTTTTCGCACTTTTCTTCAAAATTATTCCAATTAATTTCATTGTTCTTATTCTCCTTAAAACTTATTTTTGATATTTGAAAATCCAATTTTTCAAAAGCTTCGGCCTCGCTACGCTCGGCCATGATATATTTCTGCTTTAATCATTTCAAAGTAGAAACAGTCGATTTTTCATTAAAGTTTATTTTTCCAAAACATTATTTCATTCCACATTTAATTTGAGGTTTTCTAAAATTTTCGCTCTCGCTTCGCTCGGACCAAATCCATCTCCCTATTCTTTACATTGAAATTACAAAATTTTATTGATGTAAAATTATAATTTTTCTTCGAAACTCCACCCTTTTTTCGCTCAAGGCAAATAAACTATTTCGTATGTTTTTTCAATTACAATGACATTGCTTGTAGGTATGTAGGTTTAAAAAAATAATAATTTGGAGCACCTAACCAATGAAAAATTTATTCAGATTTCTTATCTCAAAAAGGGTCTTATAGTAATGGGTTGTAAAAACTTCAAAAGTTCGCAAAAATTATGAAAACGAGTAAAAAAAATTAAAAAACCTCGCGACTTGGGGAAAAATCAGTACCTAGGTACATGTAAATTTTAAGAAATCAGCTGGAAAAGTTTGAAAAAAATTGGATTGGTTCGGAAATTTGATGAATCTTACCCCTCCCTCTCCTCCGGAATTCTGATATCGGCTATATGTAGTTGGGAATTTTGAGAATTTGAGTTGGGATTTTCACCTCTTCTCCCCCCCCCTGGAAAATGCCTTCGGTACGTCACTGCAAACGTTAAAACTATTTTTCTCTCACCTAAAAAAATACACCCATGAGAAAGAATGATTATACTTTCAGGATTCAAAAAATATGTCAAGTAAAAATGTAACGATTTCACATACATATTGAAAACAATGGCAAATAAAAGTGTTAAAGATATCATGAAAATTACTCGAAATTAATTTCAGTGAAAATATTTTGTACCTGCAAAATATTATCACGAGTTCCCATAAATTCCGTAAAAATTGAGGTAAAATTTGAATAAAAACCGCAAAGAAATTTGTCGTTAGGACAAAAATATAAAAATATGGAGTAATCTACAAATTTCAAAATTTTCAAAATTTTCGCCTCATTTTATTCAATATTTCGATATTTCACGATTTCTATCATTTTTAGCAATTTGAACCATTCAGCATGATTCAGCAAACAAAATTCGAATATTTCTATAGTAAAGTAACGTGATTCATTGATCACATTTGCTCTGAAGAAGTCAAGTGCAACCTTGACGAAATGTTAGCAATATACTTTTATTGTGATCGGCTTAAAACGCGTTTACTTGTATTTTCAAACCATTATTATTTTTCATTCTGGCTCTCTCAGCGAGTTTCAATTTCTAAAAATAAATTGAATGAAGGAAATTGAAGCTGTCTATGCATAAATTTTTTTCATCCATGAATTGTAGCCGGAACTAAAGATTCTCAAAGAATATCAGATTTTCATAAAATGTATCAAAGAAACAGCACTTAAGGATAAAATCTTGGACTTCGAAAATTTTTTACAATGTGTCTACTAAATTACAAAACTGAAAATTCGTACTACTTCCGGACTTTTTTTGTACTAAAAATTTATAATTTTTCACAATTTTTGCTTTTATAAAAAAAAGTGCTTCAAGTTCAAATCGATAAATTCCAAGCCAGCCCTTGGAAATTTTCTAGCTTACTCAACTAAATACTTGAATAATCAAATGAAGAGAAGGGGTAGAGGTTTGTGAAAAAAACTGAAGAAATTTAGAAAAATATCAGTCATTAAGTACAGGCATCATACCGAAATTTGTGAAGAAAAAAATAGCTTTCAGTAACTTTTTTTGAACAAAAAAAGACCAAAAAATGACCAAAAAGTAACCAAAAGTAACCAAACATTCAATTTTTTCGGCGGCAAATTTTTTTACAGTTTTTTTGGGTGGGGGCAATTTTTTTGTAGTTTTCTGCAAATATTTCAAAGATAAATCAACTGAAAATACGTGAATAATTTCAATTTTTTATTTTTTTCTTAAAAAATTTTGAAAAATAGCAATTTCTACGTGAAAATTTGAATTTTTGTCTGGAAGTGCGAAAAAAAAGTGACATTTGAAGGGAAAAAAGTAACCAAAGTGACCTTTTAGACGTGAAAAGTAGCCAAAAGTGACTGAAGTCGAAAAAAGTGACAAACGCCCTAAAAAAGTGACCCGCTATGAAGCCTGTCATTATTATGTGTCAATAAAGAAATTCAATCTAAGCAAAACGATGGCGAAAATTTTTCCGGAGCCACGATACGATTGAAAACTAAAATTTTACAATTTTTCTCATCATTCCGAATTTTAGTCAAAATTTGTACTTTTTTCAAACTTTTTGTACCCATGAGATGACTCTAGATTCATGTTTTTTGTATTTGTAGATTTGAAATTACCATACGTCACAATTATCATTTTTTCTCATTACAACACTTTCTTGATAAAAATTAATTTTACTCACACATTGAAGCAATTTAAAAAAAATCATCAATAGTCTTATATGGCGAGGGAAGGGAGTAAGAGCCTTACCGGTTTCGATCACGATATAGAGGAACATGGTGTCTATTGGATCTAAAAAATGAAAATTCGTGTTTTTTTCTGAATTTTTCTAGCCATTCACATATCATGTTTCAGGGACGTTGTGAGGGGGGGGGGGGTGGTGGTGGTGGTTGTGTCACCTCTCAAACGTGTTTAAAAGTCGGCAAATTAAACATTCTAACGACCTTTTTTTTCCTTGTGCATTTTTAGTCGGCAATTTGGCAATTTTCTCTCCCCCTCCTCAAGTTGTGCTGTAACCGTTCCTGTTTTTTTGCTCAAAATTTGCCAAAAAAGAGCCACTTTTTTTATATTTCGATTTTAAAAAATCATGGAAAAAGGAAAATGTTGAAAATTTTTGCTTTTTGTAATAAAATCATTAGAATTCTTGCAATTTTCTGGTTTTCTGGCCACGCAGGTGAAAAATTCTTGCTATTTTGTTTTTTTTTTGTTTTTCTTGCCAGTAAACACCAAGAGGAAAGAAAACAAAAAACATGACCAATTATTACAAAAATGATCGGCTTGGTGATTTACGACGAAAAAATCACTAGTCAGAGGCGAAACCCCTCTTGCGACACATATATGTTAAAAAAATTGGTAAAATTTTCTCTTTTAAATGTTTTTTATTGAAAAATTTTCTCATTCGTTTCATTCGGGCCAACTAAAATGGGTATTTCAAACAAATTTTCAAAATCATAGACTTGATGATTTTTCATCACCAAAAAAACCTCTTCGACGACTTTTCTAGCTACGCCACTGCCGGTAAAAATAATTAGGAGAGAAAAGGAAGGATGGAAACTAAGGGAATCGTTGTACCTCCGATGTGAAGTTGGCATTTCTCAGCTATTCCATCCTTTCCTTGAAAATCCGTTCGGTTCATGCCTATTCCGTATTCGACTTTTCTGCATTCATCCAAAAAATGAATCAGGCTCCACCAGGGATGCGAGAACGAACGAGAACAAAGAACAAAGAACCAAAAAGAACCAAAAATTTTGAGAACGAGAACGAGAGCAAGAACAATGTTGAAAACATTAAAAGAACAAGAACGAGAACGAGAACGAGAACAAGAACGATGATTTTGCATTTTTTCAATTTTTTGCTTGAAAAATGCCGATATTTTTGAGTTTTGAGAAAAATAAAGAACCAAGAACCAAAAAGAACGAAAAATTTGAAGAACGAGAACAAGAACGAGAACAAGTTTTGAAGAACAAGAACGAAACGAGAACGATATTAAATATTATTGAAGAACGAGAACGAGAACGGGAACGACTAAGAAGAACAAGAACGAGAACGGGAACCAAAATTTCATCGTTCTCGCATCCCTGGGCTCCACTACTAACTTATTCCAATCTTCCTTTACGAAACAGTCTAGCAAACCATCAACTATATTACCTAGCTTGCAAAAATGCATATTTTCACTTTTCAGTATCACCGACAACCCAACGACGAGAAAAGAGAAACAAAAATGCAAATAAATTACAACCTCGTACCTCTTTTACCACTAAGAAGTTAAAAATTGTCATAATTTGTTTACCATCGACGGTGAAAAAATATCGCCGCAGAAATCGAAGAAAAAATGAGAACCTGGTTCTCGAGCCATACCCAGTACCTACGTACGATAAATGAATATTAAAAACTAACCGCGCTCAGTTAGTTTAAAAAGTGGTACAATGGATGTTAGAAATTAACGAACGTTAACAAAAAAAAATGAAAATAATAATAAATATATTTAAGAGAGAAAAAAAAGAAATGAAAAAAAAAACTAGTCGGCATCGCGCTTAGCAGTAGTTGTATTTAAGATTTTTCTGAAAGGGAGCTAGCTTACAATTTATATGTATACACGACGATCACAATGGGAGCTAGTGGTATAACACCGGTTTGTATGTGTGTTATGTTTGGTGGCAGTGGCAAGCTTATATACGGGTTCAGGAAGGCCGGAGCGGAGGAGGGTTAGAATTCTGACACGATAATCTATTCTCTCATTGAGACGTTAGCATAAACATTTAAATTATGAAGAGCGCAGCGAAAATATGTGAAAGGACGATTTTTCGAAACGGAACAGCACAAAAATCACCAGCACCGCCTGCGCCTACTTCCTCGCTCGTTTAGACCTTATACAATGTATCGGTACACCGAATCAAAGACGAAAAAAGGTTATCCGCTGGAAAGAGGACAGACGAATCAAAAAAAGAATACAATTCGCCACAATAGACGAGAATATGGTTATGGAACAGTGTATTCGGATAAACGACAACAAGCCAACGTCATCGCGTCGTCGGGCTTTTCAAAAGTGAAAAACACCAAGGACGTGTGAAGAATCACCTCACTCGGCAGCACCAATGCCTATGTATCTGTTTTCCTTCTGTATCAATACTCGAGGCATTAGTATTATGCGGCGAATATAAAAGTTAAGAGGGGAAAAAAAGCTTTCATGAATGTAACCATCCATTTGATGGTGCCGACGGCGCAACCCACGAATAACGACCTAGGCCTACACAGGCTTTATAAACCGCTTCCGAGATTTTTTGGTCATTTTTCACCCATCCGCGTTTTTTCTTCCTCGCCCAGACTACGCTAAGTCGTTGTTGATTTTTGACGCCTTTTCCCCTTTCCCAGCTTCCAACACGTGGATTAGCAGCAGTTTTTATTAATGTGTTCGGACGGTTGTCGGTATGCGGCGTTTTGGTACTAAATTTACTCGGTAATTCTTGGACGCGACCGATGTTCCACGGATTTGGCATTTTTTTCGTATTGTATCGCCGAAAATAAACAATCGTTTGTTTGTAGTACGCGCTGGGCTACTGCGAAATAGATTCTTTAGAAGTTGGTTTTAAGCCTCGTTCGGTATACTGTAAATACGCGCATAATGCGTACGATTGTTGCTGCAGGAAATTCTCGAGTATGAAAAGGATCGCGGTATTTTGACCGGAGATGTCATCGACGAACGGGTTTTCAACGTGGTCCGTTCGGTTGAAGAGTTGAGTCGGTTAAGCGACGGCGATGGGAATGAAATATAACTGATTTTATAGTCAAGGTAACCGGCAATATTGACAACATTAGGATAAATTTTGCCATCCATTACATAGATGGAGAAAAAAATAATGAAAGATGAACGCAGCTCCTGATGTCACTGAGAAGTAATCTCTTTTAGGGAATTATTCAATTTGAGATGTCGATTCTTCACGTCTTGGATAAGGCGACGAGGGGTATTTTTTTGTTTCAAAATAAGTTTTACACCTGAAAAGCTTCATACAAATTTACTGATTATTTTTTGAGTGTTTTTTTTTTCTGACAAAACCAAAATAACCAAAGCTTAACACACATCGAGTCACTATTTTGCTGACTTTTGAGCATGAGCGCACCCAGGGGGGCCTCGGGGGGTCAAGCCCCTCCCCTTAAACTCGACAAGGAGATTTTTTTATTATAAAAATGTCAAAAATATGATTTTTTTAAATTTTAGCCCTCGCTTCGCTCGGGCAGTATTTTAGTACCTATTTTTTAAATAAACATACCACTATTTAAATTTGAATCGGTTAAATTTGCAGAAATTCTGTCTTTTTTAATCAGTGAAACGATTTTCATTTAAAAATGAGTGATTTTTCGGTCAAAAATTACTAATTTCTTAGTCAATGCCCCATTTATCAGAAAAAATCAGAAATATTTTGACTAAAGAAATCAGAAAATTTATAGTTTTCTTCGCTAAAATCTGTAGGTATGTATCTGCCTACTGAAAATACCTTAACTATTTTAGCCCCACTGAAAAAACAGGTCATTTCATTTTTCATTGAATTTTGACCCACCCCCTTCATTATTTCTCGAAATTTGGGCCTCTTCCTTACACAATTTCTGGGTGCACTTGTGCTTTTGAGGGGAAGAAGGGGAGAGGAGCGAAGGCAATGAAGCACCATATAAAAATTGAAACTGTTAGGAGATTTTGAAACATAAAAATTTCAAATATCATAAGTCCTATCCCTGATGTGCAAAATTTTGCCTCTCGTGGTGAAAAATGTCAACCAAGATGACAAAATATATCTTTAAATTGGCTCGAATTTAAAAAATATTGGTGGAATTAAAAAAAAAATTGTCTCAATAATCGAAATAAGTAGGTTGCCCTCTATAAATTGTTTTTACAAAAAATAATTTTGATTAAAATTCAGCTTTACTTCATGAGAATTAAATAAAGAAATATTTAAAATTTCGTTCTTTACTTAGGTACCTACTTTGGGAAGTACTGATGTAATTAAATTCACAATACTTTTTCGTATACCATTTAATTAGAGCAGAGAAGCTAAATTTTTTTCGAGATTATCATTTTCTATCCGCAGAGCACAGTAAATCTCTATAATTTACTTCAAAAATGATTAAAAAAAACATGAAACGAAAAAAAAGTTGGCTTTAAAAAATTTCAAGTAGACTCACATCCCCAAAAAATAGAAAAAGTTTCAACTTAAACTTACAATAACTTCATAGTATGTGTTCTAATCTTATTCATCTTATTTTGATTATTGGGACAAAATTTTTATAATTCCAGTAATATATATTTTTTTTGAAATTCGAACCAATTTGAAGATACAGGGTGGGCCAAAAGTGTAGTACTGATTTCAAACGCCCATTACAGCGGCTAGACTGGATGGAAAAAAAAACTGAATACGTCAAAATACTCGTAAAACTATGCAATTTATTTTATTCATCATTTCCGAGTCGCTTTTTAAAAATTACAGACGGCAAATGCTTGCCACCATTTTCGATACATTTGCGAAGTTTTTTAACAAAATTTTTACTCACGTTTTCTAACATTTCGCGATTTTCATTTCTCACTTCTTCCCTTATAAAAGCTTTCAATTTTTCAGTATTTCGCGGCTTTCGAGCATACACTTTCGCCCTTAAATGGCCCCACAAAAAAAATCTGGAGGCGTGAGGTCTGGGCTCCTCATCAGACCGTTTTTTCTTCGAGGATAATGGTGCGAATGTCACGGTGAACTCGCAGCGTTATTTGGATATGTTGGAGACTTTTTCCATTCCGGAGCTTCGTCGAAGATGTGCGCGTATTAAATCAGCCTATTTTCAACAGGATGGCGCCACATCTCACATCACCAAAGACATGATTGCCTTTTTAACAAAGCATTTTCAAGATCGAATC
The DNA here is from genome assembly GCA_033439095.1 of Pseudococcus viburni. Lineage (NCBI taxonomy): Eukaryota > Metazoa > Arthropoda > Insecta > Hemiptera > Pseudococcidae > Pseudococcus > Pseudococcus viburni. Next base: position 1,347,111 of record JAVBJF010000043.1, on the reverse strand, counting down.
ATCTCCAGACACATGACTTCTGTTGGCCTCCAAGGAGCCTAGACCTCACGCCTCCAAAAATTTTTTGTGGGGCCATTTAAGGGCGAAAGTGTATGCTCGAAAGCCGCGAGATACTGAAGAATTGAAAGCTTTTATAAGGGAAGAAGTGAGAAATGTAAATCGCGAAATGTTAGAAAACGTGAGTAAAAATTTTGTTAAAAAACTTCGCAAATGTATCGAAAATGGTGGCAAGCATTTGCCGTCTGTAATTTTTAAAAAGCGACTCGGAAATGATGAATAAAATAAATTGCATAGTTTTACGAGTATTTTGACGTATTCAGTTTTTTTTTTCATCCAGTCTAGCCGCTGTAATGGGCGTTTGAAATCAGTACTACACTTTTGGCCCACCCTGTATATACCTATTTTGCTATCTTGGTATTTCTCACCAGGAGAGGAAAAATTTTGGACATCAGAAATAGGACTTGATAAAATTTAAAATTTTTATGCTTTGAAATCTTCAAACAATTTCAATTTCAATATAGTGCTTCATCATCTCCTCCCCCCCTCCCCATGTCAGCAAAATCAAAGCAGCGAGGCTCCATGAAAATTTATTAAATTTCAATTATACCCTAACTAACGTCTTTGATTATAATCAATGAATAATGTCATAGAGCCCATCAACTCGATAAAAAAATCAGAAAAATCAAATACTTAATATAAGTCAATTAGCGTTCAAAAAAGAATTCCTGAATCAATCTTCAAAAATTAGTAAAAAAAATGGTCAAAATATCAAAGTGTTGAATTTTCAAAACACATAAAGAATTTAAGCACCAGCAAGCTCCAAAAAATATTCATTAAAAAGTGGATTACTTCTGATGATTTGAAAATCGTGGTGGAAGGAGGGTGAAATTTTTCCTGTTTTAGAACACTCATACTTTTTGAAAAAAATGGACATTATTTTTTGAGAGTTTTCCATTTATTTTTTCAAATAATACCTAGTAGGAGAAAAAACGTACAAGCAGATGAACATTTTGATCTTTTAAATGATTTCCTTTCGTTTTGAATTTAAAAAGTAATGTAAGATTTTTACTTTTTTACTCAAATTAGGTTATCAAAGGTGTCTATTAAAGCACAACAATGGAAATACTCGTGCCATTTTCGGACTTTTCCAAACTTTTTTCGGACTAAAAATTTTTAATTTCTTCACATTCTTTGCTTATCTCTCTAAAAAAAAAAATACGTTCTTCAAATCGAAAAATTCATGGAACTCCCAGCAATTTTTTTTACTCTCTCCACTGAATACTAAAATAATCAATTGTGGCGGGGGAGGGGAGGGGGTAAAGGTATGTGAGAAAAAAACCATAAAATTTTGAAAAATTGAAAAATATCAGTCACTGTGTTAATAACATGGTGTCCACTATATTTCGGAAATGATTTTTCCCTGACTTTTCCCGGTTTTCCAGACCAATTTCTCGAATTTTTCCAGACCTTATAAATATGATATTTGTAAACCAGAGAGGAGAGGGGGAGGGAGTAATTTTTTCGCGTGATGTACTTACATCCCCAAATTTTGTATAAAAATGATATAAAATGCATAAGGTCTTACGATTTTATTTTCAAAATCACTAGATACTTTTTACGAGATCTTTAGATGCCCTTCTTCGGGTTAAAAAAATATTCAAATTCAATTCTGAAAATTTTTCCGCCCATCCAACTCCCCCTCGCCACAAAAATGTAAAAATTTCAATTTATTACCTACAGAAAAAATTTAAATAAAAAGGAAAAACCAAGTATTCCCACGCAAAATTAAGTTTTGAAAAATGAAAAAAATTATGCCAGGGTGTTTACCAAATTGAGCGAATAAAAATTCGGATTTTTCCGGGCTAAAAATTCAGAATTTTCTTCACATTTCATTCCCCCCTGTCCCTCCAAAATAAAAAACACTTGTCTTAAATTTATAAATTCACGCAATCCCTTGCAATTTTTTAGATTGTACCAATAAATGAAAAAGTGAATGAGAAGGTTAAATATAAATCATTTTATGAAAATATATAAATGTGTTGAGCCCGAGCGAAGCGAGGGCAAAAATTTTTGGGAAAAAAGATCTTCAAAAGATGAAAATTCACCACTTTTCCTTCATTCATGTTTTCCAAAACATGGCCAATAATTTCGATTTTTGTTCCATTCCCTCCCTTTTTTTTTCAACATCGTGGTCAAGGGAATCATGACATTTCTTTCTCATTACAGCTCATTAAAAAGTAAATTTCCCAAAAACTTAAGATTAAAAATAAATTCGGTAGAAAGAAAGAGTGTAAATTACCCCGAGCGTAGCGAGGAAATTTTTTTTTGGATAATTCATAATTCAATGGACAAAGGCATGCATTTTGAATATCAATTTTATTGTACATTACGACCGACAAAAAATGATGAATAAGACAATAATTGGATAAAATCTGTAATTATTTGGCCCGAGCGGAGCGAGGGCGAAATTTTTTGAAAAATTTATAATAAAATAAGCAAAAAAAACCATTTTTCTAAATGATTTACATTTTTTTGGGATTTTCGAAAAATTCCAGAGAAAATTCCAAAATTCCCTGACTTTTCCCTGACTTTTCCAGACCACCAAAATTCCCTGACTTTTCCCGGTTTTCCCGGTTTTCCAGAGAATGGACACCATGAATAAAGAGATTGGCCTGAGCGAAATGAAGGTGAAATTTTTCCCAGAAAACGGAATTCGAAAATTGAAATTTCATATTTTTTTTTTTCAATATCCAGTTTTTAGCAATTTGTACCTGCTGTTTTCAGATTTTTTCAAATTTTTGGACTCATTCAGCAAAATTTGTATTTTTTCGGATTTTCGTACCATGTAGACATCTTGGTAACATCTCGACTATATGTATTTTGAAAATGTAGACTTTTTGGACCTGGTTAGAACACCTTAAAATCTGATAGAAATTAAAACCTTGTTTTTCTCTTTTAAATACAAAACCAAATTACTTATCTAAGTTATTGGGCAACAAATCCATTTTTTTCGAAGTGGCAGATCTAGCTTTTCATTTTTAGTCAAATTCAAAAAATTTGAACATCTTTCGGGATGATTGCTCATTTATAACCCTAAGCAATACTTTTAGCTTTTTTCTACCCCTTTCCTTAATTCATGCTATTAATTGCCTGCATGTTCCAGCGAAGGAAAGGTGAAGTTTTAGAAAATAGAATTTTCAGCAACTAAAAAGGTTACTTTGTCAATGTTCAAATTTCAAAAAATTTCTTCAGGACATGACCTATCAAAATTTTATGAGGGATTCAATTCATGGTTGGACCCTCACTCAAGTCTGTACATTTTGAACAATTTCACAGGTCGACATTTTTAAGCTTTTGAAATGCTGTTTGAAGTTTGATTGATGATTTTTGTAGTATTTTTCAAGTTGATCAAGCGAAAAATTTCATCACCCTAGGATTTTTCACAACTTGAATTTTTCGTTCAATGGTTTTTTTACTTTTTTTGATAACTTCTGACACTTCAAGTCGATTTTCTGAAAAAAGGAAGAGTTCTACGATAAAAATGAATAGAACATAAATCGTAGAGCGTCAAATTTTCTATCTGTAGTGTCCAATTAGTTTTTTCTTAGGAGGCTTAGCTTTCGAGATATTTTAGTTCAAAGTTCAACTTTTTTAAAATTGAAAATATCTCAAAAACTAAGTCTTCCAAGAAAAAATAATGTACAAGTAGGCAATTTGACGCTCTACAATTTATGTTCTATCCGAAGAACCCTTCCTTTTCTCAGAAAATCGACTTGAAGTGTCAAAAGTTATCAAAAAAAGTAGAAAACCCGTTGAACGAAAAATTCAAATTGTGAAAAATCCTTGAGAGATGGAATTTTTTCACTGCTTTTTTCATGATCAGCGCGAAAAATACTATGAAAACCACCCATCAAACCTCAAACAGCATTTTCCACGTCGACTTGTGTTTTCGAAGCAATTGCAATAATTTTATTCGTGTTTAAAATAAGGGAAATACAAATTGCGCGATTTTCAAAACATTTTGAGAAATTTTCGTTTTTTTTACATAATTTCAATAGTAAGTAAGTATAGGTACTTCGAGAATTTTGATATTTTATAAACAATTTTCATTGCCATCCAAACAAATTCCAAATTAGTTTGAACGATTCGAACAATTCTGGAAAAATTTTGAGTTATTTTCTTATCAATTTGTATATTTTTATTTTTATTGTCAACAGTTTGTTCGAATTGTATTCGCGATTTTCTGAAATTTTGAAAAATTAGTCCACAATTGAAGTTTTTTTCAGCATAATTTCAAGACTACATTTCCAAAATTTCAATTACATATTATCAAAGTGACGAAATCACTTCTTCCAAAATACCACTGACGACAAAGTACCACGCAGCAACACACAAGACCATTTTCCACACTTTTCGACCTTTTATTAACCATTTTATGAATCTTAATAGGTAATCAGATTACAAATGGAAAAAACTCGACATCTCACACGACTTCTAAATTTTTTCATTCATTCAGCAGCGAATCTGAGAGAAAAAGGTTAAAAATCAGTTTAACCTTTGGTCCCTGATAACAACTATTACCCATTTAAATGTAGTGTAATCGTATTAGAACACATGCGGGTGCTTCCCTCTTCTTCAATCAATGATTGATGATTTCGTTCCTAATTGAATTAATTTTCGTGAAAGTACAAAAGGTGATATCGACGTAACACCGCCACCTCTATTGTACTTACACAGACGTACGTTTACTGAAAATAGATATAAGTATATGTGGGTTTAACTCGAACGTCGGATTATAGATCAATAAAAAGAATAAAGAAGACGCGCTGCTGCGAAAATTATAAGGCAACGTGGATAAAGATAAAAAATCAGTCCAATTTTCGGCACTTTTCAATCAAAAAACGTGCTATGGTATTCCCGATGCCGACATATTGTCATATTTCACTCGGTTTCATTTTTTTCCTTTTCGCTTTCCTTTGCCCGGTACCTACGTAAGTAAAGTGAAAAAACCTCGAGTAAAGATAGGCCTGTGTTATGATTGTGTTCAAGAAAAAGGGTTTCCGTTTAATCGCATCAAGGGTCTTAAGTTACTGCGAAGGAATTGCGTACAGCCCTTTGTCATTATTGGTAATTTAATCCTGGCGCGGTTGTGCTATGCATTTTACTGTAGTACGAGCCGAAATTGTCTTCATTTTTATTAATTCGTTCTTTTTATTTTTTTAAAGGTATAGGTACTTCAAAGTATTCCGATGTGCATTGGTAACGCCTACGCAAGGAGTAAAAAAATTTCCAACGTTTCCGACAAACGTGAAACCTTTATCGGCGTATTCCTCTTACGTTTTAATTTCAATTAATCCGACAACACGATGGAGAAGCCGTTCGGCAGGTAGTTTCATTTTTCTGTCCCCTTGCTGAACATTGATACGACGACAGAGGGGGGAAGGGGCAAGATAGATGGCATATTAAACGATTTATTCGCTATAGGTTCATTCCATGTCAATTCGAGCAGGTTTTCAGCTTGGGTCTTCCGATTGCGTTCAAAAATTTTTTACGGGTTCCCCTCGATGGTCTAATGAAGGAATCACCGTCATTTTGATCCTAATCCTTCAGGGGGTGGGGGCTGGCCCCCGTAATTTTCGCACAATTTGGATTTTTTGCGAAACGGCTCAACTTTGAATGCTCATATCTCCAGATTGGTTCAGTCAAAAATGAATCTGTTGGTGCAGTTTTGTAGAGAATTGAAAGGAGATTCAAAATTTGGTAATCACATTTTGAAAAGTTTAAAGTGAGCTTTTGTGATGAAAGCTCAACTTTCATGATAATTACAAAAGCTAAGGGCTACCATTTAAAAATCTGAAAAAATTACTGTGAGGAAAACTTTTCATGTATTTTTTAACTAATTACTTTTCAAGATGGGATCTCAACACCCATTGGGGGCACAGGGGTCCTCAATTTTGGCCAATTTTCAAAAAAATTCATAAAATGAAGTAGCACATCGATTTCTACTAATTCAAAGGCGCTGAGTTCGAATATGTGCTCAGTTTTTTCATCCTACGCCACTGAACCCCCTATCAACCCCCTTGATAAGGTCAAAATTCAAAAAAATGAAAAATACCGTGTGACATGTCGTTTGTTAGGTTTTTGAGAGCACTGATTCGAATATTTGCTCATTTTTTGGATTCGACCCCTAAGTGCCCCCCTAAACCTCCCAATTTTGAGAAACCCTTGCAAAAAAATAAAAATATCGTGCGGTATATCGTTTTCTACTAATTTGAGGGTGCTGAGCTCGATTATCAACTTACTTTTCCGATCTGCCTATCCCATGTCTTACAATGATCCCTAAACTACAAAAAGTAGGATGAATTGGGGGTCATTGTAAGGCATGGGGGAGGCAGATCGGAAAAGTAAGTTGATAATCGAGCTCAGCACCCTCAAATTAGTAGAAAACGATATGCCGCACGATATTTTCATTTTTTTGCACGGGTTTCTCAAAATTGGGAGGTTTAGGGAGGCACTAAGGGGTCGAATCCAAAAAAATGAGCAAATAGTCGAATCAGTGCTCTCAAAAACCTAACAAACGACGTGTCACACGGTATTTTTCATTTTTTTGAATTTTGACCTTATCAAGGGGGTTGATAGGTTGGTGCAGTGGCGTAGGATGAAAAAACTGAGCGAACTCTCAGCGCCTTCGAATTAGTAGAAATCGATGTGCTACTTTATTTTATGATTTTTTTGAAAATTGACCAAAATTGAGTACCCATGTGCCCCCTAGGGGTGTTGACTACCCCTGAAGGATTAGGATTAGGATCAAAATGACGGTGACTCCTTCATTAGACCATCGAGGGGAACCCGTAAAAAATTTTTGAACGCAATCGGAAGACCCAAGCTCAAAACCTGCTCGAATTGACATGGAATGAGCCTATACACATATTACGAATCTCCATCAGTAATAAAAAGATACGCCTATACGTATATGTCTTCGTTTGAGAAGAAAATTCATCGTACGTATGATAATTTCCATCATTAGTGAATGTAAAAACTAAACTTACTAACGTATTGGCTTCAATGATCGTAAGCTAGACACGTGTCCGTGCACTTCACGCTGTTAATCGTCTCATTAGCCTTTTCTCGCTTCAAGGCGCCTACTCATGTTCCCGTTTCCCAACATGTCAACTGTTATCATCAAATTAAACGCGTGTTGCGATAAAATTAAAAGTACCCTGGCGGCCGTATTTTCTTAATCAACTTGTATCTCGCGTGTACGCGACTTTTGTTGTATCATCAAGTTTACTCCACTGTGGTACGAATTTCGCGTCGATGATGCGACACTGTTGACGAAGATTCCGCACGCGGAGATCATTTAAAGTTTTGTCACGAGGTTCTGCGGGTATAAATTGAGGAGTTTTAGTTTCATGTGGAGTTCAAATTGTTATAGAAGTGACGAGATAATAATTCGAAATACTAACAAAACCTCACCTTTCACCTTTGGTGATTCGTATAATAATTTGATAGGAATAGCATAAAATTAGTTTGAATCGGTGACGAACTAAAGAGAGTTTTCAAGGGGGGGGGGGGGGGGTCAGCAAAAATTGCCAACTGAATGTTTGAAATCACCAACTCAAAAAACGAAATTTCCAACCAAAATTTTTTTCCCAGTTTTTCTAAAATAGCATGAATATAATGCCAAAAAGTGAAAACAGGTGAGGTTTGTGCAATAAAAAGTCAAAAATGATATACGGTTTTTGAACAGAAGTCGAAATTTTTTAGAAAAATTACGTTTAAGAAGAAAAAATTCTCTTTTTTCAACATGTTTGGCCATTTGAGAAGACAAATCCCCTTTAACTTTCTCTCTTGTAAATCTGTACCTGAAATTTTTTTCCAAAATAAGCCATTGGAATCATTTCAGATTTTTTTCGAAAAATTTCCAAAAATGAGCAAAATATTTACTAAAATTATGTAATAGGTACATTAGTACAACGAAATGAAAATCATTATGTAAAAAAACCAACAAGCATCATAGCGAAATTTTTGAAGAAAAAAGTAACTTTCAGCAACTGTTTTTGACCAAAAAGTGACCAAACAATGACCAAAAGTAACCAAAAATTCATTTTTTCTGGGGGGGGGGGGAATTTTTGTAATTTTTTGCAAACATTTCAAAGATAGATCAACTAAAAAGACGTGAATAATTTCATTTATTAAATTCCTTCGTCAAAACAAACAAACCAGCAAAAATCTATTTTTTTATTGAAGAATTTTGAAAAATAGCAATTTCTAAGTGAAAATTTGAATTTTTTCCAGGAAGTGCGAAGAAAAAGTGACTTTTGAGGGGAAAAAAGTAACCAAGACTTAAGTCGAAAAAAGTGACCCACTATGATGCCTTAAACAACCATAAATGAAAATTTTGAAAAATTAACATCACAAAAACTATTAAAAATTTTTGAGCAATGATTCATAACTTTTACCAAGTTCGGGAAAAATCAAAACAATTCTCATCCATAAAAAAATTTAAAGGCTGCTAGGCTAGGTGTTAATTTTGCCAACTGATAAGTACATGAAATGGAGAAAAACTGAAATCACGTCACATCTAAAAAGTTCCTTCCTATCAACCCTAGATTGAAAAATCGCCAAATCATGTTACACGACTCCAAAAACGTGAATTTTGACAGTTTTTGCCCTGAAATGACGAAATGTCGATTTTTCAACCCTTCCAACCCACTTCCTACCAACCCATCACAAAATAAAAAAATATTTCACTGACGATCAATTCTCACCAACAATCAGTTTTCATTCGCGATAAATCACCATCAGTGATCAATTTTCACCCACGAATAATTTTTCTGTTCCCCTCATTTTTCGGTGATGGGGGTGGGGGGTCATCCATTCACCTCCTGATGGGCATATCACCATTACTTTTTTTTTTTTTTTAAATCGATCATGTACATAATATCAAATCTTTCGCTAAAATATCAATGAGTACATAAATAGATTTACAGTTTTTCTCATTGTTCAAATGTGGCATAAAAAAGTAGGAAAAGGAAACCATCGAACTTCCGAAATTCTCGGGACAAACGATTTCTAGTTTGATACTATACTAGGCAGTCCCTGCGCAAAATATCGACTGTTGAAGTTCATCATACTAGCGAATAAATATACCAATTTTTCAATTAACAAGGAAGGTATCGTAACTCAAAGTAAAATTTTGAGTCATAAAAGAATTCCATATCCAAAATTGCAGATATGTTGAAGTTCATTTCTCGAAATTTTTCGGCCAATTTTTGAAATTTTAGAATTACCTAATTGTCCTGCAAATATAAAAATTTGATCTAATCAACAAAAAAAGCTAAAATTTGGTATATACCCGATTTTTGACCTCCCGGATCGATTGAAAGCGGTTTCAAGAAGTTTCAGAGCCTCCAGAAAATCTTGAAATTTTTCAGCGCTGGATAAACCCCATAAAAATGGTCTATATGAACTTCAGCACCTATAATCGCGGATTACCGAAATTGGCGACTTACTTGATCGATTAAAGCAGAATTTTACAAAATTCGCAACTTCGAGTTTTCATATTTTTTGACAGAAAATTGAATTTTTTCCAGGAAAACTGTCTGCCAAAAAATATTTCAGTTTTTTTCGTCAATTTGATCAAATTTCCATTTTTTGCAGGGCGATAAGGTGATTTTGAAATTCCAAAAATTCACCGAAATTCGAAAAATGAACTTTAGCATCTGAAATATAATGCACTTCCGATTTATTTTTGTTGAGACTCAAAATTTTACTTCGAGTAGGGGTACCTTCCTTGTAAGTAAATTAAAAATTTCGTTTTGAAATTACCTACTTAATTAAAATTTAAATTCCAAAAAATTGCCCAAAAATCGAAAAATCAACGCTAGCAGTTGAAAATTTGAAGACAGAGATTGCTCGGAAAATTTTCAAGCGCTGAGTATCTAGTTTCTGTTCCATATGATGATCCTAAAATTCAAGGATTTCTGTTTCAAAAAGGGATGTCCAAAGTTTTGACAGAAAGTTGAACAATTATCTAATGCTTAGCAAGTTCAAAACAAAAGAAATTGGGATTTTCGATATTTATCAGACCTTAAACTGAGCTTATTTGAAAAAATCTCAAAACCAGCTAAAAATTCTGTAAAAAATAACGAAGTATCTATACGTTTTTCCTTTCATAATTCAAATAAAATCAACAAATTAAACCAATAATTTCCCTAAAACTTGAAACAAAAATTCCACAGCACTGTAAATTACGATGATTTTTTTTCTTTTCCTTTTTCACATATTTTAGTCTACAAGTGTGCAGGTATTCACTATTTTGCTCTTAAAATTCGTATCTAGAAAAATTCGTTATAAGCTCATAATTCGTAAAAAATAAACAAAATTTTCGCAAAATCAAGAAAGAACCAAAAAATTTAGCTTTCAACATGTCGATAGCTTCTATAACTCATTTTACAAAATTTCAATGTTTAGAATTGCTGGAGTCAGTCGTTTGAAACATTGAAAAAAAAATTTGAAATCGGTTTAATAGAATGACTTTGTAGAAAATTCAGATACTAAATTTTCCATTCCCTCATTCTGAATCAGTGAAAAGTCACTGATAAACAGTCAGAATTGCAGCACAGAAAAAAATTAGCAAAATTTATTGATTTTCAGCGGCTTTTCGCTGCGTTTTCAAAAACTTTCACTGATTTTTCTCCTAATTTCATAAATTTCACTGACTTTTTAATGAATTTTCACTGATTTTCCAGTAATTTTTCTTACTTAGGGCTGAGATTTTTATGCGCTATCAAAGTGATTATAACAGGGTGTCTACCAATTTTAAAAGATCAAATTTCGCGACTTTTTCGCGACCTTTTGTTAAGGTATCTAGTATTTACCTCTCAATTTGACACCACCCCCCCCCCACAAAAAATCAACGAGATCAAATTTATTATAGAAAAAAGTTTATACACGGAAGCAAATACGTCTTTAATTTTGAAAAAAGACAATTTTTCGCAAAAATTTTCCAAAAGTGAGTTATTTTATGGTAAAGAAGAGAAGTAGTTACTGCCCGAGCGAAACGAGGGTGAAAATTTTACGATAAATCATGTTAGAACGGATAAAATTGTTACATGATTATTGAGAAATAAATTCATGGAAAGTCTGAAATATTAGCAGATTTGGCCCGAGCGAAGCGAGGGCGAAATTTTTTCGAAGAATTTATTTAAAAAACAGCAAAAAAAGACATATTTCCAAATGGTTTTCTCCTTTAAAACATCCCTTAGAAAATTCCAAAATTCTCCAATTATTTTAGATTTTCCTGAAAATGGACACAATATTACCTTTGAAATTCCCAATCGTGATCGCTACTTAGTCTCCCACAAGAACATGTTTTTCCGCTTCAAAATATTCAATTGTCTGAAATAGAAGGGAAAAGGACGAAGAGGTATATAATTTAAGAACGGGTTTTTAAAATTTATGAGCCCGAGAGAAGCGAGGGCGAAAATTTTTAGAAAAAATGTTCAAAAAGGTGAAATTTCTTTACTTTTTTTGTTTTGTAAAAGGCGAAAAAATGGAAGTAATTTCGAAAAAATTCGCGACTTTTGATAAATTTTGGGCCAATTTCGCGACTTTTTCGTGACTTCAGCGACCTAAATCTAAATTCGTGACTTTTTCGCGACTTTTGGGACCGGTAGGCACCCTGATTAGAGAGCAAGGTACTTAATCTAAATTTCAATCAATATAGTATGGCCAATGAAAATTAAACTTCATTTTCACTTTTCCTACTCTCTCATTTTGAATCAGTTGGAATTTCAGCACAGGAAAAATCAGTTAAAATCTTTGATTTTCAGCGGATTTTCACTAATTTTTCAAAAAAAATCACTGTAGTGTAGGCAAATAAGGAAATAAAAAAACATTTTTAGCTAGCTAAGATTTTATCGCCAAAAACTGTCGAGGGTGGTCCCCTGACTAACCTCTAAAAAGTCCGCACCCCCTAGACCCCTTGCTAAATTTTTTATGGAGGCTCCACCCCCCCCTCAAAACAGGTTTTTCTCGAATAACTTCTCAGGATTTGATTTTACGGCAAAAGTAGCTCAGTACTTTTTTGTTCTACGCTCAATTTCAAACATCTTTTGTATGAAATTTTTTTTCGTACGACCAATATCAGAGGAGATGGAGCGTCCTGAAGGAAGGGGTTTTTGGAAAATATGATATTATTTGAAAACGCGATAATATGTATAAAATCGCACTAAACTGTGTGTTTTGGGCATGAAAATAGTAGTATTACGTAAATTGATGGTATTAATACAACTTGACCCCTCTTTCCCTCCCTATGTACTTACCCCACCTTACCCACTTGTTTTTATTCAGCACTAGTAATATGACTGGGGGGTGGGGAGGGGTGGACACATAGGAGGGGGAAAGATGATCATGAAGCATTTTTACCCTCTTCCCCCTCCCATTGTGCCCACCCCTCCCCACCCCTCAGTCATTTACTAATGCTGAATAAAAACAAGTGGGTAAGGTGGGGTGAGTACATAGGGAGGGAAAGGGGGGTCAAGTTGTATTAATACCATCAATTTACGTAATACTACTATTTTCATGCCCAAAACATACAGTTTAGTGCGATTTTATACATATTATCGCATTTTCAAATAATATCATATTTTCCAAAACCCCCTTCCTTCAGGACGCTCCATCTCCTCTGATATTGGTCGTACGAAAAAAAATTTCATACAAAAGATGTTTGAAATTGAGCGTAGAACAAAAAAGTACTGAGCTACTTTTGCCGTAAAATCAAATCCTGAGAAGTTATTCGGGAAAAACCTGTTTTGAGGGGGGTGGAGCCTCCATAAAAAATTTAGCAAGGGGTCTAGGGGGTGCGGACTTTTTAGGGGTTAGTCAGGGGACCACCCTTGACAGTTTTTGGTGATAAAATCTTGGCTAGCTAAAAATGTTTTTTATTCTTAAAAATAGCGCTAATTTGCCTACACTACTGATTGTTTAGTGAATTTCACTGATTTTTTAAACAAATTTCATAGATTTTACTGACTTTCCAGTGAATTTTCACAGATTTCCCAATAACTTTTTGCACTGTTTGCATTCAGTGAATTTTTTTACTGATTTATTACTGTGCTGCAATTCTAACTATATTTCAGTGATTTTCGATAATTTTCACTGATTTATGAATGAAAGAGTAGTATTTCATTTGATTTTCAATCAATATTATTGCCAATAAAAAAAAATCATTTTCATTTTTCCAAATAATTCGCGTAAATTATTTGACGAATACCCAATGCAATAATTCTTTTCCTCGAGGATTCAGGGTTTTGGTGGAGGTGAGAACAGTGTAGGGAAATAAGGGGCTTTTTAAATTCTCCGAGGGCTCGCGACATCTTTGAAAGAGGGGATGAAGAAGGAGGAGGAAGAAGATATGAACAAACAATTCAGTACTACTTTCGTATTTCGGGCGTTTTCAATAGGCAATTTTTCGTACTCGATACTCATTCGCATATCAGTCCACATTAGGTACCCGAATTTATTTCATCAAATTGATAGGTATTATAACTCATAATTTTTCGCCCACTCATACGAACGATAATTCCACAAAAATGCTGCCCATTTTCTGCATAATCTGTCTCACGTAACAACCACACTTCTTTTCATAGACCGATTCTCGTTCTTTTGCATAATTTTTCACTCGGTCACCTGGATCTACTGCATTAAACCGCTAATTCGTGATATTCTAAGCCAAACATACGAGCTCGATACACCTCTACGCTTAATTCAGATATTGTGGGTTCATTATTAAGATCACAAGTCGGCAAAATATTGATATATCTCGCCAGCGAGAGAAAAATTACATAGTTTGGTTCTTGGAAAACTTCCAGAGCCGGTATAATTACGCGTAGCTAAATCCCCGTCATCTCGATCAATTGTACGTGTTTCGGATGCGTTAATTATCGCTCTATCGATCCTCCGGTACCTTGGGATGCGAGTTATAGCGAAAAATCACGCCGCAGTACGAAAATATGGTCAATTGACCGGGGCAGGGTGCGTAGGCGGGGAACCGAGGGGATTTGTGGAAGGTAAGGCAGAGAAAACACGTTTATAAAAGTGATGAATAGTAAACGATGTTATCGCGTTGATTTAGTTTTATTTTAGCTTGTTCGATCATATAGAGCTAGTCATCTTTTTCAACGTTATAATATCCGCATTCGTCCTGCCGTTTTTATCGGCCTCTATATCGGTTGCGCTTACTCCTCCCTGTCCAATGCGGTTGGCTTTTCGAACAGCCTAAACACAAGGCCGGGGTTATGAATATATAGTAAATTTTAAACGACAGGTATCTAGCGCTCAGCGCGCTGCTGCGACGTCGACGACTTTTCCCCCCTATCTTTTGTTGTCGTTTTCTTTAATGATGGTCGCAGCCTTTGAGATAGCTTTGTGAGTAGCCGCCGCCGCCGCCTCTGATCACAATGAAATGGCTAAACTGAAAACTGGCTTTGACACATGTTGACTTCATTATAAAACCGATTACTTGGCTAGAAAATATATATCTGTTTCTTCGACTTCGGTACCGCTGCGCTACCATGGCCGGCATCTTATAATAAGTATTACCGGTCCATATCTTCGCTATGGGTATACAGCGCGCACAGCCAGAAATCACTGCGAGCAGCAATTAAACCATACACGAACAAAATACCAAAGTGACGCGAAATTTTCACAACTTTATTTATTAATGGCTTATTTACATTTTTCTAACAGATGATTGTTTGGTATCGTCGAAAGAAACGCCGATGAGGAATGGGAACAGGGTGAAAAACGCCGAATGTTTATAAGAATGCGAGAGGCGAGAAGAAATATTCGTTCGGGATTAATATCTCGAGCTACTTGTATTCCATTTGTCGAGCTGTATTGAACGAATTGCTCGGATTAATGGTGTTGTTTTTGTGATTAATATTTTTTATTGGCTCATTTGTTTTATCTGTTACTGTTTCGTTGTGGTAATTGATTCGGCTCCTGGGTTGGTTTTTTTCTTGTTTCGACGTCGTATCGTCTTTAATTCGTCATTATCGTGTTAAGAAATCTTGATGAGAAGTATTCTTTGTACGTAAGTATCAAATGGGCGGTCTAAGGTTTGTGGTCTGAAGGTTTGCTTGCCTGAGTACTTTGAAAATGTATCAGAAACAAAAATTTCAATAGAAAATTGAACCAATGGGATCATAAGCGCACCCAGAAATTGTGTAAGGGAGGAGCTCAAATTTTGAGGAAAATGGGGGGGGGGTCAAAATTCAATGAAAAAATGAAGTAACCTGTTATTTCAGTGGAGTTGAAGTAGTTGGGGTATTTTCAGTAGGCAAATAACAGATACCTACAGATTTGAGCGAAGAAAAATTGAAAAATGAGGCGATTTAATGATTTTTTCAAATCAAAATTACTGATTTTTTTTGATAAATGGGATATTGACTGAGAAATTAGTAATTTTTGACCGAAAAATCAGTGAAAAATCACTCATTTTCAATGAAAATCATTTCACTGATTAAAAAAGACAGAATTTTTGATGAAAATTCAACTGATTCAAATTTAAAGAGTAGGTAGTATGTTTACTTATTTAAGAAATGGCATTAAGATAATGCCCGAGTGAAGCGAGGGCGAAATTGTTTTTAAAAATCATACTCTTCTTTGACATTTTTATACTAAAAAATCTCTTTTCCGAATTTATGGGGGGGGGGGGGTCGAGCCTCCCTCTCCCACCCCTTGGGTGCGCCCTTGAATGGGATTGAGGTTGAGGAGTGAGATTCTGAAATCTTCTGAACTTACATCAAATTTTTTTCAAGTTTTCAGCGTTTCAATGATCGTTGTAATCGAGCCAAAAGTAGAGGTTCAGTGAAAATTCCAACTTCCACAATAGGGTGTCCTTATTTTCAAGTTTGAGAAATTTTGCGTACCCCCCCCCCCCCCCCCTCAAAGTTGTTCCTTTTTATGAGAAAATAATTCCCTATTTTTTTATTATTTATTTTTTTGAAATTAACACGTGCCTGTGAGCCCCTCAATGTCCTTCATTTATCAAAATATGAAAAATACCAATTTTTATCAAAATTTTTTAAAATTTTAATTTTTGTGGCCAAACTCCTCCAAGTAATTCATTATTTATGAAAAGGAAAATGTGTTTGCAGTTGTGGTAAAACCGTGGATAAAATTTATCCACATATTTCACCACAAGGGAAAAGTGTGTCCAGCGGTGGTAAAAACGTGGATAAAAATTATCCACATATATCACCACATAAAAAAAATCATTTCAGAGAAGGATGAAAACGTGGATAAAATATATCCACATATGTCACCACAAGGAAAAAGTGTTTCCAGCTGTGGTAAAAATGTGGATAAAATTTATCCACATATTTCACCGCATGGAAAATGTGTTTCCAGTTGTGGTAAAACGGTGGATAAAATTTATCCGCATATTTCACCACATGGAAAAAGTGTTTAAAGTGGAGGTAACACCGTGGATAAAATTTATCCACATATTTCACCACATGGAAAAAGTGTTTCCAGTGGTGGTAAAAACGCGGATAAGAATTATCCACAAATTTCACCACATAAAAAAAATCATTTCAGAGAAGGGTGAAAACGTGGATAAAATTTCTCCACATATTTCACCACAAGGGAAAAGTGTTTCCAGTTGTGGTAAAACCGTGGATAAAATTTACCCACATATTTCACCGCAAAGAAGAAGTGTTTCCAGTGGTGGTAAAAACGTGGATAAAATTTATCCACATCTTTCACCTCATAGAAAAACTGTTTCCAGTTGTGGTAAATCCATGGATGAAAAATTAACCACATATTTCACCACAAGGGAAAAGTGTTTCCAGTGGTGGTAAAACGGTGGATGAAATTTAACCATATATTTCACCACAAGGAAAAAGTGTTTCCAGTGGTGGTAAAAACGTGGATCAGAATTATCCACATATTTCACCACATAAAAAAAGTCATTTCAGAGAAGGGTGAAAACGTGGATAAAATTTGTCCACATATTTCACCGCATGGAAAAAGTGTTTCCAGTTGTGGTAAAACCATGGATAAAATTTACCCACATATTTCACCTCATAGAAAAAGGGTTTCCAGTTGTGGTAAAACCGTGGATAAAAAATTAACCACATATTTCACCACATGGAAAAAGTGTTTCCAGTGTCTGTAAAAACGTGGATAAAATTTATCCACATATTTCACCACATGGAAAATGCGTTTGCAGTTGTGGTAAAACCGCGGATAAAATTTATCCACATATTTCACCACATGGAAAAAGTGTTTCCAGTGGTGGTAAAACGCTGGATAAAATTTATCCGCATATTTCACCACATGGAAAAAGTGTTTAAAGTGGAGGTAAAACCGTGGATAAAATTTATCCACATATTTCATCACAAGTTTAAAGTGTTTCCAGTGGTGGTATAAACGTGGATATACTTTATCCACATATTTCATCACAAGTTTAAAGTGTTTCCAGTGGTGGTAAAAACGTGGATAAGAATTATCCACATATTTCACCACATAAAAAAAAATCATTTCAGAGAAGGGTGAAAACGTGGATAAAATTTCTCCACATATTTCACCACAAGGGAAAAGTGTTTCCAGTTGTGGTAAAACCGTGGATAAAATTTACCCACATATTTCACCGCAAAGAAGAAGTGTTTCCAGTTGTGGTAAAACCGTGGATAAAATTTACCCACATATTTCACCACATAAAAAGTCATTTCAGAGCAGGGTGAAAACGTGGATAAGAATTATCCACATACCTATTTCACCACATAAAAAAAGTCATTTCAGAGAAGGGTGAAAACGTGGATAAAATTTCTCCACATATATCACCACAAGGAAAAAGTGTTTTCAGTGTCGGTAAAAACGTGGATAAAATTTATCCACATATTTCACCACATGGGAAACGTGTTTCCAGTGGTGGTAAAAACGTGGATAAAATTTATCTACATCTTTTACCTCATAGAAAATGGTACGAGTGCATGTTGATTATCAAGCAGATAAGATCGCCTCGTAGCCTATTCTATTTTTACTTGTACCTTTATCTCACGTTACCTAGCTAGTACCTACGTTTACGTACGTTGTCTAGTTAGTTGGTCTAGTTACAAAGGTGTGGTTCGTTTTCGTACGTTCTCTCGCCGTTTATCTGTACATATGCATGTACTCGTGTACATTTTCGCTTGTATATTTCGCTATGTAAATATTTCGTTAATTACAGTCCACTTTTTTTCTAATTTGCGAATTCGGTTATTTCAAGTCGTTTAACCTCCGTACAATTGGTCCCTTGGGCCGGATTCGCGATATGACCAGTGATTTGTGGTGATTACTGAAACTTTCAATATCCAACGTGCTTGATTTCCATGAATTCGGTCAGTGATTAGCCAGTGTGGAGTGCACTGCAAGCTAATTCCCTTTTCATCGGAATCTTATCAAGACAACATGGACAAAGAATCATTAGACCGTGTGAAGAGGCTTACTCTACGTTCCCTCAAAAAGCAGCGTGAATCTGTGGTAACCGCCTTATCTCAAAACCATTCCGAATCCGTCATGCAGACAACCAAGTCTTATCTGGATTTATGGCAGAATGACCTGGTTAAATTGGAAGAAACTGACATGAATTTGCTCAGTATTCTCAAATATCCCAAAGATGCGACCTTGGCTGAAATTGAAAGGATGGAAGCTGAAGTGACGGCTGATTGGGAGAGCTACAAACACGAGTTTGGCCTATATAGAGGTAAATTTATGGCTGCTAATAATAAAGTAGAAACTGCTAAACGTAAAAGTATGGCATTTGATGCCGAAAGTTTAAATGCTACTTTGAATCAAGCTACGCCTAGTCCATTATCAAAGTTGCCAGATATCAAGGTGCCTATATTTGATGGTAACGTGCAGAATTATACGAATTGGCAGGCTTTATTTGATGCAATTGTAGGCGAAAATAAACTCCTCAACGATGTGCATAGGTTATACTATCTAAAGCTTGCTGTAAAAGGTGGCGGTGCGGAAAAATTACTGGATAATTATCCGCTCACAGATGATATGTATATTCACGCCTATAATCATATAAAATCTCGCTACTTTAATAAACGTGCCATTATTGCTCAGAACTTTCGAGAGTTGCTTGATTATCCTAAAATTGAGCCAACGACCTTGAGAAAATCGATCGATGAAGTACAAGCAATTGAACGTGGCCTAAAAACGTGCGGGATTGACACAGCTAAAATGTCTCCCCTCCTGGCATTTATTGTAGTACGAAAACTTCCAGAACCAGTCAGAATTGACTGGGAAAACAGCGTTGTCGACTATACTACGTATCCTTCGCTTGAACCTCTGCTACAATTTTTGTCAAATCGCTGCTTCGCCTACGAGACCATGGAGACTGGTGAAAGTTCCTCCAAAAAGACATCGTCATCACGCGCCAAGGAGCCCGAGAAAAAGGAAACTTCGGTAAAAGCAGCCAAAACTGAAAAAACTTCCTTATCAACGGTGAAAAATCAAAAACGCGGCGCCTACGTACCAAAATGTATCGATTGTAAGGAAGAACATCAGTTGATTCGCTGCCCAAATTTCGAGAAAAAGTCCGTATCAGAGCGGTATGACTTTGTTGTGAGTCATAAGCTGTGCAAAAATTGCCTACGTCCAAACCACCTTGCTGAGGCATGCCATTCCTCTGCTTGTCGAGTATGCGGACAGAAACACAGCACTAAATTGCATCGTGATGCAGTCACAAAACCTACAGATGCTCCGTCAACCTCGGACTCCGCATCTCAAAGCTCGGTATTGTCAATTTCAACGCCCAAAAAACTGAATTTGCCAATTTTGTTGCCGTGTGCCGTTGTTCGAGTACAAATTGCTGCCAATCGCTTCGTATTAGCTCGAGCCCTTATCGATGGATGTTCGCAAGCCAATTTAGTGGCAGAAGCGTTTGTACGGCGTCATCGTCTTTGTAAAATTTCGGCAAATTCAAACATCGCTAGCATTGGACCGATGGTAAGCTCTAGCTACGCCGTAGAGCTCAAGGTTACCTCGCAATACAGCGATTTTACACTCACCCTTACTGCTGATGTCGTAGGACGATTACCCTATGAAATTACTCCAGATACGCTTCAGACGATTGCTCAACTCGATTCAACGCTGAAACTAGCCGATCAAGGTGTTGAATCTACACAGGTTGACATTCTAATTGGCGCAGAATTCTGTAATCGCATCCTAAGTGGCCAGAAAAAATTCGTCGGTGAGACCTGTTTCGAATCTTCCCAGTTTGGTTGGATTGTGTCTGGACCGCTAAATCAGAGCAAGAAAATTGCTGAAAAATGTTGCTGCTTAACTGTCAATATTCAAGACGCTTTATCTCAATTCTGGGAAGTAGAAGAAGTCAATCCACCCAAGAAAAGCGTTTCTGAATTTGAACTTTGTGAAGCTCACTTCAACTCTACGCATACTCGTCTACCAGATGGTAGGTTTCAAGTACGACTACCGTTTAAATTGCACCCGAGTAAGTTAGCCAACACTTACGCACAAGCTCGAGCTGCTTTATTACGCAGTGAAAAGGAATCTGACCCGGCCATACGCGCTCAATATGTCAGCTTCATGCAAGAGTATCGTAAACTTGGGCATATGAAGCTCGCAACCAAGTTTGGTGATAGATACTACATACCTCACTTACCGGTACTACGCCCAGACAGTACTACGACTAAACTACGTGTTGTTTTTAACGCATCCGCTAAAAACAAGACAGGCCTTTCTCTAAATGACATTCTGTTAAATGGTGATGAAATTCAGCCGCCATTATTCGATGTCCTGGTCAATTTTCGAAAGTATCTTATTGCTTTCTCAGCAGACATCAGTATGATGTATCGACAAATCTCAATGCATCCAGACGATAGGCCCTGGCAATCTATCTTGTGGCGTGATAATCCGACTGACCACATAGAAGTGTGGGAATTGTGGACCCTGACCTATGGTGAAAGGACTGCGTCATACATCGCCAAACGCTGTCTCAAGGAAGTTGCTCAAGAGGAAGAATTAGAACCTGAGGTAGCTGACGCAATTGAAAAGGAATGTGTCATGGACGATATGCTAACCGGAGCTAACACAGTTGCAGCTGCTATCAAGAAGCAGGCGCAAATTCACTCAACTTTACTTCAAGCAAAATTTCCTTTGCGTAAATATGTCTCAAACTCGCCAGAATTTCTGCAGGCCATTGATCCTACGCTCACTGAGACGCTCAAAACAGTATCGTTTTCTTCCAGCGGCGTAGCAAAAATATTAGGCCTACAGTGGAATCCAAGTGAAGACATTTTTCAAGTATTCGCTAAACTGGTTGATATTTCAAATGTCATTATTACAAAACGGATTGTATCATCGCTCATTGCAAGTGTTTATGATCCACTTGGATTCGTTGCGCCAGTATTAATTCGTGGAAAAATCTTGCTCCAAGATTTGTGGCGGGAAGAGCTCGATTGGGACAAGCCAGTGTCCTCAAAACTATCGCTTGAATTCGTATCGTATTACCAGAGCCTTTCTGACTTATCGTGTATCAAAATACCTCGAGCCTACCCCATTGGAAAAATCGAATTGTTCGGGTTTTGCGATGCCAGCATACAAGCCTACGGTGCTGTGCTGTATGCACGTGCAAATGGTGCAATTACGCTCATTTGTGCCAAGTCAAAAGTAGCACCTATAAAACCGCTGACTATACCTCGCCTTGAATTAGTTGGAGCAGCTTTACTTGTCAGTTTAACTAAGCGAGTAGCTCACATTATGAAAACTGATTCATCGTGTTTCAAGCTATTTTGTGACTCCACAACGGTACTAGCCTGGTTGAAAGGTCCAGCCTCAAAGTACGAAACCTTTGTCCGAAATCGTGTGGATTACATTACTTCAATCGTTCCAGTTGAAAATTGGTCGTACGTAAAATCAGCTGAAAATCCTGCTGATCTGCTTACTCATGGACTCACTCCGATTCAGCTAGCAAATAATTCCTTGTGGCTGAGTGGTCCAGAGTGGTTGAAAAACTCAGATTTACCAAACGAAATCATCAGTTTGCCTATTGATCCGCCTGAGCAGAGGCAATCCAAAGCGGTCAATGTCACTCTAACGATTACAATTGTCAGCGAAGAATTAATCTCAAAATATTCTTCGTTCGATAAACTACTTCGAATCATCAAGCTCGTTATTATGTTTGCAAATCGACTACATCGAAGAAAAGAATGCATCACAACTCGCCAAGCCACTAGCGCAATTTGCCGAATATCTCAAGCAGCTTGGTTTCCTCAGGAACTTGCCGATCTGCGTGCAAATACTCCAATCTCAACGAAAAGTCATGTCTCATCGCTTGATCCATTTCTCGATCAAAATGGCGTAATGAGAGCTAGTGGTAGGCTGAGTAACTCCAACTTACCATACGACGTGAAGCATCCAATCATTCTGCATTGCAAGTCTAGCTTAGCAAAGCTGCTAGTGAAACATGCTCATGAAACCTACTGCCACGCACCTCATTCCTTTGTGCTCGCCTACTTACAGCGAAAATACTACCTCATCCACGGAGGTATGAAGCTCGTTCGTAGCGTAATCAAACGCTGTGTACATTGTACACGAATGAGAGCACAAACGCTAGGTCAAATTATGGGTGACCTACCAGCAGAGCGCACTACGGTTGCTCGACCATTCACAGCTTGTGGTGTTGATTTTGCTGGTCCATTCACAATTCGTTGCACAAATCACCGATCACCAAAGCACCTCAAATATTATGCGTCATTCTTTGTATGCATGGTGACTCGAGCCGTGCATATTGAGTCGGTAGCTGACCTCTCAAAGGAAGCATTCTTGTCCGCATTTCATCGATTCATCGCTCGACGAGGTATTCCGAAGATTGTTTGGTCAGATAATGGAACAAATTTTGTGGGTGCAGCGAATCTGATCAGTGTTCAAAACCGCCAGAACCAAAACCCACCAGAACCACTTTATTTTCAATTTTTCAAATGGGAACCAGGACCAATTGGAACCGGTTCCAAGAGGTGTTGAAATATTCCCAAAAAAGACCAAAACTAACCAATTCAGCAGGGAAAAAGAGAAATTCCCAATTGGGAGAACCATAAGAAATTCTGAAGCTTGTAAATTAACAGAACCACCAGAACAAGCATAAGTATTTTGAGATAAAAACCACCACCAACAGGAACCATTTCAATAAATTTCTAATCGATACAAGAACAACCACCACCAATTTGCGAATCGGTTCCAATTGGTTCTAAAAAAATTTTAAGCAATTGAGTAGGCACCTTTCTTTAATCTTTATATGAAGTATGTACTTAGTGTATTTCAATTTGGCGGGGGATGACGGAATGTAATATTCAATTCATATTTTCGTAGTTTGGTATTTTTGATTTTTTTCCCTTCTTTTGGCGTGTTCCATGTCAACTCGAGCAGGTTTTTATCTTAGGTCTTCCTATTTTTCTCAAAATTTATTTACAGGTTTCCCTAAATGGTACAATCGAGGAATCATTGTCATTTCGATCAAAATCCTTTAGGAGGGTGGGAGAGCCGGGAGCCCACGTAATTTTCATACAATTAAGATTTTTTGTGAAACGACTCAACTTTGAAGGTTCATATCTCGAGATTGGTAAAGTCCAAGAAGAATCTGTTTGCACAGTTTTGTAAACAATTGAAAGGAAATTGAAAATAATTGATGATCACATTTTGAAAAGTTCAAAGTTTAACCTCCATAATTAAAGTTCAACTTTCATGATGAATATAAAAGATAAAGATGTGGGCCACCATTTAAAAATCTGAAAAAATTACAGCAAGGAGAAATTTTCATGCTGTCAAATAATTACGTTTCAAGATGGGATCTGAACACCCCAAGGGGGGACAGGGATTTCCAAATCTGGTCAAAATTCAAAAAAATGGAAAAACCAAAGTACCTTACATATCAATTTTGAATTTTTTCTACTTGATTGAAAATTGAAAAAATAAATTGAGAGACCGAATGGAACCGGGAGAACCGGGACCAATTGAAACGGTCTCTAATTTTGGGAACCACCACCAGAACCATATGATGAAATTTTTCGAAACAGAACCCAAAACCAGAACCGTTTGCAAAAAATAAAAAACCAGAACCATTTCAAGATCAGAATCACAAATTACAAAAACTGAAAATATCAGAACCAAACAGAACCGTTTCAGACAATTGTCAAAAACCAATTCAAAAACCAGAACCAGGAACCATTTAATAACAACGCATCCCAAAACCACAACCACCATCACCAATTGAACTTCAATCGGTTTTGAACACTGAATCTGATAGCTAAAGCTCCAGCAAAATACAATCTGGACTGGAAATTTATTCCACCTCGATCCCCTCACCATGGTGGAATCTGGGAGGTCGCAGTTAAAGCCGGCAAAAAACATTTGCTCGCGGTGTCAAAAGGTTCCATCCTCACAGAAGATCAGTTTAAAACTGTCCTCACCTCGATTGAGGCCATCATGAACTCCAGGCCATTATATCGTCGTAAGGTTGAAACTGAGATTGACACAATCGACGTCATCACTCCAGGACATTTCCTTGTTCAGTCTGACTTACTTACGCCTGACTCGCCTGAGCCACAGAACATTTCGCTGTTCGAAAAGTTCGGTGCACAACGTCAACTTATTGCTCAGTTTTGGACTACTTGGAAAAAGTCATACCTATCGTTGCTGCAGCGAAAATCAAAATGGACGGCTGCACAACCAAATCTCAAGCCCAACGATATCGTACTCATCAAGGAGCAATCGTCACCTCTCTCTTGGCCGATGGCTAGAGTGATTGCAGTATTACCTGACCGCAAGGGTCGTGTACGAATTGTTAAATTGAGAGCCAAAGGCTCTGAATTCACTCGATCAATTCAACAGGTAGTTCAGTTACCAGTTGAGGAGGATTTCCAAAATTGAGCATCGATTCCAAAGACCCATTGGTCTTTCCCCCGGAGCATGGTACGAGTGCATGTTGATTATCAAGCAGATAAGATCGCCTCGTAGCCTATTCTATTTTTACTTGTACCTTTATCTCACGTTACCTAGCTAGTACCTACGTTTACGTACGTTGTCTAGTTAGTTGGTCTAGTTACAAAGGTGTGGTTCGTTTTCGTACGTTCTCTCGCCGTTTATCTGTACATATGCATGTACTCGTGTACATTTTCGCTTGTATATTTCGCTATGTAAATATTTCGTTAATTACAGTCCACTTTTTTTCTAATTTGCGAATTCGGTTATTTCAAGTCGTTTAACCTCCGTACAGAAAAAGTGTTTCCAGTTGTGGTAAATCCATGGATGAAAAATTAAACACATATTTCACCGCATGGAAAAAGTGTTTCCAGTGGTGGTAAAAACGTGGGTAAAATTTATCCACATATTTCACGTCATGCCCCAAAAGATGGTTAGAGGTTTGGCTCCCTTGCTAAAAAAAATTTGTAAACATGCGTTTTGTAGGTATTGTGGTGCAGATTGAAAAGCTACTGAACTAATTTTACTCAAAAATTAAAATCTGAGGAGGGAGAAGCAAAAACCCATTTGGGGGGCTTTGATCCACTGTAGAGGGATAAAAACAGGTTTGGGATGGTTGGGTGATTATATTGTGCCCAGGACTTGGTCTTAGACCATTTTCAGCAAAAAAGGCTTGTAATGTCATTTTTCGCCGGGTTACGTCCTCCTATCGACTGTTTAGCTCGTTTGAATATCATACCGGTACCACTTATTTGTAAGGGAAGGGGATCAAAAATTTTCTAAAACCAATTTTCACGAAAAGGTAAGTAGTTAAAATGAGTTTCGCACAAAAATTTAAAATTTTAGTAATTTCGCTGTATTTTTCAATTTTTTTAAATTTTGGAATTTTGGGGGCTTACAGGCACGTGTTAATATTAACTTTGGGGGCCAAAAATTTCAAGGAATTATTTTCTCATGAAAAGGAACAACTTTGAGGAGGGGTACGAGAAAAATTCGAAAACATTTTTTTCATCAAGTATAAATAAGGACCACCCTATTCCACAAACGAAACTACAGCTAATGGTATTTGTAAGTATGGTTTTGATGTTTCTTCGTGTTATCCGAAAATCAATTAATGTAGCCTGAGTATTAAAATTGAAAAGATATTTCGGTAGATTCAATCAGCAGAAATCATCACACCTTTCTAATTTGTAATCAATCATCTTTGGTACGTTAAACACATAATTATTCAGAGGGGATGGGAGGGTTTTGCATCTGCATCTCTTCTGATGACTCAAAAATAGAAAAAATCATAAAATTTTGACATTTGAAAGTCTTTTCCAAGCAGAATTTTCTTTTTTTGCAATAAATATTCATAATTTTTGCAAAAATAACTAATTGGTTTTACAAAATTTTAAAAGATTAGAAGATTCATGCTCCAAGTATATATATTTTAAAGTTTTTTTCAAATGTGCCAAAAAAGTATTCATTTTTGAAGACAAGGCTTCAAAATTTTTTCAGCGGAAATTATCTTTTAGTTGAGAGATGAGGAGAACAAGAAAAACAGAGGTTCTAAGATAGGTATGGGGTAGGGGTTCGGCAAGAAAATGAAGATATTATCTGGGAATTAGAGTCAGCAAAAAAGTTGACTCCTAAATCCACCTTGACTCAGGAGTCACTTTCACACCTCGACTCCTGACTCCACTTTGACTCCAGAGTCAAACTCACACCCTGACTCCTGACTCCACCTTGACTCCGGTCTCCGGCGTCAATCTTTGCCTTGACTCCCTGACTCCAGCTAGACTCCGGAGTCAAGCTGGAGTCGGAGCCAATTTGGAGTCAGTTTGACTCCGACTCCGTAGTCGACTCCTATCCCCTGGGTGTTATAGAACTAAGTCCATATGTTTAGGTGATCTGGGGCTGCAGATAATAACTAAATTCAATTTAGAAAAATGTGTGCAACTGAAGTACCTACAATTATTTGTCAAACGAAATTTCATAATAGAAAATCAGAATTTTAGCAGAACATTTTGAAAACTTTTCGCAGTGTTCTTGTGGCACAATTTCCCCTAAAGAATGAAAAAAATCAATTATTAAAAAAAATTAAGATATTATATAAGTCGATTCCAAACTTCTGAAAAAAGAATTTTTGGGATGAATTTTTTTTCCAAAAATCATCCCACGACTTTTCCAAGTTTTTAAGGCCGGGGAGGGGGGGGGATTTTTGGAATGAAAATCAATCTCACAAATAATCATATGCTTTTACAAATATCCCCCAACATTTCCAAACTTCCAGACTGGGATAATTTTTGAAATAAATTTTCATCCCAAAAATCGCCCCACGACTTTTCCGAGGTTCTGAGGCAAGGATGATTTTTGAGATGAAAATCAATCTCACAAATCATCTCACGATTATCCCGAGCTTCTAAGCCTCGGAAGATTTTTTTCAGTCTAACAAAATTTCCAAATCGATATGCACGACTCAACATTTTTGCAAGATTTCTCACGAGACTGCCACAATAATCTTCCCCACATCATCGAATTCAACGACGAGAAAAACGGAAATAATCTCGATGTTCAGTTTTGCAAAGCAATTAAAATTCTCAATAAATTTCCTCGGTGGGGATAAACAATAAAAAATGAAAGAAAAAAACGAAATGAGGAAATTCTAAGTTTCAATGCACGGTTTTTTAGCACTATTTTTCATTTTTGGCGCCATTTTAACGTAATATTGCGCGATTTTTTCTTATCGCATGTTCATCACGTGAAAGGCGTTGAAAAAGTTGCTGGAGAAATTTTTACAAGTGATCGAAGAAAGGGTATGGCCGGATAAGGGATGAATTTGGCTCCAGGCACGTTTGGGCTCCTAAACACCTCAAGTAATGTATATGGACTACAAAAAAATGTTGACAAAATTTTGGACTCCTACCCCCCCTCTCTATCGGATTTATGGCCATTTTATTGCATTATTTTCAAGAATTTTTAATTTCAACAGAAGTGAAGGAAATTTTTTTTTCTTTAGCACAACGTTACATCTTGTAGAGGTGTATTTATGATAATTTTTCAACAATTTTGGTGCACCCCAACACTTTTTTCGGCTATTTGAAGTTTTCAATTGTAAAAAACACCACATATTAGCGAAGAGCGACCACCCTAGAAAAATTACTAAAATGTACGTTTTTTATGTAGAATTTTGCTGTGTATTTGGTTTTGGCCATTTCTTTGAACTAGGGGCCAAAAATTGCGAAACCCTGTATAGAAATGTCATTTTAGCAGATTTTTCACATTTTTAGCGTTTTATGCAGAAGAAATGACTAAATGAAAAACCCAATCCCATATTCGTGTTCAGCAGGTCAAAAAACCCCGATGAACACCCTTTTCGCAATAATTTTGCTCGAAGATTCAAAATTCACTTTTTTCACTGATTTTTCATGAGGAAAAAAGCGAATTTCGAGGCTTCAAGTAAAACGATCGCGAAAAGGGTGTTTATTGGAGTATTTTGACCTGCTGAACACGAATATGAGATTGGTTTTTTCATTTGGTGATTTTTCCCGGTAAATTCCCCATTTTCAAGTTTGGATAAGGTCTCTTGGGCAAGAAAATTACAGTAGACAATAATTAATACCATATTTGGGTTCTACGACCCAAAATTAGTCAGAAATCGACATTTCTTCCGATTTCAATCTTTTGAGACAAAAAAAATTCAAATTATTATAAAACTTGACGTAATTACTTGAAAACATGTTTAAAATTTTGTAAACATTGTTCGAAATATGGGGAAAAATTGATAAAATTGTAAAAAAAAAAATTTAATGGAACAAAAATTGTTGAAGAATTATTGGAAAAACATGAAATTTGAATAATTTATAAAAATCACCCAATCAAATAGCTATTTCTTGGTTAAAATTGTGCAAAAATAACGTAAAATTATTGAATTTGCTAAAACATGTTATAAAATTACCTCAAAATTATTCAGCATGGTAAAAATTGATTAAAATGATGAAAATAATATATATTGCATCATTTTTATTCGATTTTCATAAAAATTTGAACTTTTTCACGTTTTTATGACTTTATCAGTAATTTTTGCAAAACTTTATATCTAGATTTCATTTTTTTGATGAAATTATCTCTTTTTTATTTTATTTTTATACGATTTTCTCCTACTTCAGTACTTCGAACAATTCTCATTTAACTCAGCTATTTTTAAAAACTTTGAAAAAAATTTATTGATTTTTACTAACTTGAATTTTAAGAATTTTCAAGGTTGTTTAAACATTTTTTTTTCTCAGTATTATTGAGGTATTTTCACAACACCATTATGGAAATTTTAGTGTTATTTTGAACGAAAACATCAATTATTAAAAAATGATCAAATTCTACAGATGATTTGAAAAACAGCCACGCAACTCAGACTACATCTTTTCACTCCTGGTCCAAATAATTTCAAAAGATCATTGATCATTAACGTTTGCCATCTTTCCAAGTTCCTGCATAACTTTTCCCAATACATAATCAAGTAGGTAAGTCAGACAAATTATTTCAAGGGTATTCTAATTTATACTGTATCTTCAGCTCTTGTTGATTTTGGACACATAACCTACAATGAACCGCCACCCAATCATGAAAATCGTCAGTTCCTCCACAAACAGTTCAATTACAGTTTTAATTCACTACACTAAAAATTCATCGTATAATTTATCCATCAACCACACATTTTCTTACTCTACGTGCACAAACATACATTCGTATCAATCGGAAACAAACAAATCAATAACCCCCTCGTTAGTACCGAACGACACAACGAAGACAATCTAATGTATTCACATGCCGAATCAAAAATCAAGGATAACCTACCCTCGGAAACCTGCCGAGAAACAACCTCCGGAGTAAGTACACGTCTGATTGAAATAACCATACTGCGAACTCTTTGTCTTTCAAAGATCGCATAGAGTTTCGAATATAAAAGAAGATAACCAGCGTGCAACCCAACAACCTTTCTATTCGGGGTGAAAACAATACACAGGCACACGAGGCATATGGACCACTGACCACCGAAGGGCAACAAAAAATTTCTCTCCGAGTGAAATTCTTCCAAACACTTCGATGCTGCAATAGGCACTTCTGCTGCGTAAAAAATCACACAAAACACAAAACGACTCCCGTTGCATTAAGTTTCCAGCAAAAGCAAGGCACTTGGGTGTCAAATTGCAATAAAAGACCAAATGGTCGGCCGGCTGCCACTTGCGACCATCAAATAAGCCTATAACACAAAATGTGTTGGAAATATTACCTCGATGGTTTTATTAGAGCTAAAAGATTTATACATTGGACGAGTTGACATCTTGCGGTGGCTGAATTATAAATTACCCTCGAGCTGGGTGCATTCGCATATTTCTTAGGCGATGATTTTTCAACTACGTGAATTACGACGTGCGAAAGAAAAACACCTTAAATAAATTATGTATTTTGAAACAATACGCCCATTCTCGAATTAACAAACATCTGACCGACCGTTATGACAAATTGGGCTACCGTTCCTTATTTTTTGTAGGAGTGTTCATCTCGTTTTCGACGACGACCTTACCCAACACGTAACCCAGTAAATTCACTAAACGATACGTACATTGGAAATATAAATCAAACTCGCGTAACGTTTCGCTGCCGCGGTATATGGTAAAAGAGTGTACTCGTATGATTTAATTACGCCATTTCCAAGGATTTCTGCCAGTGAAATATTACACCGCAGTACATTGATAACTAGGGGCGACATTCCGGCATCACACCAAGAAATACGAATCGACCAAGGTTCGAACTCAATAAATTAATATTTTTATTGCCAAGTTAACGTAAGGTACCTACATTAATGGATACCATATTGAAGGGCGTAACTTTTTAATTCCAGGTGTCTACAATACGTTCGAATTTTTCCATCTATGAGAACGCGTGAAAAAATGCATGAGGGGAAAGTGTCGGAAAAAAAGGGCGTCGGTACGAGTACGACTCGATCGTAATAATTTATGTCGCCATATCTCCTCACTTCTCTGCCCTAACCAGGTGGAAAACGTACACTTTCGAACTGCACAGATATTTTCTTCTCAAAATGAAACCATACTGCCGACTAAATCATGTTGTATTTGTCGAATACCTACATAAATTACTCCAAATTACGCTCCAACTCGTTGGTAGGCTTTACAAAGTACCCCTTTGCGTCTTCATTTACTTAGTTTGAATTTAACAAAGAATTAATATACCCGGGGATGGTGGTCGATAACAAAAAAAAAAATAAAGAAAAGTATATCTGACGTAGGGGGTTTCACCGTCTAATCAGAGTTTTGATTTTATTACATATTTTATTGCCAACGATTGGTAACCGACAATGGAGGGTTGCAAATAATAGCTAAGGTAATAGCGAAACAAAGTTGTATGTTTTTTTAGTTTTATAGAATATTCATGTGGGATAGAAAAAGAATCGATAACGAGGTAATAGTTATGGAATTCGATCGACGAATAGTCGAATAGGTATGCGACGGTTAACGAACTATTTTCATATTTGATTGCCAATTCATAAACAATGTGTTTGGTTATTTTTCCATCATGAAACATTGCAATCCCCTATTTTATGATTCCTGGATACCTGGCAAATAATACAAAGACAGATATGGTATCTAGGACGTGTCTTGGATCGAATTTTTTGAATTTTGGAGGTATCATCCCCTAGGATGATTCGTTTTTTTCTAAAAATGAAATTGCCAAAATTTTAGCCCCTTTACCGCATTAATTAGAGTCATACGCTGGGTCTTTCTTTTTCTTATGGAATTAAACATGGCATTACACGCTGACGAATTTTTTTTTGGTAAAAATTGATGCAAAATTTTTAAATAATTCTGAAAATTTTGAAAATATGGCTCAATTTTGATTTTTAAGGATGGAGAAGTTTAGGAATAGCCCAAATAACGCATTTTACTTATTTTTACCCAATTTAAGACTCTTTTCAACTTCCCCCAGAGTGATTTCTCGAATCCAAAGTTCATCCCTAAAAATTAAAATTTAGTTATATTTTCAGATTTTTCAGTCACAATAGGTACAGCGAAGTACCAAATGTGGATCAAGCCACATAACAAGGAATTGGGTAAACAAAAAAAAAATAGGTGTGTGTATGAACCACCAGATTACCCATTACATACCTTTAATTGGTGGTTTTTTTCATTACAAAGCAGAAAAAAATTGAATGATTTTAAAGACATTTTTTGACGTGAAAAATGAATGTTCTAGAAAAAATTCAGTCAGTATTTTTTTAAAAATGAAATCCGTAATATTGATGTAGAGGGAGGTGACTTTCCATAGGATTTTTTTTTTGAAAAATTATAGTCCTCTGCAAGAGGTTTGATCCACAAACGGGACCCCCTAAAAAATTCGAAAAAATGGAGGTTTGGGGAAAAAATTCCCACAAGCAAAGGGCTCATGGCAAAAATCTGAAATAAAGGTATTTTTGTAGTAAAAACTCCACTCTTTCAGATGTCGCATTCAGTTTTACCTGAAACTCAAAATTTCAGGGTTTTTGAGCGATCGGAAAAGCCTGATTCATAAATTGAAGACCTCTTTTCCAAAGTGGCCTAAGTCAATTTTTGAAAAAAATTACTCAGTCAATTTTGAATGGTCATAGCTCGTAAAGATCAAATTTTTGGAGATCAAGACTTTCGCCACATTTTTGGTATAGCACTGTACAATACATTTAGTTTGGTAGCAGAAAAAATGCATCAAAGGCATACAGTACAAACATATTTTTCGTTTTTTGAAAAAAAAATTTATTGTTTTGACTTAGGCCACTTTGGAAAAGAGGTCTTCAATTGTATTTCGCTGTATTTCAGAAATTATTTCCCCTGACTTTTGCTGGTTTTCCAGACCAGTTTTTCAAAGTTTTTGAGACCTTTTACGTATGATATTCCCATAAAAGAAAGGGTGATTTTTCGAGTGATGAACTTACAACTCAAAATTGTGTAAATTGAAATACTCTTACATGGTGTCTAACAATTTTTTTTCAAAAATCACAATTTTCTACGAATTTTTGAGATGCCTCTTTTCCGGCCGCAAAAACAACTCAAATTCAATTCTGAAAATTTTTGATCCACCACTCCTCCCCCCTCGCATAAAAATTTATAAACTTGAATTCATTATAGAAAATTTTCAAATCAAAGAAAAACTCTATTTCAAAACAAATAAATAAGTTAAGTTCTGAAAAATGAAACAAATTAAGTATGTCAACAAATCTATCAAATCATACGAATAGAAATTTGAATTTTTAATTTTTCCAAACTGAAAATTAATTTTTTTTAAACTTACCCCCCCCCCCCTCCAAAGAAAAAAAAACAAAATGAAAAATAATTAAATATTAAATGTGTGCTTCAAACGAATAAATTCCATGCAAGTCATTACAATCTTTCAGACTCGCCCCAATAATTTCGATTTCTCTTCCATTCTTTCCCCTTTTTTCAACATCGTGGTCAAGGGCACCATGACATTTCTTTCTCATTACAGCTCATCAAAAAATACGTTTCCAAAAAACATTAATTATACGTGAATTCTGTAAGAAAAAAAGCGTGTGTAGGTAAATTATCCTCAAGCGTAGCGAGATTTTTTTGAAAAATTCATAATTTAATGGACCAACACATGCATTTAAATATCAATTTTTTTGTACTTCACAGTCAACAATGATGAATAAAAAAATTAGTCAAGAGACGTAACAATTTGGCCACAGCGGAACGAGGGTGAAATTTTTTGAAAATTGTATACTTAATGAAATAAGCAAAAAAAAACACTATTTTAAATGACACATTTTTTGTGGATATATAAGAAATTTCATGAAAAATTTCTTCAAAATTCCCTGAAATTTCCTTTACTTTGCCAGGGTTTGGAAGAAGTGGACGCCCTGATTTCTGGAATAATTGGAAATTTCCGATTATTTTGCCCAAAAAAATTTTTTCAGTCATCAGCATTATATCCTGTTAAATCTCAAAGAGAAAGGTGGGTCCAGCAGATGGCCCCTAATTGATGCGGATAAAAGTTGAAATTTTGAGGGGTTGGACTTTCAAAATTTGAAAGAAAAATCACCATGTTATAAGAAACATCCTAATGGTTTCTTAATCAATTTTAGAGTATCGAATAATTCATTAATTGTAGTGTTGCCATTTCTAGCATAATTATGCCAAAATTATACTAAATCACGCAAATTTTGGCATAATTATGCTAGAAATGGCAACACTGGGTCGTTTCCTTATGCGTTGGGGAAAGGAGGGAGTTGAGGACGGCTCTAGAAAAAATTCTTTGGTTTGATCAATGTACCCCATAAAAAATTTCAGCTCTTCAGGATCCTTTGGGTCGGAGCTGTGAGTCTCAAAGTATAGCGTTATTTTCGAAAAAAACACGTAGTTTTTTGGTTTTTGTGTCCCCAAAACTCCAAAAATCCATGATAGTTCACAAGGTGTGATTCGAGATTCTGCGTTGAGCTGTAAGATTGGTTAACTTTGATTCGATGTATGTACTATGTAGGTCCCTGCAAGAGGGTAAAAAGTTGGCAGATTGGTGTTTTTTTGATATTTCAACAAACTAAATTTTTGAAAAAATAGTTAAATATTTTGCCTAAAATACATTTCGAAAATGTTACTACTAAAAAAAATATTTTGAACTGACCAATTGAAAAGAGGTAAGAGGTAATGACCTAATGATCTCATCAATTTTATCATTCAAGGGCTCGATTTCGAGTAAAACCTCAAAAACTATTCGAAATACGAAAAATACATCTTTCTGACAATTTTAAACTCTCTTGCAGGTATCTTAAACATCCACCGAATCCCGAATCAAAAAAACAATCCTACAGGATGGACGCAGATACCCGAAAACTTTTTTTTTTTTCAAAAATTACCCTACTTTGTAACTTTGAAGACTCACAGCCCCGATCCGAGGGACCCGGGCGAGCTGAAATTTTTTGTGGGACTGTGGGAGGTCCCCCACTTCAAAGTATAAAACACACTAAAAAATTGACTAAAACGAAGAACTTTTTCAAACTTATCTCCACCCTATTATCTATACACATACGTAATCACATTTACATCGAGCCATTCCAATTTAGAACGAGGAAAATACTAAATTGAATATTATTCTGAAAATATCCTGTACTATCTCATCCATTTAGCTATTTGCATGGTACACCAACGATTAACAAAAACATTATAAAAATACACGCTTATAGCTCACAACGACGACGATACAATTGAAACATAAAACAAAATTAAGATATTAATTGAAATGCTTCCCCTAATCAAAGCTAGAGGATATTCTAATTCTGGTACGTATAGCTACGTTTAAACGAACATATGGGGAGAGCAATGGACACGCTTATGATGCAGATACAATTACCTCTAATTCAGTTACAGTAAAAGGTTTCTAGTCGCTATCCCATATTTGTCTTGTTTACCCGCATTTTTAACACGATCAGAAAATTCATATTTGTTTGTTTAGGGCGCAATGAAATAATCAGATTTTAATTTATTGAAAATAAACGCTAATCTCGTTTATCAACGTGGCGAACGACCGTCTCGTTTTGTTGATAAAATTATACTTCATTCTTTTACCCACATGGGATATTTTATTCCACCCTTATACTCGGTTCGAAACGGAAATTAGGTACGTTCGGGAGGTCGGTCGGGCTTTTTTTCTTCAATTTTTCCAAGCGTAGGAAATAACGATGAATTTCACTTATTAAATCAAAATATTAATTCATGGTTGATCATATATAAAAATGAATACCTAGTTTCATAAGTTTTTTTTTTACATTTTTTCAGGCCTGCACAGAGGGAGAGGAAAAGGGCCTGATTAGCTCTTGCCAAAGAAGAGATACACGACATCCTGTAAGGGGGGAGGAATTAACCACAATAATGTCGGGGTTTTCTCACGTTCGAGCTATAGTTTTTCAATCATTAATTATAAATAGATGTGGAAAAAGCAAAGTAATGACCGGCAGAGCATCGTCAGACCGACCGCACGATTGTGGTTGCGGTTTTTCGGACCGCGATGGACCGTGGACTTCGAAATATTAAGTTGTATCTTTAAAAAAAGGTGTCACCTTTGGGATTGGTTGGTCGCCGGCGATTCAGGGCGCTATATGCAATAAGCCTTTGAGATGCGCTCGTGCGTGGGAATTTACGTCAAAGGCCACCTTGGTTGTGGATGTGTTTTGTGCTCGTGCGATGTAGGTAAAGTAGGTATGTATCTTCATAATGTTGTGTAGTATAATTGAAATATAATGGCGATCTCTTTTGAAAAAACAAAATAAAATTTCAGTAGTTATAGACAATTTTTTCAAGGTAAGAACGAAACATGTAGGAGATGCAGTGGCAATGTCAGGTAATCCGAAAAACGTCCAAAAATTACACGATTTGAAAAAAAATATATCGAAAATAAAAAAGCATGTTTCATTCGTTGATTATGAAAAAATAAGATTTGCTCAAAAACTATAGAAAATCACTTACTCAATGGTCAATACTCATTTATACTCCTCATACCAATGATGAAACTTTAGGATTAGGTCACTCACCTGAAACAAAAGAACAATATAAAATGTTTATTAGTTGATAAGATTATTTATTTTCTGTTAAATCACACAAATATTTTTCAAAAAGTCGTAGATCTATTGAAAAAACAGAAATAGGTAATTTTTAAATCATTTACGAAATCCTGGGTGGGGGGGGGGGAGCCGAAATCCCGAACGGACATTTTCCCGAATAAGATTTTTCACGAAAAAAATTTTCACGAATCCGTTTTCCCGAATACCGAAATCCCGAATACAATTCTCGAATTACTTTTTTCCCGAATGCAAAAATCCCGAATGAAGAATTTCCCGAATGTAAAAATTCCGAATATAGAATTTCACGAATCACTTTTTTCATTATTTTTATGGAATGTCTATTGCATAGTGGTATAACATTAGTTTTTTTTCATCCTCCAGAGGTTTTCGGTAGTATAGTTTTTCAGGAGGCAAAACCACTCAAAAATGGCATAAAATTTCGTAAATCAAACTTTTTTTTTCAAAAAGTTGGTCAAAATTGATGACACCTCGAAAAAAACTGATTTTTTGAAAGTGTTTTCTTTTATTTGTACTACATTGCAATTGATTTTCATTGATTTTTTTACAAATTACCACCTTTTTACTATTTTTTTAAAATTTATTGCAACAAAATAAAACTACCGGTAGTTTTTGGAAAAAACCGGTAGTTTCCGACTACTGAAGATCAAAAAAACTATCGACGATTTCGGTAGTTTTTAGCAAAAATAAAATAAACTTTATTTAATAGTAGGTACATTAATTTTTTTAATTCGGGAAACAAAGGATTCGGGATTTCGGTATTCTGGAAAAAGGATTCGTGAAAATTTTTTTCGTGAAAAATCTTATTCGGGAAAATGTCCGTTCGGGATTTCGGCTTCGGGAAAACGGTCCATAACAGTAAAAAACACATATTTTTCAACAATTTACAGCATTTTTTGAAAAAATTGAAACTTTTGGGAATATCTCCTCAAAAAAGCTTCAAAATGGAAAAATGATTATGAACAATCATGTTCTACGTGTAATTTCCTATCAGACAGGTTCGTTTTTTTCGAGAACATCCGCTTCTTTGCCCAAAAATTAAGGGTTAAAAACGCCTATTTTTCCAATATTTACAGTATTTTTGGAAATTATGGAAATACGAAGCTAAAAGTACCCAAAATGAGTATTTTTTATATGTACATGCTGGTAGGGTATTTCAAAAAAAGTCAAAAATTTCAACCCCTACCGTTAATTATAAGGTAGGTTATTGAATACTGCATTCAAAAAATCGAGGTTGTGGAAAGAAAAAGTACTATAAACGCGGTGTTATTGCTGATTATTGGTGATACGAGACATTTCTTTGCGTCGCGTCGCGTCGTAAGGATTCAAAAACGATATTTTCAGCTTCGTGTTTCCATCATTTCCAAAAATACTGTAAATATTGGAAAAATAGGCGTTTTTAACCCTTAATTTGTGGGCAAAGAAGCGGGTGTTTTCGAAAAAAACGAACCTGTCTGATAGGAAATCACACGTAGAACATGATTGTTCATAACCATTTTTCCATTTTGAGGCTTTTTTGAGGGGATATTCCCAAAAGTTTCGATTTTTTCCAAAAATGCTGTAAATCGTTGAAAAATAGGCGTTTTTTACCCTTAATTTTTGGTCAAGGAAGTGAGTGTTTTTGAAAAAGAAAAAAACCCTTCCGATAGGAAATCACGCGTAGAACAAGATTGTTCATAACTACTTTTCAATTTTGAGGCTTATTTGAGGAGATATTCACGAAAAACCGGTTTTCAGCGGACGTTTACCCCTCTCCTGGGGGTAGCGGAGGGTTGTGGGGTGTCCATTTTAGTATGTTGTGTAGTGGACCATTACGAACGTAAAACACGAAAAAAAAAATCAGGCTTTAATTTTTGGGGTCAACTCCTAAAATGTCTGGACTATCACCTAAAATTACTCTCACAATATGCTTTCCAAGTTTTAAAAATATGTGACCCGTGCAGGGACAGGGTACCTAAAGTCGAAAAACATAATTTTGAGTTAGAGACAAAAATATGAAAAATGGGCAGTTTTTTTCAAAAAAATTTTTTTCGCTTTTTTAGGTAGTTCAGACCTCTACGCAGCTTTAAACGTGTTTTTTCGATTATTTTTTTTTTGAAAGTCATGATTTTTTCCAATTTTCAAATGTCTCTATCTCACCGAAAAATTGACTTAGGATGCTCATCCAGGTCTTAAAATGTTCCGCATAGTCTCCCCTATCATTTAAGCCAAAAAACTCATTTTTGAAAAATCCGACTTTAGGTACCTTTTCTTTGCACGGGTCACATATAAAATTTAAATCCAAAGTGGAATTCTTAGAAGATAGAATTTTCATAAGCTCGTCGTACAAAATCATATTCGCATTGACTTTTTGCAATGTTTGTTCTCACTTCGCCCAGGTTTCAACAATTTTTCAATTATAAATTAGATACCTATTTTTCAAAATCAGAAATGTGGCAATTCTTTACTAAGCAGAAAAACTCCTCTTCAATTACCCTTCCCTTTCCAGCTACACCTCGATAGTCGATACTCCAATCTTTTTTTAGTATCACCAAAACCAACTTCTCGACTATTCACCTAGAAAAGTTGTGACTCCACATAATCTCTCCTCGATTACGTGAATCTCACAAAGAAACAAAAAAAGGTATTTATTGGCATCGAAATACAACACACGAGTCAGTACCTAATCCAAGGAAAAGTAAAAATGTGAGAAACTGGCCACTAATACTATTAATTTGTACGCTAATAAAGAGATAAAAAACACCATGTAGAACATCTCGAATAACAAAATCGTTTACAACATACACCTTGTAAGTTGTATACTGTTTATAATAATGAGACGAAGTAAGCACATCGAAGAAACCTACCTATACAGCGAGAAAGACAGAATACGTACGCGAGAAAAGAAAACCCGAGCTATTAAATAATTTCGACGAGTTACGTTTCTTGACGATGAGAGACACCCCGTCGTGGTTTTTTGAACTAAGGCGCGCTAACTCGGAAAGAAAGAAAACGTGGTAAAAAATTGAAGTAGAAAATACAGCCGGGTATGCCATATATATTAGTGATAGTACTATATGATATACGGTACGACAATTTGTCATCGTCTAACACGCTTTACGAACAAGAAAAAGTAACAAGTTGCTTGCGATAAACCGATAACCGTCATTCTAACACCTTCTCGATTAACTACTGACGATTAATAACCGCGCATATATATACAATATACATCGCATAGCTAAAAAGTTTATTGCTTTCATTTGTTTTCGGTCTTTGTTTTTTGTTCTCCTCGTCTTCTTTCTCTTTACACGCCAGGTATAGGTATCTCTCCGGTATTATAAGGACTCGGTGTAAGCGCGCGGTCGACGCGGCCTGGCGGAGATTAGCTCTCGCCCGAGAAGAGATACACGACATCGTGTAATTTGACATCATTTATCTTTATTATTTATTCATATTTTATATTTTTTCTCCACTCTCCTCTCGAGAGACTTATCAGTATAGATATATCTGTTGGCCGGGCATTTCTATACCATGTGACTGCTGAGTGCTGATGCTGCGGCCATACATCCGCCATACGCGTTCGGTATCTTCAGCATATTTACATAACATAACACTATGTATTTGTATATTGTCGCTTCGTCGCTTGTATTTCTAATTTCTTAATGGTTTATTTATTTGTAACCATCAAATCAAAATTCTTCGCGAGATTTTATCCTCGTAATAATTCTATTAATTCTCGCCTGCTCGGCTGCTGGTGCTCGATGCAGCGGTGTCTCTGCCACACAGCAATGGATGGTCAGAGATAATGTTGCCGTACGAAATTCGGGATGTATACGAATGATGAACATAATTCATTGCTATTTTGAAATTTATTTCTTACACGAGTAACGAAGAATTTCCATTAGTCTACGTACGAGATAGAATGGATACCTCCGAGATTGAGATATAAATATTTTACAAGAGTATACTTACTTGATGTATCAAAAAAGTTTTTTTGTAAAAATTTTAAATTTGCAGCAATTCCAAGTTAAAAGAACATGTCTGACTATGAGATATGATCAAAGGACGGACAAGATATCCACCTGTTTTTATAAATTATTTTTTCCAGATTTAATTTTTTAATTTTCTAGTCATTCATCCCTTACTAAGCAAAGTGTCTATACTGGATTTGCCATTCGAATTTTTATAACCATTTTGTTTTATATTTTCATATTAGAAATCATCGCGAAAATCAAGAAAAAAAAATAGAAATTTTTCAAAAAACAAAATAATGGATAATTCTTTAACGAGTTCAAAAAAAATAAAATTATTGATTTTTTTTTTAATTTTTCATGAGAAATTAAGATTTTTTTAGATTTTTATGACCAATTCTTGCCAAAATGATTTTGAAAAAATCTGAAAATTAACTGCAGGTTTTTCACATATCACAAGACATTTCCCCAAGCTTCTCGAACATTACATCGAAGAAAGGCCAAAACATAGAAAACAAATTCTAGTTCAAATTTATTTTTTTCTACAAATTTTTCATGATTACGTCGCGGAAAGGAGAATTTACCTCAGGGAAAATTATGGGGAAAAATCCAATTTAAAATTGAAAACAGCGTCGTAATTCAACATACATTTTCAGGAGAAGAGCAGGTTTTTCGCGAGGAAAAACGAATCTCACAAAATTCTAAAAATCTATTTTTGTACCGATTAGCCGATTTTTAGGTAGTTTGAATCCACCATTCATTGTTTTCTGCTGTCCACGATCTTCGTTTTACGTAGAAGGGGGAGAGGGAGGAGGAGAACTACTGGCTGAAGAAAACTAACAAAGAATGAAATCATGAGTGAAACAAGGAAGGGAGAATATTGTGTTTTAAAAAACCAATTCTCAAAATTTAGGGAATTTTGAAAAAAAAAAAAATTAGTTCAACAGGTTCATTACCTCATGGTTTAAAAAAAATAGTATACCAATGCAATGCACACAGGAATGGTTGAAAACTTTACAACACGATTCTTTCTATAGATTTTGTTCTTCTGGATCTTACGTTAGCTTCAAAAGTTCGAAATGGCATGGCATATATCTTTGTCAATTTTGTATTTTTGATTTTTTTCAATGTTAAAAATTTAATTCCTTAAAAAATAGGTTGAAAAAATTGATTTCGATTTTTCCAATAAATGGTCCCTTTTCACAAATCACTTCGCCAAAAATGGTCTTTCATCACAGAGAACTTCAAGTTCTGCTTCTAGAAAGACGCTTTAAAAAAATAATAAAAATAATGTAAATTTCCTCTTAAAAGGAAGAGCTCTAATCAAATCTCATTTTTCCATCATTTCATTAGATTGAATAACATGTTTGCAACTTTTCAGATTTTTTTCAGACTTTGGACAGCAATGAAAACATAACTGTTTTCATTTCTCGGACATTTCAACAAAAAGTCAACTGCTGAGCAAATTGCCAGAATTTGAAAATTTATAAAATGATTTTGGTGCTTGCAAAAAATGGTCACTTTCACAAAAAAACTCGAGGTTTGCAGAGACGCGGAGACATTATCAAAAATTTATGGGAAAATGGGTGGAAAAGTGCGAACAGATTGAAAAGAATTGATTTTCCCCTTTTTTTTGGTATTTCCTGAAAATTTGCAATTTCAGTTATATTTGAAGTGATTTGAGCAACCTAATTTTTCAATTCGAAATAATGAAATATGGAGCGATTCAAGGCGATTGATTTTTACTGAATACAGTTTTCTAGAATTACTTTTCTATCTTCGGTTTCAAAAAATTAGCAAGAGTCTGATGACACCCAGACACATCGAGAGGCGGGTGCAAAGAGTGCATTTGTACCGGGCCCAAATTTTTTCCCAAACGTCTTCAAAAAATTGAAAAATGAGCAAAAATTCACCTTTTGAGGCCAAAATTTTAGTTTTTTCAAAATTTTATCAAACATTTTTACCCTTGCTTCGCTCGAGGTATACTTCACTTTTTGAAGACGGGTTGAAAAGTGGTTTTTATTTTAGGGTGACCCAAAAGGAAATTTTCGAGAAGTGGAGCCATCAAAAATTTCCCTTAGGAGTGGAGGGAGGGGGAGGTTTAGGGGAGGTTTTACCCCTATTGTTCCGCATTAAGAATTTGGGGTGAATTTGGTGTCATTTTCATATAATTCGACTCTCCTGAACTCGAATCTGCGATCAGATTTTCGATCTAAAGTGTAGAATTTGCACAATCGTACAATTTTTTTCGCAAAAAGGCCAATTTTGAGGAAAAAGAGGTAAAATTGCGATTTTTTTCATCTTGAGACGAGTAATGTGGATGAAGTAGGGTTTGAAACCAGTTTTCAATGTAATTCGAACTTTCTGAGTTCGAATTTTTCATTGGTTTCCCGTTAGGAAGTGAAATACCTTCTTGATCGTCGCTTTTTGGTAGTGAAAAACAGCCAATTTTTGTTAAAATCGACTCGAATTCGCAATTTCCCATTTTTTCAATCCAATACCTCGGAAGCAATCCTGGTACGAAACCATTTTTAGACATAATTTTAACCCCCTGAACACGAATTTTTGGTTAGTTTCTTGATTGGAAGCAGAGAATTCTCTCAATCATTGGGCGTTTTACGCTACACCAATTTCACGAATCACGATTAAGAGAATTCTCTACTTCCGATCGGGAAACTAACAAAAAATTCGTATTCAGGAGTTGAAATTATGTCTAGGGATATGGGATTTTTATGTTTTTAATTTTTTTTGTTTGTTTTTTTTTGGTTGATTGCCGGTAGCAATATTTACAATATCTTTGTGAATCATAAAATTTCGAGTAAAATGAGTCCAATTCAATTTGTATAGGAGCATATTTTAGCATATTTTAACATATTTTCAGGTAACAAGCATAAATTGACATATTTTTGATGATTTCACCCATTTTTTGACATAATATTTTGAACATTTTTAACCCTTCTTTCCATTTTTTACGACATTTTTGCAAAATAACCGAAAATCTAGTTTTCAAAGACAAAAAAATTGAAAAATTGACTTTGCCGAAATGTGCTCCTAAGAGAAATGAGGCGAATTCGAGTCGATTTTAGCAAAAATTGGCTATTTTTCACTACCAAAAAGCGACGATCAAGAACGTATTTCACTTTCTATCGGGAAACCAATAAAAAAATTCGAACTCAGAAGGTTCGAATAATATTAAAACTGGTTTCAAACCCTACTTCATCCACATTTCTCGTCTCAAGATGGAAAAAATCACAATTTTACCTCTTTTTCCTCAAAATTGGCCTTTCGACACAAATTGTACACTCAAAAAAATAAAAAATAAATTTTATTAAACGTAATAATAAAAAGGCACCATTCACAAAACTAGTAAAATTTATTCAAAAAATAATAATATTTATTGTAAAATAATAATATTTATTGCAAAATAATAATATTTATCGCAAAATTGACAAACTTTATTTTCTATGCAATAAACTTTACCAAATTTCGTGATAAATTTTATTATTTTTTTTGATAAAAATTGCTAATTTTGCGAATGGTGCCCCGTTATTATTTTTTTTGAATAAACTTTATTTTTTTTTGATAAAATTTATTATTTTTGGATAAAATTTATCTATTTTTGGATAAAATTTATTTTTTTTGAATAAAATTTATTTTTTTTGAATAAAATTTATAATTTTTTGCAACACTTTCTATTCATTTTTCATTCTCCATTTTTCTCAGTGTACGATGGTGCTAATTCTACACTTTAGATCGGAA
Source organism: Pseudococcus viburni (assembly GCA_033439095.1). Classification (NCBI taxonomy): domain Eukaryota; kingdom Metazoa; phylum Arthropoda; class Insecta; order Hemiptera; family Pseudococcidae; genus Pseudococcus; species Pseudococcus viburni. The sequence continues at coordinate 1,302,780 of JAVBJF010000043.1, read as the reverse complement.
AACTAATCGCAGATTCGAGTTCAGGAGGGTCAAATTATATGAAAATGACACCAAATTCACCCCAACCCCTTCATATGGAAAAATAGGGGTAAACCCTCCTCTAAAACTCCTCCCCTCTTGACTCCTAAGGGAAATTTTTGATGGCTCCACTTCTCGAAAATTTCCTCCTGGGTCATACTAAAATAAAAACCACATTTCAACCGGTGTTCAAAAAGTACAGTACGCCCTCGTTTTTTCGTGATAACCGCAGGGACTATTTCCTCTCTCCGGGACTGATGACGCCTATCCTTGAATGAGTAAATCTTCGAATATCTACATTTTATAGGCTCGTACACGTCACTGACTCCACTTTACGGAAAAATTTTCAAACAGAATAAATTCGAAGATCAATTTTATAGATTCCTCCACGGTTACCTCGAATCGAAAAGAACCACGACAGTAATAATCCTATAAATAAGACATCTGGCACATTTATATCTCATAATCGGAATAAAAAAGGCTATAAAACACGATGTACACGGGTATCATATTAAACTCTGTGAATTTCAACACCCATTCCATCGCTAATAAACACCATCGTAAAAATTTCCCTATCAGGTAGAAATTCAAATCGACGTTGACAATTTCATTACATCAAAACGGTCGCTTAGGTTGTCAGCACAGATCCCCACGCCGCCTCGAACAAAGGTCGCTTTCAACGCGACATGCCGAGTCAAAAGGTCACCTTTCGCGACAATAGCCTTTACAGGTCGCTCCAAGACACAACTATAAGAAATAAAATTTAATGATCGATAACCGCATACGCTCGGAACCCATTCTAGCAAAACCTCTAAACGCACAGAGCATCGAATCGAGGCGACGTAATTCTCAATAAAACGCTGAAATCCCTATAGCGAATAAACTAAGCGTAAGCGTAAAGTATGGTATAAAAATGGCGGCGGGCGCGACTCTTTGCGGCGATGATGCCGGTCTACGAGTGTATCCTTTGAAAAGAGTAAATCGTGTTTATTAAATAATACACAACAATAACAACAAAAACAGTACAGTTCGCCGCGCTGGTCTGAGGGCCCCAGAGTGTGTAGTATTTTTTCCAAAAAGACAGATGCTGGCGGTTGAATGAATAGCTAATGGTGCAGAGCGCGGAGCGAAGAGCGAGAGCTGACTTCGGTCACCAGCCTATGATTGCCTCTTGTTTGCTCCCCATTTTTGACACACCAATTGCCTATTCATTACTTTATTTGTTGTCACAGCCGTCTACGTTGCTGATTTTTGTTGTTCAATGTTTTTCCAAACACGGGACCGCACAATCAACCACAGCCTGTTTTTCCCCCCTTCGGTTTTCTCGCACAACATCGTACTTATTTCTATATACGTCGGACGTCGTATGCGTTGGTCGCTTATACACATTATGTCGTTAGGTTTCATCCCGTTGGAATGGGGTTATTGGTGCGAATCAGCGAATGTGACAGAAAATATATAACTTGGTTCGAATCGTCGTCTCTGCGTACCCCATCAGCCTCCCGCTCCTCTCAACAAACCATTCATCCTATCTAGTTATTTTCTTTGAGTAACCCGCCGTTTCGACCCCCTTCTCCCCCCGACCGCCTGGGCTAATGAAAATAAACCTATAGACAGTAGAGGGAAGACTGAAAACTCCGTACAATAAAAACGTCCCGTTCGCCTGCAGTGAATAATAGAGCGCGGTAGTATCGATGTGCTCCCGATGTTTTCGTAGCTTCATATTAGAATGTAATGCTAAAGCATCATAAGATAACCTGATTATAATTTTTTAAATTGTAAATTTCAATTTTTTTTTCTATTTTTTTTTTACTTTTTTTTTCAATTTTCATGCCACTTAGAAATAAGTTTTTGCTCCACAATGAAATTCAAAATGTCTATTAGAAATTAATGTTTACTCAACTGACGCTAATAACAAAATTTTAATGTTGAACAAAATCACAAGATTATAATTTTTTAAAGATAGATTGACTTGAGTTGAACTTCAAAATGTTTCATTTTTCAATAACTCTTAATTATTTTTTTCCACAAACGGCATTTCAAAGATCTAAGTCCAAATTTATTCTAATTTATGAGTTCCAATTTTTACAACTGTAAATTTCTTCAATTACTTACCTATAGTCCTAGAGCCGAACCTACTGAAAATGGGCCGAAATAATTGAAAGCTGGGACTTGTCCCAAAAGTCAAGTGTCTGAACCCCTATTTCGAAAACAACCGGTCTGCCGATCCGCAGCTGCTGCTTTTAAGCACAGCAAAAGCTCAAAAGTTCACAATTTTCATGAACTTTTGGTCGAAAACATTGATAGTTGAAATTGGTGTCAAAATACAGAATTTTTTGCGCTGAATCCAAATATGTAGGTCTGCCAACCCCTAAGAGCTGTCAAAGGGTCGGTAGACGGGATAAAAGGGGGAGAAAATTCGAAAAATTCACAGATTTTTGATAAAATTCTCATGATAGTCGCATAACCGAGTTAAAAGGGGTTTATAAATGGTCCCAAGTATTACTCAAGAATAGGAATGATATTTCAACTTCAAAATTTCACAAAATGTTCATATTTAGGGGGAGAGGCGTAGGGGAGCATCAACGAATTCATGCAAATGGGCATGTGATACATCAAAATATACGTTTTCTGAGCTGGAGAATTCGATTATGACAATATTTTTTTCATTGGGATGAGGAGGTCAAAGTGAAAATTTGTAATTCTATCTGTGACTCATAAAAACAGGAACAACCCCTTACCCCCAATGAGAAAAATATTGTCATAATCGAATTCTACGGCCAAAAAAACGTATAATTATTTTGATGTATCACATGCCCATATGCATGACTTTGTTGATGCTCCCCTACGCCTCTCCCCCTAAATATGAACATTTTGTGAAATTTTGAAGTTGAAAAATCATTCCTATTCTTGAGTAATACTTGGGACCATTTATAAACCCCTTTTAACTCGGTTATGCGACTATCATGAGAATTTTATCAAAAATCTATGAATTTTTCGAATTTTTTCCCCTTTTTATCCCGTCTGCCGACCCTTTGGCAGCTCTTAGGGGTCGGCAGACCTACATATTTGGATTCAGCGCAAAAAATCCTGTATTTTGACACCAATTGCAACCATCAATGTTTTCGGCCAAAAGTTCATGAAAATTGTGAACTTTTGAGCTTTTGCTGTGCTTAAAAGCAGCAGCTGCGGGTCGGCAGACCAGTTGTTTTCGAAATAGGGGTTCATACACTAACTTTTGGGACAGGTCCCAGCTTTCAATTATTTTGGCCCATTTTCAGTAGGTTCGGCTCTAGGACTATTACTTCGATCACAATTTTAACTGAAATATTAAAAATTTTTAAATAATTCCTCTGAAGGTTATTCAAAGAGTATGGCCAAATGGCCAAATAAGGGGCGAATTTGGCTCCAGACGCTTTTGGACTCCTGAACACCTCAAGTGGCGTATGTTGACAAGAAAAAAATTTCTCAAAATTGTGGACGAACTTTTAATTTTGACGGAAGTGAAGGAAATTTTCTGTTCTTTGGCACAATGTTACATCTGGTAGAGGTGAATTTATGATAATTTTTCAACAGTTTTGGTGCACTCCTTCGCCTTTTTTGGGCTATTTAAAGTTTTCAATCGTAAAGAACACCATATATAAGCGAAGAGCGACCACCCTGAAAAAATTACCAAAAAATACGTTTTTTCAAGTAGAATTTTGCTGTGTATTTGGTTTTGGCCATTTCTTCTAACTAAGGGCCAACAATCGCAAAAACTCGTACAGAAATATTATATTAACTGATTTTTTCAATTTTGAACGTTTTATACAGAAAGAAATGACTAAATAAAAAAATTTTAACCGCAAAATTACAAAAAATACCACCCTGACTCTCTCACCCCTCTCTTGTCAGTCTTGTGATAAAACTCGACTACCTATGTTCAATTTTTTTTTTAAATTCAAAAAAAATGAAAAATGGTCAATCTTACTTCCATTTTTTATCTTAATCTCATTATTTTCTAGAAATTATTTCCCTACATACTTATCTAGAAAAATTTAATAAACTCCTAAAAAAACCAACTTATATACAATGCATTTTTCTTTATTTTGAAATAATGGCCTAAGCAGGGGGAGGGGTGAAAAATTGCCACAGGTGAATTTTATTGGTTAAAATATTTATACTAGCATAAATGAAATAATAAATCCGACAATTAGCTTCAAAAAATGAAATTTCTTGTATCCATTTCGCTTAAATTTACGTAAAGACGTTATTTAGGTGTAGAAGTATTCCCAAAAAAATCTTCAGCCCTCTTACGATATCAGAGAGTTGAGTCATGGCAATCCAAAATTAAACAGTAAGACGACAATAACTGAAATTCGATTCGAATTCATTCTTTTCTTTCCGATTCATACCCATTTGCAACCAGGTATAAAACATTTGCTGTTTCCCATGATATACACATCACATAACAACGTAAAAAATACGAAAGTAGACTACAATTACGTATCAATTATAAATTAAACACATTTTGTTAAATAAAATTATCATAAAATATCACAGGAATACGTATTAAACAGTGGTAAGGACTAAGGACTAAGGAGCAGATCGATACTAGCGCTGCGATAATTCACATACGAAAAGCGGGACGTTTTTTGTAGGAATACCGGTTTGAGTTTTCAGTCTTCCCTCTACTGTCTATAATAAACCATAATATACACGGGTGCGAACTAGACCATCATCAAATGCTCTGTACTGTTAGGTTTTCATCGAATGCTCGAGCTCGTTGCCACTTACGGGCTTTATCGAGCGTACACGATGATCCGAAATCGCATTAATAGGAAGGCATGATTTTTTTACGTGATTTCCGTGCGAAAAATACGAGTCCTCGTCCCGCGCGGTCAATCCGCGTGAACAAAAGCTCTCTTGGTCTTCGGCAAAAGCACGTGACAAAGCGTTCGTTCGACGTAGACGGTGGATTTTCTAAACGAGGAGCTTCCGCCTGAGCGGTAACCCTTTCGCATGGCGGTTCGATACGATAGCTAAGAGGCGGTAATACGAGACACGACGACGTAAAATTGATAAGTTCCCGGAAACACCTCGTACACTTCAAAACAATTCGCGTAAAATACAACGCAGCAGCGACAATAACAAAACTTTCGAGTCAATGAATAATTTATACGCGTCGTCTAATCGGACAGATGAAATAGACGCGCGTCATACGTAAGTCCAGTGGTGGATTGCGACTGCGAGTGAATGGTGAATGGTGATGTTGGCATGAAATTTGGTAAGGTGAACAAGGACAAGGTAAGAAATTTTTTGAACTCGGGTGGCCATCGCCAAGCTCTATAGGAGAGGTCCGGGGGAGGGGTGTCTAGCCCCCATTTTCTGAAAATGGGGCTATCAGCCCATTTTGGAAGTCATTTCCATATGATTGAAACTTGCTGAGTTGAAAAATGACATTTCTTTCAAAATGTGGAGGAGAGAAATCCCTCAAATTGGAGATTTTTTTACTCGAATTTTCGCATTTTTCCTCAAAATTGCTTAAAAATTAATTTTTTTAACATTTCACCACCTGCCGACCTCCCAGTCTAATTTTAATTACGATTTTCGAACTCTATGTACGGCTAGATTACCATACATATTGACCTTTTACAAATTACCATGCCCCTACTCTGACTGAATAAAAAGACCTAAATTTTTGCAGAAATTGAACCATCGAAATTTTAAAGACAATTTTTGAATAGTACAGATCTAACACAATGTGACAATGAATACAGGTCTAGAGGCATCGCGTATACCCCTTCCGGGGGTGAGGGGGAAGGGGTTATTTTAGACCATTATTTTGCCCAATTTCAACTTTTTTGAAACTGAAAGTTTTACAACTTTTTTCAACACATAATCTGGAAGTGAGTTACTAAATATTTTCCGGTGTTCCTGAATCCAGATCAGTCAAAAAATTTCCATTTTAAGTATAGTGAAAAGGGGTGACTATTTTGGGGAAGGGGTAATATTTTGACAAAAAATCGATACAGGTACAGTGAAATTTTTGAAGAAAAAAGTAACTTATTTTGAGAAAAAAGTGACCAAAAAGTGACCAGAAAATGACCAAAAAGTAACCAAAAGTAACCAAAAAATCAATTTTTTCGGGGGGAAATTTTTTTACGGTTTTCTGGAAGGGGAAATTTTTTTTGTAGTTTTCTGCAAACATTTCAAAGATAAATCAACTGAAAAGACGTGAATAAGTCATCTATCAAATTCCTTCGTCAAAACAACAAACAAACTAGCAAAAATCTATTTTTTTATTTTTCCATTGAAGAATTTTGAAAAATAGCCATTTCCACGTGAAAATTTGAATTTTTTCCTGGAACTGCGAAGAAAAAGTGACATTTGAGGGAAAAAAAGTAACCAAAGTGACCTTTTATAAGTGAAAAGTAACCAAAAGTGACTGAAGTCGAAAAAAGTGACAAACACTCTAAAAAAGTGACCCGCTATGATGCCTGAAATGCTGATTTCAAATAATTCATCGATTCTGCGATTCAAGTTGAGGGGTGAAAAGGGTGAGCCTATTTATGGAAAGGGGTAACATTTTTTTAAAAAAATCTACATGCAAAGTTTTGATAAGAAACAAAAAATAATTATAATTGCACCTTATTAGGTTCGTTTGGGCGCTCCACATGAAAAAAGGATAGGTATGAAATTCAGGATTCTTTTGTTTACTTTAACCGAAGGTGCGTCCTCACCAAATGTCGATTATGTGAAATGTTCATTTTTTCGTAGCAAAATAAATGGTTACCTATCATTACTTTTAAAACTTAACATCTTTTAGTGTAAAATTGATAAAAATTAAAAGGTGTTTCTTGCATTACAGGCATCATAGTGAAATTTGGTGGGAAAAAAGTAACTTTAGTAACCCAATTTGGGAGAAAAAGTAACCAATGTATTACCAAAAAGTAACCAAAAACTCAATTTTTAATGGTAAAATTTGTAAAAAAAAAAAAAACATGTATGTACTTAATGCAATTATTATAACTTATAAGCGCTCCCAGAAATTATGTAAGGGAGGGGCTGAGAATTGGAGAAAAATGGGGTGAGAGGGGAGTAAAAATTCGTAACAAACTTCGAAATCTATTTTTACAGTAGTGCTCGTAAAGTCAGGTTAATTTCAGTGGACAGATGAAAAAATGTAATACAGATAAAAGCGAAAAAAAACTGAAAAATTGCAAGAATTCTCTAAATCTGAATCAGTGAGATGAATATAAATGAAAATCAGTGATTCGCATTGATCGTTCAGTCAAAATTACTGATTTTTTTCTGGTTAATTGAAAATCGACTAAGAAATCAACGACTTTTGACTGCAATATCAATGAAAATTATTTTATTGGTTCAAAAAGGCAGAGTTTTTATAAAACTTGATTGATGTAGATTTAGACAGTTATATTCTAATGTAAGAAATAAGAAAAATTATTTTTGAAGAGTAATAAAATGCACTTCTCTGAACACTTTTGAGGTAAAATTTCATTTTTATATTGAGCTTGGATTGAATCTGCTCGACTCCGGGACTTAATCAGACATTATGCAAGGGCGGGGAAGAATTTGAAAAAAATGAGGGTGTGTCAAAATTCAGTAAAAAAAAAGTGAGTATCTAGCCTACCTACCCTGTAAATTTATATGAAAATCAGTGATTTTTCATTGAAATATTAATCAAAATTACTGATTTTTATTTGACAAATTGGAAATTGATTGGAGTATTGACTGAGATATGGGTGAAAATCTCTAGTTTTTGATGAAAATTATTTCACTATATACTTAACCAAGAGAATGAAAATACACCAATTTTGACTGATTCAAATTTAGGAAATGATAGTGTATTCAAGAAACAGAGGTATCAATGTACTGCCCGAGCGGAGCGAGGGCGAAATTTTTTGAAACAAAAAAGTCTCCAAAACTCGACTAAACCGAAACTAACAGACACTTTACGCTTGAAAAAATCAATTTTTAGAGAAAAATTGTGAAAAAAAGGTAAATTTTTTGAGAAATTTTGGAAAAAAGTAACTTTTAGAGGTAAAAAGTAACCAAAGTAACTTTTGAAGTTGAAATAGTAACCAAAAGTAACTTGTTCCGAAAAAAGTAACCAAGTTACTAAAAAGTAACCACGCTATGATGCCTGGCATTATAATTTTTAAACGTTCAAAAATTAATTTAATCGATATTGAACAAATTCTATGAGAACTCATCGAAGAAATGGTAATGAAATTTTACATTATATGAAGTCAATGGTAATTGGTGACCCTTGTTAGTGGAGAGGCACCTTGAAAACTTTCCGAAAATTCTTAATTTCATACCTATATTTTTTTCATATCTTTTGGAGCGCCCAAACGAACCTATTGTGAATAATTCTGCATGATTAAAAAAAAAACTTAGGTCCCATATTCAGGCATTAAACAGAAATTTTTGGGGAAAATAGTGACTTTAATAGTGACTTTTCATCAGGCAAAAAGTGACTAATTTTTTGAGAAAACTGACCAATTTTTCAATTTTTTCCCAAAAATAACACCCCAAAGAATTAATTTTTAGTTTTTTACGACTAATTTTTCGCGGCATTCTATAGACCTTTTACGTAATGGTATTTATAAAGCATGAGGGAAGTGGAGGGGGTAATTTTTTCGAGTGATGTACTTACAACCCGAAATCGTGCTGAGGAATTATTTGAAATGCATGATGATTAACGATTTTTTTTTAGAACCAGGTTGTTGACCAAATCATTCGGATGAAAATCCGGATTTTTCCGGGCCAAAAATTGGAAAATTTCTTCAAAATTGATTGCTTCTTTCCCCACTTCCCTCTCCTCTCTCCCCTTTCTCAAAAAATAAAAAAAACATGGACCTCAAATTTATGAGTTGCACGCAAGCCATTGCAATTTGCAGCTTGCCCCAGTAAATAAAAAATCGATGGAGTAAAATATGATACCTTCTTTCGGATTTTTGAAAAAAGTTTACCAATAGTGACCTTTTGGCAAAAAAAGTGACTTTTAGTGACGAACCTTGAAAAAAAGGGGACAAGTCACTAGAAAAGATGACTTTGTTTAATGCCTGCATATTGATAAAATTTTTTATTAAAATGCCTCTCTTCACTCAATAAATTGCAGCACAGAAAAAATCAGCGAAATTCACTGGCTTTTCAGTTAATTTTCACTGATTTTTCAGCAAATTTTATGAATTTCACTGATTTGTCAGTGAATTATCACTGATTTTCTCTGAAAAATTCTCAAAAGTTTGTTCCTCACGCTGCTCATACCTTACCATAGAAATTTCAACGACTTTAAATTTATTGAGTGGGGGTTTGACTACAACGGGGTGCAGGAAAATTTGAAAATTTTTCAAAGTTGGTAACCAATTACCATTCTCTATATACAATACCAATGAATTTCAAAATTTTGGTTCATTAAAGTACCAAAATGGGATTTTTTGACAAAACTAAATATTGGGAGGATGGGGGTGAAACGAAGTGTGATGGGAGGTGGAATATGCATCCTAAAATTTTTTTGGAGTCCTTAATTATGTGTGATGGTTAGTTTCAAAAAGTAGAACGAATGTTTGCCTTATAGTTTTGGAATTGGAGCAATTTTAAAAGTTTGAGGGTAGGGTTTTGGCTGGAATGCTTTGCAAAAAAATTCATAAAAAATTCTCAAAAATTTGTTACCTCTCCTCATCCATACCATAAAAATATTTTCAAAATTTTTTGGTTGCGTGAATGACGAAATGAGCATTTTTGAATAGAAAACCGCATTTTTTCGTCTGTTCTCCCAACGCTAAAAATCTGAAAAAAATATCATTATATTGTACCAATGTAGGACTATATTTGTGCCAAAAAGAAAAAATGTATGTCTTTTAGTTTCGAAATTAGAACGATTTTAAGTTTTCAAAGTGGGATTTTGGCTAGAAGGCGGTGCAAAAAAAATCTGAAAAAATTCTCAAAAGTTGGTCACCACTTCCCGTATACACCACATAAATTTCAGAATTTTTGGTTCATTAGGTTCCGAGATAGGATTTTTTAACGAAAAATCGACATTTTGGGGGGTGGGGGTGAAGGGGAGTGAGGTGGGGGGTTGAAAATACGGCCTAAAATTATTTTTTGGGGTCCCTAATAATGTCTGATGGTTAGTTTCAAAAAGTAGCTCTTAGGCCGATTCACCTATCTTAACCGGGGGTACCCTTTGAGAAACTTTTTCTCTTCCTCGGATTCTGAAAGTAATATGGCATTTCTGAACTCATAGTGGGATTCAATCATAAAGAAATGATACCAAAGGAGGGCTGATAGCCCAATTTTAAAAAAAAGCGCTGAATCCCTTTTTGAACCTTCCTCCCCCTCCTATGGTGTTCGGCGATGACCTCTCGAGCTTAAAAAATTTATCATGGTGTCCTTACTCACCATACCAAATTTCATGTCTCCATCATCATTTGCCGCTCATGTCCAAAAAAAATGCAATCTGCCACTGGACTAACATACCATAAAAATAATACAACGGCTACGGCGATATCTAAATTAAACCTGGAGGTAGCTGCTGGTCCGAGGTCAGGGCAATTCTACCAGGAGGTTTTTGAAACGAATCGCTGCGCCGCCCAGCGTCAGTCATTTTTCCCCCGACAAACAATACGAAAAATCCATCAGATCGGTTAGGTATAACGAGCAATACAAGCGATGGCAACCGGAACGAATTTCGCTAATAATTGTTGTACAGCCGATGAAAAGGCGCTGCAGAAGTGCTATATACGGTTAGCGTTGCGAATATGGTCCATTCAACGAATCAACGCGCAACGTTTCAATTTCCACCGAGTATTTTTTTTCTTCAATGTATCGAAAAGGCGGGTCAACTTTGTGATTCCGTATAGATTGGGATTCGCGACCTGGTTCCAATTAGTTGACGAAATTGACTTTTTCCATACGTCAAATTATGAATGCTTTTATACCGATATCGGTACCGCGATCGAGAACTGAGGTAATTCAAAGGGTGTAAAATTTTCTACTCAATTTTTACCTCCTGCCGGTTAGGTTGATGTGTTTATTATACCAATGTGTCCGTTCGCTTCGATGAGCTCGGTGTTGGTAATCGAAATTCCACCCAAGAGGCTATTTTGCCTTATTCTTAATTATTTTGGCTTCTTATATTGATCGGTCACGTCATCGGGTTTCAATGTTTGTATCCTGCGGTCATTTGGAATGAAGATACCAATATGATACGTTATTTTGGTTTATTGTAAAAATATTTTATTTCATTTAGCACAATAGCCAAGGTCGGATCGAAGGACTATGGAGGCCAGAGGGAGTAGCTTGTGTTCCTAAATAATGACGAAGAATTTTTCAGAAAAGGTAACTTTTTTTGAGAAATTTTCGCGTAAAATTTAAAAAATGGGGAAAATTGTACTTTGAGTAGCAAAAATAAGAAAAAATCCTATTTCAGTCAGAAATTTATAAATCTCCGGATTTTTTTACCACTCTGATAAGTTATTTTAGTTTCAGCTGACAATATCGTAAGCAAGGTGTCTACTGAGTCTGAAAAGTCTAAAAATACGAAAAAAAAGTACGAAGGTTGCAAGATATTTCTTAAAATTCATTATCCCAAAAATCAATTCCGAACGCGGTTTACTCGAAAAATACTCATTTATATACCAAAATCATGAATCAGAGTGACTAAAATATTTCAGAAATAATTTTCCCTGACTTTTACAGGTTTTCCAGACCAATTTTTCGAAATTTTACAGACCTTTTACTTATGATAATATGAAGCATGGAGGATTGGAGGAGAGGGTAATTTTTTATTGGGAGATTTAAACATAAAACTGGGTGTTGAAATTTTTCTAGGGTAATCTCTCATTCTGAATCACTGAAAAGTTACTGATAAACAATCAGAATTGCAGCACAGGAAAAATCAGCGGAATTCACTGATTATTCAAAGAATTTCACAGATTTTTCAGTGAATAATCAAGGATTTCCAGTGATTTTCTTTCTTTGACTTGTTTTCAGAGAAAAAATTTTCACTGATTTATTACTGTGCTGTAATTCTGACTGTTTTTCAGTGTTTTTTGATAAATTTCACTGCTTCAAAAATAAGAGAGTAACGATTTTTTTTTTAAAAAAGGATAATCCACAATATTTCAGAAATTATTTTCCCCGACTTTTCCAGGTTTTCCAAACAAATTTTTTCGAAGTTTTCCGGACCTTTTACATTGATATTCATGAAGCATGGAGGAGGGATAATTTTTTCGCGTGATGTACCCAACTCACTCACAATCCGGAATTGTGCAAATTCTGAACATTTTTGACCCCCCACACACAAAAATGAGAACCTGAATTTATCGAGGTTCTAATGGTTTTAATAGTTTTTTCGTTGGTTCTAGTGGTTCCAATGATTCTAGTGACTTGTAGTGGTCTTGCAGTAGTCCAACTTTCTAGTGTTCAAATGACCTCATAAAACTAATTTTCAAATTTCCAACATTTTTCCTTTATCCACCCGTAGATCTGAGTTACAGTAGGTGGGTGAAAATTCGTCTGAATCTCGCTCCAGAAAAGAATTTTTCCAATTTTCAGGGTAAAATTCTGAAAATTGAAAATTTTTTGTAACCCTCAAGAGCTAAATTTTGGTAATTTAATATGTCCTTTGTGTCCCTTTCCAGAACTGAATTTATATAGCTGAAAATTTTCCCAACATCCCTTCCAGAGTTGAATCCTAAAAATTTAAAATTCTCTTGCACCTCCTCCAGATTGAGCTGAATTCTGAAACTTAAAAACTTCTGTTCCCCCTCCGAAGCCTAATTTGAAAAATTAAAAATTTTGTTGCACTTCCTTCAGAACAATATTTTGGTGGCTCAAAATTTTTCCAGCTCCTTTTCCAGAGCCCAATTTCATAGCCATCGCCATCAGTCTAATGTTATAATGTTTTGAATGGTTCTACTGGTTCTAGTGGTTTCAGGGGTGCTGATACTTCTCCCTTACTTGAAATTGGTGGTTTTTCAAGAAAAAAAATTTAGAATTGAAAAATCTAATCAATTTTTGTTAAATTAACGGAATAAATTTTCATTTTAGAGGATTTTTCATGGTTTGGCCATATGAGGGCAGAGTAAATCGCTGAAAATTATGGAAGTGATGACTTTTTGCTAGGAAATTTTCAATAATTTGTGCTACTCTAATTATGCCAATTTCGTTTCCTCCTTAAGCGTTTCATAATGAAAGACCTGTCAAAATAGAATAATGTACGATATAAAACTTTTTTTCAAAAAAAAATTATCAATTATCTTATTTCCAAGACAATTCAAACGTACACCATCATTATTCAAGTTATAAAGATTCGGGTTTCTTTTTACTCATCTTTTGCGATAATACAATTATCAACAAAAAATTCAGATTTTCGAATTTTTTTAAAAAACAATTTAAAATTTTAAAACTTTGAGTTTTTTACAGCGGTGTTGACTGTTAAACATATGCCAAAAAAAACTTAAAATTATTATCGCATTTTTTTGAGGTAATTTCACAACAATTTTTTATTAGGGCTCATCAAAAAAAGGCAAAACAACACTTTATCGCCACATTGCCACTCAAAATTCTCCACTTGTACCAGCTCTGATTATATCCTTATTCTCAATTCGAAACATTTATATTCAAACTACAAAAGATAGCTAATGACTGAAACAAAAATCAATTTTTCAGGCATCAAACGCAGATTTTAGGAAAAAATAGTGACTTCAGTGACTTTTTATGAGGCAAAAACTAAAAAGTGACCTATTTTTCGAAAAGTGACAAATTTTTCAATTTCTTTTCTCATAAATTAACACCCTCCCCCCCCACACCCCCATTTTTTCGTAACTCAAACTGCATTTCTCTCTGCGATAGTGCTGAAAAAACTTTTTTCTGAATTTTTTTTTTATTAATAAATCTTTGTCAAGGTATCAATCAACAAAAGGCTAGTGAACTAATAAGTAGGTAAAAAAAGATTTGATAGAAGTTTTTTTTTAGAAATACCGTATTTTTTAAATTTTAAGCAAAAGCGGTAGACCGTTTGAACGAAAAAAGTGACCAATAGTGACTTTTTGGCAAAAAAGTGACTTTTAGTGACCAACCTTGAAAGTAGGGGACAAGTCACTAAAAAAAAAAATGACTCTGTTTAATACTAATTCCTAGGGATCAAAACGGCAAAACGGCATCGGGTGCATTCGGCTGCTTCCGAACCTGTTCGTTTGACTTGTTTTTAATTTTTCATTCATTTTTACTCGCGTACGTCAGCTGGAGTGAAATAAATGATTGATTTTTACTTAAAATTTTAATTTTTTGTCATAAATATAAATTGTTTTTAATTTTTCATTCATTTTTACTTACACAGGTCGTCAGCTGATCAATCATCGATTTCATTAATGAAATAAATTGAGGGGCTTAGTTCCAAAACTCACTTTTGCCAAAAAAAAATCGATGTCGTTTTTTTTTGCAGATTTCGATTCAGTATGAAAAACTGAACCAGAATCCGCAAAAAAAACGACATCGATTTTTTTTGGCAAAAGTGAGTTTTGGAACTAAGCCCTCAATTAATGATTGATTTACTCAAAATTTTTATTTTTTGCATCAATATAAGAGTGAAATTGTCATAAATATGACAATATGAGATATTTTATTTTGCAAATGAAATTATTAATTTCACGACTTTCAAAAAAAGGAAATAAAAAATAAAAAATAAAATCGATTGGTATTCATGCTGGAAAAGAAAAAAATTATACTTAATATAAGATATTTCGGACTTTGAAGAAGTAACTTTTGTTTAAAATATATTATTAAGTACGAAACATTTATATTCAAACTACAAAAGATAGCTAATGACTGAAACAAAAATCAAATTTTCAGGCATCAAACGCAGATTTTAGGAAAAAATAGTGACTTCAGTCTTCAGTGACTTTTTATGAGGCAAAAACTAAAAAGTGACCTATTTTTCGAAAAGTGACAAATTTTTCAATTTCTTTTCTCATAAATTAACACCCTCCCCCCCCCCCCCACACACACCCCCATTTTTTCGTAACTCAAACTGCATTTCTCTCTGCGATAGTGCTGAAAAAAACTTTTTCTGAAATTTTTTTTTATTACCTAATAAATCTTTGTCAAGGTATCAATCAACAAAAGGCTAGTGAACTAATAAGTAGGTAAAAAAAGATTTGATAGAACTTTTTTTTTTAGAAATACAGTATTTTTTAAATTTTAAGCAAAAGCGGTAGACCGTTTGAACGAAAAAAGTGACCAATAGTGACTTTTTGGAAAAAAAGTGACTTTTAGTGACCAACCTTGAAAGTAGGAGACAAGTCATTAAAAAAAATGACTCTGTTAAATGCCTGATTTTTTTAAGCATGATTGGGAAATTGGGATTCGGGATAATTTCATTTGTAAAAAACATTTTCAGAGAAATAGTCATTCGGGAAAATTTATATTCGGGAAACTGGATTCGGGAAAATTTCCGGGAATGGATTTCTCGAAAAATTTTTGATTTCGGCTGCCGGCTTTGGTCGGACAATATCTTGTACTGTTTTTTCATCGCTGCTCAAATCTGGTTCTGGAGTTCTCTAATTTTTCAACTTTGCCACTTCAATCTCTTCCCTCTTTCCCCGATAGAAAATTCTGACTGCTCTGCTGAGGGTTAGTTTTGAATACTCAATTTTGATTAGAAACTTATCAGGATTGAGGGTCTGCAATAAAACCACCTAAACTACAACTCTCAAAATTGTTTTCCTCATTAAGTATAAAAAATCTAAGAAAATGTAATAATCATGTTCTGTTGGATCAAATCAAATTTTCCTCGTGCATTCTTTTAAAAAAAATTAATAATAAACTGAGCGTACGAAAAAGCCTTTCCAATTCAACACGTACATTCGTGCAACTCCAATGACAGTTCAAAAAAAGCTTCACGTGTCTATCTTCAGCTCACGATAAAAATACTTTCAAAAAAAGAACAGTTCCATGTACAAGAGAGCTTTGAAGCCGACACCCTTTGGTTTAAACGTCTTCCTCTCTAAAAATATATAGAACAGACGCTCGAAGCTATTTCAAAACGCATCCTTATAACTTGGCGCAATAACTCCTCCCAACTAAACTACGCTGCGTCCTTGGTGTTGAATATACACAATACCTACGAGGAAATTTTACATACATAACGACGATAATTATCGACCCAAATAAGCGTGGTCGTTAATATAAAGAAATTGCCAAACTGACCCCTTATTGACTTGTTTTATAAACGGAGCCCCTTCTCCTCTCCTGCCACCCTCGAGACTCACACACGTACCCGAAGTCCTCGCCTCAACTTCCCACATAGATAGGTCTAATTTACCTACACAAATACGAAGTACAGAATAGTATATCTCAATACACAACATAATAATGATACATCGCACGAGCACACAACATATCCACAACCAAGGTGGCCTTTGACGTGAATTCCCACGCACGAGCGCATCTCAAAGGCTTATTGCATATAGCGCCCCGAATCGCCGATGACCAACCAATCCCGAAGGTGACACCTTTCTTGAAAATACAACTTAATATTTCAAAGTCCGCGGTCCATCGCGGTTCGAAAAACCGCAACCACAATCGTGCGGTCAGTCTGAAGATGCCCTGCCGGTCATTACTGTACTTTTTCCACATCTATTTATAATTAATGATTGAAAAACTATAGCTCGATCGTGAGAAAACTCCGACATTATTGTGGTTAATTCCTCCCTTGAGAAAGTAATTGTTGTATTGGTATGTGAAAGGGTCAAAAATGCTTTCTATGCCTGGCATACAGTACGTACAATATTTTACCGTAAATAATACGTCAAAGGGTTGACGTTGCGAATCAAAATTAAACGTTAACTCTTTTCGCACGCAGCGGAATTTTTTTCCCTTCGGAAGCACAATAGAATAGTCTTTTGTGTACGAATGTTTTACTTTTTTAATGAATAACTTTCACTTATATGTTCTACGCGCGTGTGATGTTTATTTCGAAGCAGCGAGGGAAAAAAGACCTGTTGGCTTTGGGTACGGTTAATTATTTCTTCGCCTGTTGCGGTGTGAATTTACTTTCTTTACTGCGGTTTTTCGCTTCATTCTTCATTCAATGGGTAGCCTTTGAATGAAGTTGTAGGTTCGACTTCGTATAGGTACGCGAAGTAATTTGAAAAATCACTCCATCTTTCGATATCGTACTCAGTCTAGGTACGAAAAAGTGCTCTAGAAATTGAAATTGCTAGTAGAACTCCTCAGGAGGAGGGAGGGTGAAGCTTGAAAACCATTTTTCCAAAGTGCTCAGTGCTCTACACGGCAAAAAAATTCCTGAGTTCGGTATTGCGAACACCTCACACCTCCTCACACCGAATGTAAATTATAATTTTTTTTGACAAATTGAATCATTTTTAGTAGAAATTTCACCTCTATAATGTCGTACTCAACGTAAAACAAACAAAAAAAACTTTATACCTACATACGTGAATTTATTTAACACCCATCAATCCAAAATTTTTGAAAAAGACTGAAACGACCGAATTTCATGGTACCCCCCTCCTCCATTTGGGAAAAAATTCTCTCGTAGTATTTTTCAAAAAGGTCTTATTATAATCTAAAAAAAAGAATAAAAATTCGGCAAAAAAATTATGGTTGAAAATTTTTGAACGGTTTTAAAAAAAAATCGAACCTCGAATTATACACTTTTTTGTTTAAATATTTTTGAAACGCCACTTCGAGACTTCCGTTACCAAATGGGTTCAAATTTCGCGAGGAAAACGAAACTCGAAGTTACATTTTTTGAAGGTTGTTTGAGAATTTTAAACCTCAAATTAAATTTTTTCGTTTGAATATTTTTTGAAATTTATAAAACGTTTCAGAAGTGAGTTAGAATTTAGCGGGTTGAGGAGAAAAATCGTGGTTAAAATTTTCTTGAACGTTCGATTAAAATTTTCAGCCTAAAATTTTTGAGACCTCAATTTCTGTTTTCTTGCAATTAAAATTCTCAAAAAACTTTTGATCACAATTTTTTTCACCCGAAAGTTTAAACTCATTTGATTTGAAAATATTTGAATAAAAACAGGTGAAAATGTGGATAAAAATTCTCGATGAATTTTAAATTACGATTTTTGTTTTCTCGTGTAATTTTGACTTGTCGAGTTATGAGCAAACAACCCATTTTGTCACCCTCCCCCTCACCCCTGTGGGTTCGGGGTTTCAATTTGAGGTCGAAATGACCCCAGAAATGGATTAGAAACTTCTAAATATTCTCTAGAACTAAATTCATTTTTTTTCCTTCCGAAAGATCTGTTTTGAAATATTTTGATCGAATTTTGCTAGTTTTTTTTTCAGTTACCCTTTGAAATCACCTTTAACTCACTCCCCTGAGGATGCAGAAAATTTGAAAAATCGATTTTTTGACTCAAAGTACTACGTGGAATAGAATGTTGATGCAACCCAGAAAATTCCATCTTCATTTTTAAGTCTTAAGTGTAATTTTAAAGTCATCGTGTGATTACGAATGTCTTCCATCTTCCTGTGTAAGGTTTTTTTTTGCGAGAGCATCTGAGGGCTCAATTTGCGTTTCGCACAAAAAATGAAGATATACCCATTTTGTAGCAGATTTAACGTAGATTAATATTGTACCAAACTAATTTTTTCAAAAAATGCGTTTTTGTCAAATTATGAGCAAAACCCCCAATTTTGGAGTGTTCTACTCCTTCTCTAGGGAGTTCGCCACGCTTTGGAAACCAAGACTTTTTATAATACTGTTTGGTGTAGTGTCTTGAGTCAAAAAATTTTCGAGTCGAAATATTCCCATCAAATGCTCAAAAAGTTCTATCTGAAGGGGTTTACTAGATCTAAAAAATTAAAATTCTTGCTATTTTCTAGATTTTTATATAATTTCTCTTGGTTCCAATCTGCTCGAAAAAATAACCCTCCTGTTGATCTCCTTCGATTAAAAAATTCAAGGCAGAGAGAAATTCTAAACATCCTTGCTTTCAATAGAAAAATTACTAAAATGTTTGCTATTTTCTGGGTTTTCTTGTTAGTAGACACCTTTTATCGGCAATTTATGTTTTCCTTGCGAACTTTCAACTCATAAATTTTGTTACGTTGCGGTGATGGGTTTCAAAAAAGCTCAGATAAGAAATATGTACAATTCGAATTTCAAGATTTCCAAGAAATAATCCAAAAATTTTACTCATAATTTTTTCCCTATTTCCTCGCCAAATTTCAACATATTTTAATACGTCATGAGTCTCGTGATGGTATTTCAAGAACCAATATTCAAACCAAATAGTATATTATGCAACTAGGGAGATAAAGTGATTTTTGATGAATTTTGAGGTTTATTGCCTGATCGAAAGGAAAAAAACTCAAAATCGTCGAAAATCATTTATCCCCCGAGTTGCATACTATATTTTTTGTGGTAGAGAGAGTAAAATGCGAGTTTGAGCACTCGAGCGATTCGCGAGAGGAAGTAGTCTTTTACTCCCTCTAAAATGAAAACATTTTCTATTTTGAACTCAAAATTCTGTAAAAATTTTCAACAGTTTTGATAGGTTTTAGAAATAATTATTCGAACTAAAAATTCAATTGAATTAGAAAATCAAAATATTTGCTCACAATTTTGACTTTATTCCTTATGAAATTTCAATCAATTTTGAGAACTTATAGAAGGTTATTTTTGAAAAATATTTTCTCTCGAGTTCAGTTTTCCTACTAAAATGGATTGGAGACATTATCAACTTTTGGAATTTGACTGAAGTCATTGGTATCTATCGTGTTTCAAAAAATTTCTGTTCAAGTCAAAAATGACAAAATTTGGCTAAACATTGTACTTTAGGGTCCTACAGCTCCATTGTGACCGCAGCAGGCTGAAATAAATATGAGAACATTTATTATAAAAGAGAGTATCCGTCAAAAAAATGAAAAATTGTTTCATTTCAGATTTGGGAACTTCGAACACTTGAGATTTTTTGTAAAAACCAGCCAAACCTTATTGACTTTTGAATGAAAAAAAAAGTAGAGCACACTAAAAGGGGGAGGTTTTAGGCTTCAGACCCTCGTCGTGTCACTGAAAAAATACAAAATATCTACACATTTTCTTGATTCTTGGACCTATACCAATGCACAAAAACCCAACAGATTTTTAATTTTTTCTGTTTTGAAATTTGCCAAGCCAATTTTGATTTTCCAGAGACTTTTTCACATTACGACCGCAAACTAAAATCGGTAGCCTTTAAACCAAGTCGGCTCGATTTCCTACTCGAACCAAGGTGAAAAATTACTCGACGTTTCTTCAAGTGCGATATTTCCAAGAAACAATATTTTTCAAAGATTAAATGCCAGGTTCGCGGGTCGATTATTACACAACATCGATGTATTCGGCGGCCTGGCTTCCATCCTGTACCCGTATACGAGTAAAATTAATGGCCGACGAATCCAACAATGCTCATGTGGATACCAAAAGTAGGTTTTCGTTTGACAAAGCGATACCGCCTTTTACTGGAAAATCAAAGAATTAAAAATCGTATAGATTCTTACGACGTGTATTACGGAGGACGAATCGTGCACAGATGAAATTAGTCAACAACTGTAGATTGTTTTGAATACCCGTAACAGGCGAGCAGTACAAACCAGAAATATCTAGCCTAATAAATGGACGTGATCCGAGCTACCTACACGTAAAACCCGTATACCAGTATTTTTCTACTTTTATTTTTTTTATTTTCGTCAAATGCGGAAAATTCGCTTAAACTTGAGATGTCTGGTTTGGCTGCTTGTGATCTTATGTTTGGAAAAAAAAATACATCTTGGATTTTGACCATTCGGTGGAGTAAAAAATTGAGCCCCCCTAGGGGAAAGGGGAGGGGAGCAGGAGGTGCTCCAAGTGCACCTCCTTTTGAAAAAAATGATTTTTTTTTTTGTTTTTTAGTCAATCAAAATTGTGTGAGAAGCCTTCTTAGCACTTAAAAGATACAATTTGAGTTTCTACACCTCCCAATGAAATTTTCACTAAGCTGGAATGATTTTTTTTTCATCAAATAAATTAAACAAAAAAATTTTCAACCACTGAAAGTGAATTTTGAAAAAAAAATTGAAAATTTTATACACCAGTACAGCCAATAGCAAATCATAAAATTCCAAAATACGGAATTTATATCGACTTTGAATTGATTATTTTTCGCCTGAAAATATTATGTATTTTTTTTTCAATCACTAAAAGTATATTTCGGAAATTTTTTTGGAAAATTTTGTAGGTCAGTGCAGCCAGTTACAAATCGTGACATGCTACACTATAAGGAATTTACGTTGACCTCGAATTAATTTTTTAATCGTTTGAAAAATTCGCAATAATATTGTTTTCAATCATCAGAAATAAAAAATAATCAATTCAAAGTCGATATAAATTACGTATTTTGAAATTTTATGATTTACTGTTGGCTGCACTGGTGTATAAAATTTTCATTTTTTTCAAAATTCACTTTTAGTGGTGGAAAATTTTTTTGTTCAATTACTCGATGAAAAAAAAATCATTCCAGCTTACAAGGGAGGTATCCCAACTCGCAACTCAAAGTAAAATTTTGAGCCCAAACAAAAAAAATTCGAAAGTACATCATAACAGGACCCCATACCCAAAATTTCAGGTGCTGAAGTTCATTTTTCGATTTTTGGCGAATTTTTGAAATTTTAAAATTACCTCCGTCCTGCGAAATATGAAAATTTGATCTAATGAACGAAAAAGGTTGAAATTTGGTAAATACCCTATTTTCGACCTCCCGAATCGAATGGAAGCATTTTCGAAACGTTTCGGAGCCACCAGAAAATTTTTGAAATTTCCAGCCCTGGAGAAAAGCCCATAAAAATGGCCCATATGCACTTCAGCACCTATAATCGCGGATTATTTATATTGGTGACCTATTTGATCGATTAAAACACAATTTTCCAAAATTCGTAACTTTGAGTTCAAATTCGCATTTTTGGGCAAGAAATTTTCCTGGAAAAAATTTAAAAATTCGCCTAATGCGCATACATCGAGGTAAAAAGTTGAAACTTGGTAGATACCCTATTTTCGACCTCCCGAATCGAATGGAAGTGGATTTGAGACGATTCGGAGTCATCAAAAAAATTTTAAATTTTACAGCGCTGGAGAAAAGCCCATAAAATGGCCCATACGCACTTCAACACCTATAATCGCGGATTATCCATACTGGTGACGTGGTGACCGATTTGATCGATTAAAACAGAATTTTCTGAAATTCGCAACTTTCGAGTTCAAATTTATATTTTTTGGCAGAAAATTAATTTTTTTCAGGAAAATTGCCAGTCAAAAAATATAAATTTGAACTCAATTTTTCGATCAAATAGGTCACCAATATTGGTTATCCGCGATTAAAGGTGCTGATGTTCATATGGACCATTTTTATGGGCTTTTCTCCAGAACTGGAAAATTCCAAACTTTTCTGATGGCTTCGAAACGTCTCGAAACTGCTTCTAATCGATTCAGGAGTCGAAAATAGGATATATACCAAATTTCAGCTTTTTTCGTTCATTAGATCAAATTTTCATCGCAGGGCGGAGAAAATTTTAAAGTTTCAAAAATTCGCCAAAAATCGAGAAATGAACTTCAGCACCTGAAATTTTGGGTACGGAGTCCTGTCTCCTGTTATGATGTACTTTCGATTTTTTTTTGTTTAGGCTCGAAATTTTACTTTGAGTTGAGATACCTCCCTTGTTAGTGAAAATTTCATATTATCGAAATATTGCAATCTGCAACTTTTCAACCCCCTGGTAGCAGTCTGAGTTTTGATCGGAGAAGGATGGCGATGGTTTAGGGAAATGTAGAAACTCAAATTGCATCTTTTAAGTGCTAAGAAGTAAGAACGCTTCTCACACAATTTTAATTGACTAAAAAATACAAAAACAGCATTTTTACAAAAGGAGCACCTCCTGCTCCCCTCCCCGTGTCCCTAGGGGGCTCAAATTTTTTTGGGAAGTCTCCCACTCAACGTAAACCACTCCACCGAAATTGGTCAAAATCCAAGCTATGTTTTTTTCTTGCATTCTATACCCTTATGTTTATAGTGATTTTGAAATAATCCTTCGTCTGTATTAAAATTTCCTTCTGGTTCGAGGACGTTGCGTAATTTCATATCACAGGCTAGGTTAGGTATAACAATAAGCCACGACGCGAATCATCGATGCGTTATTTGTTCAACGTGGAGAGCGAATGTTGATTAAGTCATAACAAGAACCATATACTCGATGATGGGTTATATGTGTACCGATTTGAACCTCGTAGACGTATAAAAGGAATAATACGGTACCTATGGAGAATAAATAAAAGGTATATTGATTTTATACGACGACGACTAAAAATAACACACCTCCTGCGAGCATTTTCGTTTTCGTATCGCGAACGTATGTTCCAATCTCGGCAGGAGCTCGAGGTACTGGCGGACGGACGTCGAAGTTTTCAATTGTTTGCTTCTAGTGGCCGCAATGTTTGCGAGTATGATTTTATTTCACGCTCAAATAATCCTTGTATCATTGCTGACGACGCCGAAGAACAACTAAATAATGTTAATTGTTCTCCTCCTCCCCTCGTACCTTTGGAAGTGTTTTTTCACGCAGCGGAGGTGAAAATGACGACGACTTGGTTCTTCGTATCGTTTGGTATTAATGTAGCGATAAATAATATTAATTAGTGAAGGCAAATTCGTCGTCCAGAGATGCTGGGATGGTGGATAGGAAGATATGCCACAGTATTAATGATGCGTGCTTCGTTTCGCCTCTTAATAGTGGCTCGTTAATATAATAACCCCGTATTGATGGCGTTTAAAACGCCTCCCAGGCTTGTCGCAATGTGTTGAAAAATCAACACTTCTGCGCGGCCGTTTTTCATCTACGTACAGAGACCTATGCATCAATCGTGTTGCATGTGTACAAATATATACGTAAGAATATTGCGGAAGATTGATTCTTATTTAATTTCTTTTCACCTTTTTGTTTTCAACGCAGGTTCTATAGATAGATACATTCTTGGAATTGAAGAAGCTTTCGAGGTGAGAGCGATGGGAGGTCATAACAGCACGATGGTCGTGTTGATGGGAGTTGCCGAAATATGAATGAAGTATTGGAGTGGATATGCAAGTTGAATTTGTTTTTGGTGGTGATAAATGCGAAAATGTTATATCAGAGGATTATTCATGAGGATAGAGGGAATCTGCAACGAGAAACTGGAAAATCCTGATATAAGCTCAGCAAGCTCATGGAGAATCAAATTTCTCCCAAACAAATCAAACAACATAGATTTCAAACTACAGACTTGAAATAGAGAAAATCTTTCGAAGAGGTTCAAACAAGGAACCTTATGAACTATCTCCTGGGAGTTTTGATCAATAATGACCTCAATGCGGGAACCCATAGGTTTAATACTACCCCAGAAAAATTTCAACACCCAGTTTTTTGTTTAGACCTCCCAATAAAAATTCGAAGGTCAAAAATTTCCGAAATTTCAACTGAAATTCTTTTGACAAAAAAATCGATCATGATGTCCTTGGCGCTCTTGAGTCAACACAAACAAGAAAATTGACAGTAATTTTTGCCCACTACTGATATTACAGGAGTTAACGGAGGAAATAACTTCAAAGGCATTAATAATACACATAGGAGGGGCATATTTCGCGCAAAGAACTAAATTACACTTCTCATTACTCTCGTTTTCAAAAAAATCAATTTTTTCTAAAAAAAAAAACGAAGGATTACACTTTTTTTTATAAAAAGTTTTCAATTTTTAAATTGAAAAAAAAAAAATATTTTGACCGATTTTGCGAGAAAGGTTCATAAATAGAGTCGGGCCAAACGGGAGCGAGCCTCCCCCCCCCCCCATAATACCTAAATCTATTTTTACTCGGAAAAATTGCATTTTATCAGAAAATTTTTCAAAAGTGATACTTTTTCTGCCAAATTTTTACTTTGAATCGAAAAGAATAATTCTACTTCGATTCGAAAAATTCAGAAAGAATTTCATTTTTGCAGAGATTTTTCAAGTTTTTGTTCCTCTATAAGTCAATCTTGATTCGTCCCTGTTCATCATCAACTCCATATGTGCTTACAGATGAATAAATTGATCTGAATTATTTCCAAGAGTGAGTTGCCCAAAAACCCAATTTTTTCATGTTTCATTTTTTTTTACACGAAGAACTAAATTTTAAGTTCTCCACATAAAAAAATAAATTAAAAATTGAAATAATTTTTCGAAAAAATCTGAAAAATTGCTTCATTGTTTGTTAATCTATTTTGTGAAAATGAAATTCATAATTTAGACCCGACTGAACGAAGATCATCTCCTGCCCCCTTTCTCACCAATAATGACAAAATTCCCTTTCAATCGAAAAAATTAAACAGAGTCGTTAAGTTTTCGAACGTGATAACTTTTTTGAGAAATTTTTGTTTTGAGCCCGAAAAAACGGATAAAATTGTACCAGATTGATTTTTTTTTAAATCTCAATTCAGTCAGAAATGTTTAGTTTTTTGTCCTTTACGATAAATATTGGTACAATTCCGGTTAGTTTCTCAACGTTTCTCAAACGCAAAAAAAAATCAATTTTTGTTCTTTCAAGCTGAAAAAGCCAAGGACGTAATCAATACTTTCATTGAAAATTTTATGTCAATCGAAATTTTGGTAATGGTCAGTTTTCAATTTTTAATGGCAGGGCTATGCTCAAAACTTACATCCAGAATTATAGGGGCGACTATTTTAGCCAGACTAAATATCTCTGCGAAATTCCAATCACTAATAGAACTCTGAGTTTTTTTTTAAAAAAATAGCTCAATTTTCTCGTTTGTGTATGTGAGGTTGTAAATTTTATTCAAGAAACTAAAATTTTAGAAGAATTCAAAAGGCAGAATTCTGATTCTTCAGTTGAAGCCATGTTCCAGCAAAATTTTCAAATTATTATCTGTAGGTAATCCATCAATTTATTATGACATTTAAAATTTTTCGATTTTACCGTTTCACAACTAAAAATTTTTAATTTTTCCTCACAATGAAGCACATCTATTCTTCGTTCCTGTTCGCATACTTTCACATGGCTGTAGGTGAGTTGATTCCCAACGAAATATTCATGCAAAAAGATAGATAAACGAATTGATTCCCATTTTTGGGAGATAGTACGAGTTCATTCTTACTATATTCGAAAATTTCTTTCAACTCTGAATTTTCAGCTCAAAATTTTTTCCAATTTTTTTTCAAATCAAATTTTTACTTCAATTTTTTTGAATTATTTACAAAACTTGACTTTTTCTCAACTATTTTCGATTTTTTTTCAACCTAAAATTTTCTCAGATTTTTTCCATGTTCGTACTTTTTTTGAATTTTTTCTCAGAACTGTTTCAATCTTGAAATTTTTCTTCATCCAATTATTTTCCAACTCTAAACATTTTTTTCTTCAATTTTTTTCAACTCTAAATTTCTTTAAATTTTTTTCGAACTCACAATGTTTTCTTTTCAATTTTTTTTTCAATTCGAAAATTATTTCCATGGAATTTAAAAACAGCATTTTAAAATGTAAAGTTGGTTTCAGAAGATTTTGAAAAAGTTTTAAATTGGATAAAAATATTTATTCGGAAGAAAAAGAAAAAATCTGAGAATGTTTTAGTTGGAAAAAAATTTGGTGTTGAAATGGCAAAATGTTTTGAGAAAAAATTGAAGCGCAAACTAATTTTAGTTTTTTGAGAAACAATTACAATTGTAAAGCTGAAAATTTTTTTAAAAAATGTACTTAAAGGTAAGACAATTCTAAAAAAATTTGAAGAAAATATTAAGGATTGAAAAAAGTCAACTTTAGAGCAAAAAATTCAGAGTTGAAATAATATAATCTTGGAATTGAAAAAATTTGAACTTGGGGAAAAAAATTGAAAATACCTCCTCGTGATATCTCCTGAAAAACGCGGTAACGATAATAGGCTGAAGGAGGTTCAGAATCAAATACATAGGTATTCCGAAAAAAAAATGGGAATCAATTCACACATTTCTGAATTCAAGGAATCAACTTACCAACTCCCTTTCACATCACTTCGTTCAACAATCTATCAATTTTTCACATTTTCCTTTTCATTTCCCATTAATCTACGAAACAAAAAGTTTTAAGAAAAATTTCAACACAGGCATCATAGCGAAATTCCGAAGAAAAAAAGTGACCTTTAGTGACCTTTTTTGAGAAAAAGTGACCAAAAAGTGACCAAAAAATGACCAAAAAGTGACCAAAAAATGACCAAAAAGTAACCAAAAATTCGATTTTTTCAGGAAATTTTTCTTCTGTTAAAACAGAAAAAATGAAGGGAGGGGGTCAAAATCAAAATTCAATGAAAAAATTAAGTAATCTAGAAATATAATTTTTTAGTGGCACTTTAGGAGACAGATATACATAATTAATTTAATTATACAGATTTGAGCAAAAAAATTTGAAAAATGACGAGATTTTTGGAACAAACAATTAATATATGACCTGAAAATTTGCGATATTTTAATTGTTTGATTGATTTATTTTAGTCAAAACTATTAATTTATTCTGTCAAATGGGGAATTGATTAAAAAATCAATACTTTACTGGGGTCGTATTCCTGAAATTTGGCTATGAAAGTTATCGAAGTTACGAGTTCTGCGCATACGTTTCTCGCGGAAAAAGTATGCGCAGAACTTATAACTTCGATAACTTTCATAGCCAAATTTCAAGAATACAACCCCTGATTTAGAAAAACAGAATTTTTTCAAACTTAGAAATAGAATTATTAAAATACTGCCCGAGCGAAGCGAGGGCAATTTTTTTTTGAAAAATCATTATCAACTTTTGATTTTTTTTCTTGAAAAATATCAATTTTTACGTGAAAATTTGAATTTTTGCTTGAAAATGCGAAAAAAGTGACATTAAGAGGAAAAAAGTGACTTTTAGTGACCAAAGCCGAAAAAAGTGACAAACATCCTAAAAAAGTGACCTGCTATGATGCCTGTCAACATTAAAAAGCAGGATTTTTGGTAAAATTTCTTCAAATTGAAAAAAACTTCTCCTTTCAAAAAAATATCAAAAAATTTAACAAAATCATCCATTTCTGGAGAATTTTGAAAAATATGAACAAAAAACTGATTATATCAATCAGACATGGTTCTAAAAATATTTTTCAAAATGAGAAAAAATTGGCAGGGCGTTAAATTTAAAAAAATCAGCACTCAGCCTGAAAGCGAGACTTTCTCGAAACCTTTTGGAAAATCAAGGCTTTGAAGTTAAAAAGCAGAATTTCTTCGACATGGAAAGAAATACTTTACTTTTCATTTGGTAACAGTCCCATCTAATCATATCAAACAAATATTTCTTTCTATAATATACTCGATGTACATATAATTAGAACACATAAAAATGGTACGTAGGTAGTCCAATAATAATTACACCATAGGAGGGCAAAGTCAACGAGTCATTGTGTCAACTACACATACGCTGGGGCATCCACCATCCAGATATCCGTCCACCAGCGTCGTCAATACGTTAATAAAACTCAATGAAAACAGAAAGTGCCTAAAATGAAAATATTTATACGAGATGGCAAGAAGAGTAGAAAAAATTTCCTATCCGCAGGCATAACCATCTATTAAGTAATCTGGTACACGTATTAATCGTTATGCTGCCAAAGAAACACCATACCAACGGATTATCTGCTAAATTGGATAGATTAACAAACAACGTCTTTAAATATTTAACAACACAATAAGCAGAATGAGTCATTTCCTTCGAATAAAACTCACTTATACATGTACATCTAAGTACAGATGACTACGAGTACTCGCCGGTTGTATCGGCTGACGACATTGTTTTCTTCGCTATATACATTTGTATTGTACATATAAAAGTGCTGTATTCTTATTCTTAAACGAGAATAAAACACATTTATGTCAAATGCTTCCGAATTCATTTCAAGGTACCCCATAAGAACACTCTCCTCCCCTCACTCGACCCATTAACTATTAACTAAGGATGCGTAAACTGGCGTCTGAGTAATTATAAACCCTTCCATACATCCGTTCATAAGAGCCCATTTCAAAAAAAGATTTTAAAAAAAGAAGCTAGAAAGCATCGGCAAGTTTGTCCAATTGCGATTGTACACGTTGGCGTTGTACTTTTTGCTTCATTTACCTCGAAAGATCTGATGGAAAAGGTCCGTTTTCTCATTAATCAAATCCACGTTCCATATATGCCATTTTCTTAAAATACGTCTACATCTTCGTTAAAGATAACGAACGAATTAGCCAAATTGTTTTTTTTCACACAAAGGTCTTAATATGGCCATTAGCCTTCCGTATTATTATTCGTAACCCATCCGCGTCAAGTTTCTCACAACGTAGGGTAGGTCAGGATTTTCCCAAGGTCGCAGTAGCGGTACAGAGAAGGCAAATCGGAGAAGGAAAGCGAAGAAGATTATTAGGTACTAATTGGGAATAAAATCCACGAACACGTAGCGTTTACCTTAATACATAATTACATATTTCTACATAGAAAAATTTCATCGATCAAAGAAAAAGTCACTGGTGAGAAAACCATTTCGGTTCTTGAATCAAATTTCGAAGAAAGTGGGATATTTAGTATTTTGGAAGAATATCTTCCCACCTCCTCTCTTCCTAGTATCCAAATTGTCAGCTGCACAAATCAATTTTTCAAATTTTAATAAATTTAAAAAAAATTGAAATATATAAAAAAAAGTATTTTTCAGGGTAAAATTAGCTAAAATAGATATCCTGAATTAAGTTTCGCCCTTGCTTCGCTCGGGCATGAATAAAATTACAATTTTATGATCTATCTGAGACAAAAAGGCAGAAAAGGCTCCCTTTTTATCCCCTCCCCATTTTTAGCAGCTGAAAAAAATTCAGTCCCCCTCCCCCTCCCCTCCATCTTTTCCATTTCGAAAAAGCAAAAAAAGTTGTCCAACACACGGCCCCTTTTGTGCCCCCTCCCAATTTTCGATTCTGACGACGCCACTGAGCCTAATTTTCAATTTTTGATTAATTTTACTGGGAAATTGATTTTTCAAAAATATGTTGTGCTTATTTCCTTTCCATTGAAAAATGACATTTTTGAATTTTCAAAAACTCGCCAAAATTCAAAAAATCAACTTGAGCCGGTAATATTTTGGTTACAGGGGAGAACATGTTTTTTTCAAAAATCGTTTTTGTCCGTATTTAATCCATAAAAAGTGCCTTTTAAGCGGATGATTAAACTAGCGAATTAAAATTACAATTCAAACGTTCATTCGTCGAACAATATACCTACTCAATTTTCTCAAAAAAAAAATTAAATTTCAAGATTCTTAATTATTTTTACAAAATTTTAAAATAAATTTAGCAATAATTTCCTATTTTAATGTTATCAAAATGGTTTTACTTTTTTTTACGATTTTTTGATATTTTCAATAATATTTCAATTTCTAATACCCATATTGAATTTTACATTTTTGACATAGACACGACCAGAGGGTTGCGTTGTATCCTCATAAATTTTTCGATTTTTTTCAGCATTTTATTAACGATGACTTCTTATTTAATATTCATTTTCAAATGTTTCAAAAACGCCCTTTTTATTTTCATTTCAAATACAACACGACTTTTCAAAAAAATATTATTCATATACCTACCTAGTACCTACTCTCATTCTGCTTAGGTTTTAATATAATTATCCTCTGAAGTTTGAAAAATTCTTTCAAAAATCGTGCTATTTTTTGATTTTTATTGTTTTAAATCTAGTTTTCACGAATTAGAATTTCTTTAGAATATTCATCAAAAATTCTCGACTCCTCCATAGTGACTCTCGACAGAAATGTAGGAACAATAATGTAATTTCGACTTTTGAAAAAAATTTCTCATTTTTTAAAATAAAATAACCGATTTTTTTCGCATAAGTACATAAAACCTAGGATAAAACTATATTTTCTGGGTCTCTTTCCTCCCTCCTTGAACGTCTGTCTAACTGCGTCACATTTTCTATAAATCAATTGAAAATTACGTTTGAGAGAGGTTTCTGTTTCCCAACCTCATGAGTCATGATTATGAAAAAATTCTTTGGGTGCGCATGACTTTTTTTAAAAAAAACCGCTATAATTTAAACATTACTTTCCTTTTAATCTTGATAAAAATTTGTTTATAGTCTTTTAAAATTTTCAAAATATTTTTTACGGTTTTTAAAGAAAATTTTCAACATGTACATTAAGATTCAGGGCCCTCAGATCTTTAAACCCTATATTTTAATAGGCTGAGTTTCAAAAACTTATTCAGTTTTCGTTTCTGTTTTTGTTTTACGATTTCGGTTTTCGTTTTTAATGAAATTTTAACGTTGTTTTTTAAAAAAGTTTTTTTTGGTTTTTGAATTTTTTTTTTGAAAGTAAAAACGTGAATACGTATACCTAGTAATCAAATATAACGATGAAAAGTCGAAAAATTTATCTAAAGAGCAAGAAATGGGCAAAATGACGTGTTTTTAAATTAATTCTTCATAAACTGGAATAAAAAAAATGAACAGTCATTGGGGCTATTTCATTAAGTCATGATCCCATGAGACGAGAAATAAAAATATGAGTTCATTTTTCATATTTCTTCTTTCTTTATAAAACCTCAGATTTTTTATGATCGAAAACTCTCATTTTTAAAGATTTTGCCTCATAAATTGAATTATGACTATTATTCACTTGATTTTTGAGAGTTAGAATCAAGAAATCTTGAGCTTTTTGTACCCTAAATATTTTATTTAAAAAATTTATACCCTCTCATTACAACACAGGGCTCGAAAAAAAATCAAGAACGAAAAAAATTCGGGTTGTTTTTGTTTATTACTATTTTACTTATTCAGTTCTTGTGTTTTTTTTTTCGTTTCTAAAAATGCTGAGGAATAACGTTTTTTTTTCGTTTTCGTTTTTTTGAGTTTTTGAACCCCTGTTGATAGGTGCTCGTATTAATTTACTTGAATTTTTGGGTCATAAACTTTTTTCTTAGGCCCATTCAATCTGTGTCGTCGAAAACCAATTTTAATAGTATCAATATTCTCAAATTCAACAAAATTCTGAGGTTTGATTATCTCTCCCCTACCCTTTCGTCATTATTTTTGAGATTGAGGATAAAATGGATATCAAAATGAGAATCTGCGTTCTCAATAAAATTTTTTTACATACATTTCAATTGAAACTCTATAAATTTTTTTCTCAATTTTTTTTCTTCAGGAGGTGCCTCTATTTTTTTTCAATACCAGGTCACTCGTTTATTTCGAATTCTACTGAAACCAATTTCACAAAAATTTCAACAATTTTTGCTCAGTTTTCAATAATTTCTCAATCTCAAATAGTGAAATCTAAAATCCAATTTTCAAAAATATCGACCAACGACGACAACCCCAAAATATTTAAATAAATTGATACCTGCCATTTTTAAAAACATTTTTCGACATTTCCTCCAATGCAGTTCGAGTAGGTATCTTCGCGGAAGCAATATATGCCACCACTGATCTAAATATATTTCAATGTTATTAAAAGAGACCTATCAACATCATATTTCAATGTTATTAAAAGAGACCTATCAACATCAATTTTTCAAAGAAATATTTTCGATCAATACTGATCTAAAAATTTCAAAATCAAAACTCATTATTTACTTACACCAAAAAAATTGATGCTACAGCTAAACGAATTTACTTTGAATTGAGAACAATTAAATCTTTCTGAAAGTTTCGTTCATTCTAGCAAATTAATCATCAATACCTATTCAATAAGAATTTCGCAATCCTGAGAAATACATTTACCTCATAAGTCATAAGGTTCAAGAAAAAATATTTCTCGATAATTTTACCATTGATTTTTCAAAAATTACTTCCAGACATTCCTCAACCAAACATTGAGCGAAAATTCATTTCCTATAAAAATTTGAATTAGGTGAAATTTTTCCCGCATAAAAATCTTCGCAACTCATTCTGCTCAAAAATATGATTTCACAGTATCTAGGCCTTGATACATGAACTTAGGCAATTGAGAAAATCAATTTCATAATTCTTATCGACATTTCTTAAATTTTCCAAACGTAGACGTTTCAAGGTACCTATGTTCTAATTAATTTATGAAATTCAAGTACCTACCAAAGGGAGTAAAAATTTTGGAGGTCTCCAGTATTGATTTTCAAAAACCCATACACTTGAAAAATGATAGCTTAATTTTCTTAATCTTAAACTCTTCTTCATTAATTCATATAGGCGCGTCGTATCAGGCAATACAGTCGTTAAGCTGCTTCTTTCGAGGAGATCTTAAATGACCGACTAATAAAAAATTCACCAAGACGAAGAAAACGAATAGATTAAGTAACTTCGTATCGAAGAATTACGTGCTTTCCAAACTTAGGTCTTGAAAAATTCAGTTGTTGACTATCACGAAATTTTTTCCAAGACGACGAATAAATAAAATCGAAATTATACACGTAATACCCTTAACCTTGTTTACTTATTCGACCAAGATGAGAAAATCAATCAACCTTTAGTAATTTTTATTTCTCAAAATCATCTTAAAACTACCTAATTCGTCAATTTAAAAAAAAATTGTTCAATTTGAACAAAAAAAAAACCAGTAGAAATAATTATGAAACAAGATATCACGGATTACGAAAAATGAAAAAAAAAATAGATCAAAAAAGGAACTTTTCCAAAAAAATCTGAGATTTTTTTTAAAATTTATTGCAGGCATCATATCAAAATTTTTGAAGAAAAAAGTAACTTTTTTGAACAAAAAGTGACCAAAAAGTAACCAAAAGTAATTATAAAAATTCAATTTTTTCGGGGGTAAATTTTTGTACCGTTTTCTGAAGGAGCAATTTTTTGTAGTTTTCTGCTAACAATTCAAAGATAAATCAAACAACAAACAAACAATCAAAAATCTATATTTTTTCTATTTTTTTCTTGAAGAAGTTTGAAAAATAGCAATTTCTACGTGATAATTTGAATTTTTGTCTAGTAACCAAAAGTGACCGAAGTCGAAAAAAGTGACAAACACCCTAAAAAACATAACCCGCTATGATGCCTGTATTGTGATAACTAGTAAAACCCCCAAAAAATAGGTAAGTATAGATATTTTGAAAAGTGAAATCTGAAGATTTAAATTACCTACCCACCTCTCTCCACCCCAAACAATTCCTTCCTCTTGAGAAATTTCGATTATACTTTATCAAAGTTGAAAACCTAATCAACTATTGTCAATTTCATCAATTTTAAGCATTTTTCAAATTTTTTTTCAATTTCAATTGTTTTTTTTTTTAATGCAATTGTAAGTTTGTAACATCATTTTGAACACTTTGATCAATTTCAGATACTTCATTTCAACGAAAAATTCGCAAAGTTCTAAAAAATTCTCTCCATACCTATTTTCACTCCACCTTAAAAAAATTCAAAACACATGAAATAATTAAAATTGAAAATTTATTATCACGTTTTCGCGGCATTTACACTTATACGGTAATCTCGACATAAAGCGATCTATATAAATAAATGACTAAAAATATATACAAACAAATTCTAAAACTTCATCAACGACACTCGTTTAATTGGAAAGTTACATAATAAAAACCAGCCCATCTTTCAACTAACCATTTGCACATATTTTCTCCGAAAAAAAATCCAAACCTCAATACAAAAAAAAATAATAATACTTACAAACGAAAAAGAAAAACACAAAAGAAAAAATCCGCGATACAACTTACAATAACATAATTCGAAAAAAATAAGGAACTGAACATGGCCATAATGAGTTTCTCATTATAAAAAAAAATTAAAATAAAAACAGACGAATTAAAATATAAATTTCAGATCTACTGAATTTTTTGGTTAAACGAATAATGCGCGTACAACATCTAAATTTAGTACAGATACGCGCCTATTCAAAATATAAAAAATAAAACCTTAACTCGACCGATATTTACGGCTCGCGGGCCATTTATTTCACCGTTTATGTACGCGTCCCCCCTTTTTTCGATGATTGTAACTGATGGGTACATATGCGAGTATTAAAAACTCCCTTTATGTGTAAAGAACCGCCTCGTTTATGTATATGCGAATAATGTACAAAGTATATTTCACTGTGGGGTTGATACAATATACCAGTGTTCTTTTTTCTCTACGTATAAATTCTATTTTGGCAATATAATTGAAACGTTGTATTCAAAACATCCCCCATCGAAAGGGTGCGGCTAGCTGGAGACAGAAATTTTTTTCTCTTTGTTCGTTTTACAAATACTGGAAATCGATAAAAATGGCCGCATATGGAACGCGAACAAAAAATAAAATAAAATTACGATAATGGTAACTACTCACGAAAAGAAAATCGTCGATTTTCGAATCGCAGCGATGTCGCAGGGTACGACCGAGGGAAATTGGATGGGCTCCCGTGCCCAGCCCTGGACACCGATAAAAATTCATTTCGACTACAGATCGGATTTCGAATCATTCGACAGCACGGTAATGGGTTTGAGAATAGGCTGCTGCAATCGTTGCTGAGACGGTTCGTTATCGTAGGGCGAGAATACCGAAGGCTTGGTTCGATGGCCGGCTGCCGGCGAAGAAGCTGCCGAAATGGTCTCCAAGCTTGGTAATCTCTGCTGGTACTGTTGTTGCCTGATGGCGTTGTACAGATACGGCTGGTACATGGCTCCGGCGGTATTTCTGGCGTAGCTGTCCGGACTCGTGGCCAGAATGCGATCGATGGAGAATCCGTTGATGGTACTGGTGGTCAAGGCCGGATCAGCGGGCAGATTCGGCGACAGGACGGCATTGCCGTTGGGCAGCATGGCGGCGGTGGCTGCGGCAACGGCGGCCATATGAGCGGCAGCTGCGGCGGTGGCTGAATGGTATACCGAAGGAGCGGCCGTATTGAACGGATGATGATACAAGTGATGAGGATCGTTCAAAGAGGGTAGTACGGACCACGTGTGATGAGGATGAGGATTATTGGCGACCAGGGCGCGTTGATAAGCGGCCACGGCGGCGGCAGCCTGAGTCGAACGATAAACAGCCAAGCGTCTATTGCGAGAGACGGCGGTAGACCTGCGTCTCAATTTACCGGTCGATCCTCCGATGAATACGTCTTCGCTGCTCGCGTCCAGCATCCAATAATTACCTTTGCCTGGGTCGTTATAGTGGCGAGCGACCTTTACGAAGCATTTATTCAGCGATAAATTATGACGAATGGAATTCTGCCAGCCTTGTTTGTTTTCTCGGTAATACGGGTAGTTTTTCATTATGTATTCGTAGATCCCGTTCAGAGTCAGACGTCTGTGCGGACTGTTCTTAATGGCCATCATGATCAATGCGTTGTAACTGAACGGTGGCTTCTCGTGTTTTTTCTTCTCGTCGCTATTGTTATCCTTTTTACCATCATTATCGTCTTTGTCTCCGGCGCCTTTTTCGTCGCCGCTTTTCGCACCTTCGCTGGACGCGTCCGCCTGATGCGAAGTCACCGAGGCCGAGGGTGTCGTGGCTGCTGTTCGGCTGCAATCCAAAGGCGAGGAGAGATTAGAGTCGCCGGTAACGTCCAAATCTTCGTCTTCGCTGCAACGGTATTCCAGGCAGTTTTCGCTGTCGTCTGAATAATCTTCTTCCATTTCGTCGGATTCCTCTTCGGCATGATCGTCTTTGTCATCTTTATCGAGAGAAACAGAAAAAACCACAATTGACCATTAGTCCCAGTGATGAGAGGGATCTCGAATTTGAAAAATTATGTAGAATATTTATATAGTCTACAGACCAAACTGCAAAAAGTGCTCGGGAAGTTGATTTTACTGTTTTTTTTTGCGGGCAACAAAATTTACTAGACATAATGTAGGTACTGGTTCAGCATTCCCAAAACCGGCAAAAAAAATTTTCTAACCCTGCACATAACAGGGGGGTGGGTCAAAAGGGGGTATTTTTTGACCTAGGTCCGGGCAAAAAAATTCAAGTGAGGTTCGATAGAGTCGTGTCCCCTGATGCCGAACATGCATTTTTTTCCACTGCACACCTGCACAATAGCAATTTGGGGCCCCTTGAATGCAATTTTTGGTCATTTTTGGCCTTTTTTCGCCCTATTGTGGCTCTGTATCCTCAAACGTGAGAGGGGGCAAATTTCTTTTGTCATATTCCGTTAGACTGAATGTTTATACGCCCAAAGCCGTAAAGTTGATCGAATTAAACCTGCAATATTCGAAGTTATTGAATTTTAATGTTGAGTAAGTATGAGTATTACTCAAATGTCAACTTTACGATTTTTGTTTCAAAAATAATTGTGCGACATATTAAAATGGGTTAAAATTTCGCGCTGGATCCGAAAATGACGATAATTTTTTTCCATCTCCCCCCTGCACCCCTAATTAGCTCCCTTAATTTTTTTTCTCGTTTTAGTGGTACGACCTATCAAAATGGGTTGAAATTTCGCGCTGGATTCGAAAATGACAATAATTTTTTTTTCATCTCCTCTACCCCAACCCCTAATTAGCTCCCTTCAATTTTTTCTCATTTTAGTGGTTGCGACCTATTAAAACGGCGGTTAAAATTTCGCGCTGGATTCTAAAATGATAATTTTTTTTCTTCTCTACCCCTATCCCTAGTTAGCATCATAAATTTTTTCTCATTTATTAGTGTGACCTATTAAAACAGGTCAAAATTTCACACTGCATTCAAATTGACGTTTCTACTCGATTTGATAGGTATGTAACGTACCTATAATTCGAATATGATCCTAATAATACACGTGTTTGAAAGTTTTTGTTTAGTGGACGATTTATCATTTTTTGTTCTACAACTTTTTCCCGTTTTTGCAGTGGTTATGAGTTAATTTATTTAGAAAAGTGAAATTCATCATTTTTAATGAAATTATTACTCATTACTCACTAAAAGAGAAAAAAATTGTAGAACAAAAATTTATGGATTTTCAATCCTTTACAACTTTTGTATCAAGATTTTTTTTGTATCGTGATTTTTTCACAAACCCAATTTTTTTGGACACCCGGGTGAACAACTTTAGGAAATGTAATAATACGAGTTTTCGGTTCTTTTTTAATTTTTGAAATTTCATTCTCGGTTACTTTTTGGTAATTTTTTAGAATACGTTTAAAGTCATTACTCATTAGATACCTACTCAAATTCTGTTAAGCATTAGATTTTTAAAACCTAAGCAAAATTTTTTTCCACATATTAATTAAGAATGAAATTTGAGGGACTAATTAATGGTGGGGGAGTTGACAAGAAATTATCATCATTTTCGGATCCAGCGCAAAATTTTAACCCATTTTAATAGGTCGCACCACTAAAATGAGAAAAAATTTAAGGGAGCTAATTAGGGGTTGGGGTAGAGGAGATGAAAAAAAATTATTGTCATTTTCGAATCCAGCGCGAAATTTTAACCCATTTTAATATGTCGCACAATTATTTTTGAAACAAAAATCGTAAAGTTGACATTTGAGTAATACTCATACTTACTCAACATTAAAATTCAATAACTTCGAATATTGCAGGTTTAATTCGATCAACTTTACGGCTTTGGGCGTATAAACATTCAGTCTAACGGAATATGACAAAAGAAATTTGCCCCCTCTCACGTTTGAGGATACAGAGCCACAATAGGGCGAAAAAAGGCCAAAAATGACCAAAAATTGCATTCAAGGGGCCCCAAATTGCTATTGTGCAGGTGTGCAGTGGAAAAAAATGCATGTTCGGCATCAGGGGACACGACTCTATCGAACCTCACTTGAATTTTTTTGCCCGGACCTAGGTCAAAAAATACCCCCTTTTGACCCACCCCCCTGTTATGTGCAGGGTTAGAAAATTTTTTTTGCCGGTTTTGGGAATGCTGAACCAGTACCTACATTATGTCTAGTAAATTTTTTTGCCCCAAAAAAAGGACAGTGGTTGAACACTTTTTGCTGTTTGGTCTGTAGACTAATAGGTATAATTCGTAAATATCGATGAAATCCTTTGAGGATTCGATCAGGAGTCTCGGTGAAATCGATTTTAATCAATTTCACATTGATTTTCGTCTTAAGAATAAATCGACGGAGTAAAATAATGAAAATTTTGAATTTACACGAATTTCTTCCAGTTGGCAAAATGAGCTTAGAATCATAAATCTTTCAAATTGAGAAATTTTTAGGTAATTTTTGTTATACGATGAAAAAATGCGGAAAATAGAACTTAGAATAGAAAAAATAGAGAAAAAACTCCATTGGAATCAAATTTGAAAAAAATGAATTTCATAATAGCAGTTATAGGCACAAAAATATCAAGATTATCTTTGGCATTTTCAAATTGTGGGACGGAAGGAGAGAAAGACAGAAAATATTTAAATTCAAAATTATTCCATCAGCAGAAGGTACAAAGATATCAAGATATTTTTGCATTTTCAAAATAAAAGACAGGAGGGGGGAGGAGAGAAAAAGAAAATTATACAGAAAACTGGGCATAATGTATCATTCTTCGAAATATTTTTTCTTCAATTTATCTCTCTACTTTTTTTAAAAAAATGAACGAGGGAGGAAGAGAATTTGGTTTGCTATTAAAAAACAAAATTGGCATACGGTTAAAATTTCAAGCCTATAAAAATAAATATTAAAAAAAACGAGGGATTAATTTTAATATTGTGGTTAAAAGATTCAGGCCTTCTGGCAAAAAAAGAAACAATTAAATGGGATTTCAACGAACTATAAATTATTTGTTTGAATTTCTACCAAAACGAAATGATTAATTGGGTATAAATGGAAGTTTGATTTTACAAATGGATAATTTGCACCTACGATGTCAACGTTCTGACCCGAGTGAAGAAAGTTCAAAAATCATAAAAAATATTACGATTTGTGAAATGAAATATGTAATTAGAAAGGTAAGCAGAGAAATTTTTCGATTTGAAATCGTTTAAAAAAAATTGGAGAGCCTCACTATTTTTAAAGGTCCTAGTCTTGCATGGGCAATCCTTTTTCACCACGTTACCATCAAATTGTTCAAACTTGAAACGATATTAAAGAATTGTATAAAAAATACACCAGGA
Source organism: Pseudococcus viburni (assembly GCA_033439095.1). NCBI lineage: Eukaryota > Metazoa > Arthropoda > Insecta > Hemiptera > Pseudococcidae > Pseudococcus > Pseudococcus viburni. The sequence goes on along the minus strand of JAVBJF010000043.1, from coordinate 1,262,691 downwards.
ACAAACTCAAGTTTTAGCATCACTTTTGGGGCAAGAAATTGCAAATCTCCCACTACGATGACATTTTTCACAATTTTTCTGACTCAACATACAATTTTTTCAATTTAAATTATCGGGTTTTTCCAAAGAAAAGGTCACGTTTCTCCCAAATTTTCAAATTTTCCATCTCGATACTTAAATCTGTTTTTTTTTTTTTTTAAATTAAAAACGCAACTTTACCATTAGAAAAAGACAAGTTGCCATTTGTTTAACCTGTCCTCGAAGTAAATTGTAGAGGTAACAGTTTGGAAATTTCCCCTGAAATGATATTTTTAAAACTCGAAATGCTTACAATTTTTCCAATTTTTTCGACTCAAAATGTCGACTATTCTAAAAAATATATATCACAAATTTTTGAACTCGAGCCATATTTTTCCAACTGAAAAGGCAATTTTGCCCCCAGCCCCTCTATACAGTCTAGCTTGGGAAGAAATTACAGAAGGGGCAACGAAATGGAAATTTCCCACAGAAATGTAATTTTTCACAATTTTTCTGACTCTAAATTCAATTTTCCCACCTTGTTTCTACTCCAACTGTCGATTTCTCTGGAAACTTTTTTTTTTCAAATTTTCGTACTTGAGGGGGGTATGAAATCAGTTTTCGTGAAGAAATCCAAAATTGAGTTTTCTAGGGATTTGAATTCTCTATTTTATTCTTTTCAAAGTTATACATAATACTTTTTAAAAATCACTTTTCTTAAGGTTGAAAAATTACTTTTTTACGATCAAGATTTCCCTAGAATTTAGGGAAAATTTTGGTAAAATGAAAGTTATCCAATCAGATTTGATACAAACGAACAGCCACAAACTCAAAATTCTCAACCAGAATTATCTGATCAGCTTACAGCTTTGTTCTTCAACAAAAATTTAAAAAATAAATGATCATTCACACCTGGACCTCAGTAGTACAACTAAACTGAAGTTCATGTATGAAAAATAAAGTTCGAACTTTAAAGCTGTTTTTCTCAAAATGTACGTTTTCAATGTTCATGTACCTTTTTCTCAGGAACGACTGTATCGATCAACTTACTTTTTTTTTTGTTTTCTTCAGCAAGTTGTACTCTATAAATAGACGGGGGCTTTTTCATTTATCATGTATGGAACAGGCTCAGGAATTATTTGTATGCTAAAAAACACGGTATTTTAAGAGAGCTTTCTACCTGTAAGCTTAATTTCGGAAGCATGAACTAAATTTTGAAATCCCCCCGTTAAAATGTAACTCAAAGTTGACTCTAGTTACCCTCCAAATTTCAGCCTTCCACCTCTTCTGGTAATCGAGAAAAAGGAACATGAAAATACACGTTAAAAACCTGATTTCATACCCCCCTTGAACTTCATTTTTTCAACAGAAAATGCAATTTTTTCGTGAGAAGGAAGAACATTGATCTATTTCCGGTCTGGTCTCAAAATAAATTACTGTAGAGGCAAAAACATTAAAAATTTCGAGATAAGATTTTTCCCAATTTTTTGACTCAAACCAACGATTTTGCTGCGATATTTTCCAACTCAAACTTCATTTTTTCAATTAAAAATGTTATTTTGCTATTGGAAGGAGGCAAGCTGTCTTCCCCTCTCCCTTCGTTCGATGAGGCCTAAAAATAGCCGTCAAATTCTGAAATAAATTTTTCTCTCAACTAATTTCAAAAGAAATTTTTAAAAATTTCATAAACCCATTAACAAACGTTACTATCCCTTCTTTACCTCTATATAACTTTACAAGCCTACCTGAAAAAATTGATTTTATCATTAACAAGTTTTAGTAGGGGAGACTAGGGCAAAAGGAACCACTGGGCAAAAGGAACCACCTCAATTTTTTTGGCTTGTATGAATGTGTAGAGGCTGGTAGCGTTATCATTTGATAGCTAGTGTCTGTACCATCATTTAGAATCTGTGAAACCGGCAACACATTTGTTTTTATTCAGTGTTGGCAAAGTTCGCGAAAAAAGTGAACGAGTTCGCGTTCGCGTTCTTTAAAAACGAACTAGTTCAGTTCACGTTCTTTTAATACGAACTCGTTCGCGTTCGCGTTCATTTCAAAAGAACTCGTTCACGTTCGCGTTCAAACGAGTTTTTTTATAAAATCAGCAATATTGGTAGTCGGAAGTGGGAACCAGAGTTCAGGGGGGAAAAAACGCTTGTTTAAAAGCAGGAGCGCAGCCAGAGGGGGCTAAGGAGGCTCGAGCCTCCTCCTTAGACTCTAAAAAACATAATTTTATTATAAAAATGTCTGAAAAAGGGCATTTTTTGCTCATCTAATCTTATTTTCCTCTTCTCAGAATTGTTGAAAAAACTTGCCCGTTCAAAAATAAGCGTTCGCGTTCTTGAAAAAAGAACGCGTTCACGTTCGCGTTCGTAAAAAAAGATCGCGTTCAGTTCACGTTCGTGAAAATCAAACGAGTTCGCGTTCAGTTCGCGTTCATTTTAAATGAACGCCACGAACTTTGCCAACACTGTTTTTATTCTGGTTATCAAAGGTTATGTGAAATGTGATGGTTAAATTTTTTAAAACTCGAATTTTAAAATTGAATTGATTTTTGAAGTGTAAATGATAGAAAGGTAAGTTTACCATCTACTTGTGCAGAATTTTGCCCTCTTTTCAATGGAGTAAAGATATTTGAATAATTTTTATTCCTTCTGATGATAAATTGATGAAAATGATAAAAGTGTCATTTCGGGCAAGTGGAACCAGGCAAAAGGAACCAGTGATGAATACGTATTTTCATTTTTGAAATTGAATTTTCGTGTTATTTTATTACGGATGGTGTACAAATATGTTAGGAAAAGTGATCGAGGTAGGGGAACAAAATTTGACACACAGCCCTAAAGATATAAGACCTCTCCCAGAAAACAAAATGATTTCGAAAAAATCACACTTGAATCGAACTTAAAAATTAGAAGTGCTAACTCATATACCAGTGAAGAACTGAATTAAAATAAATGCTCTAAAGAGAGAACTAGAGGTGAAACGTAAGCTGGAAAAGGCAGAGAAGAAAGCAGCAGCACTAGCAGAAAATAATCAGCTTCCAAAGGGAAAGAAAAATCCAACAAAAAAAAACTGTCCAAGGAGAACTTGTCTCCAAAGCAAAAGAAGAGAACTGCCGCTAAAGAAAATGAGACCAAACCGCCAGAACCAAAAATAAGAAAAAAAAAATATTTTTCCCAAAGAAGCTGGAAGAACCCTCAAAAGAAAATGACGTCCCCTGCTTGATTTGTAATTCAATGACGTCTTCATCCAGAGAAACATGGTTACAATGTAATATGTGCCAAAACTGGGCACATGAAGCGTGCACTAGTTATGATGGTGTAGGATTTAATGTACCTATGCGACTTCTGTATTAATGATAACTGAAATAATAAAGTTTTTTCAACATTTTGAGCAGCAAAAATTGATTTTTTAGATGTGGTTCCTTTTGCCCAAAGCTTAGGTTCCTTTTGCCCGGGCATTTTTGAAACTCCCAAAAAAAGGTACTTTTGTAAAATCGAATTTTCAGTAAATTAAAACAATCTAATTTTGAATCCGTAATAACCAAATTGTAGCTAAATGCTTGCTCTATCCAACGATGCATTCAAAAGTTAGATTGGGTGAATAGAAAATGTTTTGCAGCGCTACAAAGTTACGTGGTTCCACTTGCCCTAGTCTCCCCTACCTAAGAAACAAAACCATTTTTTCACTACCAAATTGCTCTATTCTAATACAATTTAATCTATTCTGGAAACGAGTACATGCAAAGGCAGCTTTTAAAAAGAATTTTCAAAACAACCTCGATGTTTAAAAAATTCAGTTCCCTCTTTCCCTAATATACCAAACTCTTCGCAAAAGCCTTGGACTTGTTTTTTTCAATTTTGATGGTCTAAAGTGTAACTGATCGATTTTTTAAAAATTTAAACCAAGAAGGAGCGAGTTCGTTATCATGGAATTGCTCATAGAAAGTGAAAAACATATTTTTTTCAATTTTGGAACAAGGAAACAACAATTTAGCTATATTCCTGAGACTGAATTTAAAATTGAAGAAAATTGAGGTGTTGGTTGATCGATTTTTTTTGTAACTCTTAATCAACGAGGGACGAGGTCGTTTCCATGGAATGGCCGTCGAAAGTGAAAAAAAATTAATCTCTGAATAAAAAAACGTCAATTTTGATGTATTTATAAAATTTAATTTCGAGCTGAACGAAATCAAAGAAGACGTTTATAAAGTAATCGATACCACGAGACCATGTTTTCGTCGATTGATAAACTTGAAATAGTTATTTTACCACGTGAAATTGAAAATTTTCATTTTTCGCCCTTTTGGAAACTAATTCTCTCAATTTTTTGAACAATTTTCAGTGGCAATTTCTTTTCGTTGCCTCCAATAAAAAAATAAACACAATGACTATCAAAATTCAACTAATTCATTTAGGTAAGAGAAAGATCGAAATATTTGGTCTGCTATACCCCTCTTCCCCATCTTCCACCCCAAAGATGTTGTCATGCTGAACTAAATTAAAGCTTAATATAATTTACCGATCCATTTCGTGCTTTCTAAATCTGAATCAGTCAAATTTGGTGAAATGCTGTCTCTTTGAACCAGTAAAATAAATTTAAGGAAATCAGTGATTTCTGACTGATCTTTCAGCCAAAATCAACAATTTTTCTGATAAATTGGGAATTTACTGAAAAATGAGTGATTTTTGACTGAAAATCAGTGAAAAAGGGCAAAATTTTACCAATTTTGACTGATTCAGATTTAGATATTAGAGAAAAGTCAATGGTCTAAAAATTTATATCAATTTTTATCTCAAATTAAACACTTTTTCCATTCTAAATTAGATTTTCACACACCTCATCAATTTCATTCTACCAAAATCTGCCAAACTGAATTTCTACGACTCCTGATCCTCAAAGGATTCGCATTACGAAATTTTAATAAACCATAATAAAAATTTAAACTCACCAATTCCTTTAGCCTGTTCGGGTAACGTATACGAGGTAATCATCGAGTATTCCGGCGTCTTCGAGGCAATCTCTGAATTACTCTGAGTCGGCGGCGGCGAACTGGAGCTCTGTTCGGAAACCTTCGAAGATATGGAATTGGTCGAATGTGTCGTGGTTAACAACGAACTGATATAAAAACTAGAAGATTTTCTGCTCGGTGTCAACGCCATGATGGGTTCCTTATGGGCGATATTCGTTGCGTTCACCATTGTCATCAAACTGAACTTTTTCCACCGCGAAAATCGCACCAATTATAATAAAAATCTCAAAATTTCGATCATCAACGCGCAAAACACCGCTAATAGTTATTTGTTTCAATGAAACCAAAACATATGTTAAGAAAATAGTCAATTTAAGAAGAAAATCGCAAATAAATAAATTACGATCGCACTTTAAACACAGAAACCGGTGCTGGTTATCGTACAACAGAATGTAACAAACAAACACGTCGAATCGTCAACTAGAACTAATTTTACTCCACAAGATCGAGTATCTTGTTTGTGTACACGAGAAAAACACAAAATACAATCTTGTCAGCCGGTTCGACCAACCTCCGCGTACTTTCTACACAATTCCCACCAATCGCGAGATTCCAAGCTGTGCCGCGAGCGACATCCAATCGTACGGACGACCCGCCCAAGTCTTTTGTTATTTGCCGATGGGTCGTTTGTGTGTTTTGTACATAACCGCCTTTTCTCTGCGTGTTTCTCAAATAAACACTCCTAAATAATGCAAACACATTGCCTTTTAGCCGTATCGTTGTCTTGTACGTACGTACTCCGCATATCGCTTACGAAATCGACATACTACACGTTCTCCAACACGTACTCGGTACCCAAATCCCAAAATTGCTGACTGTTTTGACTTCGCATCGACTATGGTAAAACAAGCACCCAGCAAAAGGTATCTGACAAACACGCGCGTCGAAGAAAATGTAAACGCGAACGAACACACTACCGTATACGAAGTGAGCTTTTTTCAGACTGTTTTTTGTAAGTATACTTGACGCTTTTTATGCCTGCTGATGGACTGATGGTTTATGGAAGTAATGGAGTTTTCAAGCTGATTATATACAGGCGAGGTGATGGATTTGGCCTTCTGAGGACTCATTTGAGGTAATATTCGAGGGAAGAGGAAGCTTGGATGTAGGTCCGTAATTAGGTTATAAATGGGCTACCCTTCCTTACTGATTATCAATACTTTAGTAAGTAATTCCTTTCAAATTTCAAATGTTCTGCGCAAAAGTATAGGTAGGTAAAGGTATATTCTTTCCATATAAACCCAAATTTTTAATGCACAAGGAGTAGGTACTTAAAAATACATCAAAAAAAAGTTTTTTAAAAATTCAAAGCAACAGCACAAATTACACATGCAAACTTCATAATATCTTACATTCAATGTCAGGACATAATGTCCAAATTTCCATATACGAAGTGGAAAGTTGAAAAAAGGGGGACAGAGGTCGAGTTGTAATCAAGTTTTTTTCCCCCACCACTTTCGAAGACTCAACTGCGTACAGTAGATATAATTTTTTCAAACTAAAAGTAACTACAGCACAAAATTACACATATACAGCTTCATATTCCTTAAAATATCCGCGTATCAAAACATAATGCCCAAGTTTTTGAAATTTTAAGCGGAGGAGGATCGCGGTATAAGTTCTATAACAGAGTGTTAACAATTTTTTTCAGAAACGATTTTCCTAGACTTTTCCAGGGGTTTCCAGACTATTTTTTTTCAAGTTTTCTAGACTTTTTGGCTTTTATACCTACACAATATTCATGAAATATGAGAAAGGGAATTTAAATTCCGTCACGTGATGATAGTCAAGGGCATTCAGTAATTTTTTGTGGATTCTTTGAATGGTCTGAGTGATGAAGAATTGAAAATTGTTTCTGACATGGATATGTTTTAGGGCTGGGAGGGGAAGGGGGTAATTTGGAAATCGTTACGTAACGCTAAGGTTAGATAAAAACTGAATTATATTATAGATCAGGACATAATGACATTATGTTAGACTTGAAAAAACTTGGAAAAAATTTGATTTAGAAAAAACTTGAAAAATAGGATTTTAGATCAAGATATAACAATATTATATTAGACTTGAAAAAATTGAAAAATAAAAAAGTGCATTAAGATATGTTCTGAAAAAAAGAGAAAATATTACAAAAAATCTGAAAAAAATCTGAAAAGATATTTTAAAATGTTGAAAAAATCTGAAAAAATTAGGAACGTTGACATTTTAATAAAAAGTTTCAAAGTTTTTATTTCTATTGCCTCATCTCCAAAGTGAGTACATTTGAACATAATTACACATGATCTACTCTCTCATTTCTGAATCAGTGAAATTTATCAAAAACACTGGAAAACAGTCAGAATTGCAGAACAGTTATACTATACATCAGTGCAAAAAATTTTCACTGAAAGCTTGTTAGTGAAAAAAAGTCACCGGAAATCAGTGAAAATTCACAAAGAACTCAGTAATATTTATGAAATTCATGTAGAAATCTGTGAAATTCGTTGAATAATCAGTGAAAAATCACTGAAAATTTACCTGTGCTGCAATTCTGACTGTTCATCAGTGATTTTTTACTGATTCAGAATGAGAGAGTATTAAGGTTGCGTTTTGCGTTAATTTTTTTTGACTTGGATACGTGTTAGGACTTGGGGGAAGGGCAAATTTTGAAAAGTGTAACATTTTTGTACAAAGTTATGTTACGCTCACAATTGACACAGTGACATTCTGTTAAGACTTGGAAAAGGAACTTTTGTAAAATTTTGACTAATCAAATACATTTTGGAATTTGGTGTTTAAATTTGTGTCGTTGGTAACACTGCTTGCTTAAATTGGAATATAATATAAAATTGTAAAAGTTGAGATTTTTTACAGTGCATTAACTTTTTATAATATAATGTTGGTATCCCTAAACAGTAACATGATGTAAAAATATCTAAGATATTATTATTTCATTCGAAAAAAAATTAGGGTATGTTTTCAAAGAAAAAAAAGAAAATATTTCAAAAAATAAAAAAAACTGGAAAAGTATTTGAAAATTGTGAAAAAGTAAAAAAAAAATGAAAAATTTAATACATTGACACATTTATGAAAAGTTATGAGGTTTTGTCTTTTTACAGGCAAATAAAAAACATTGCCCTGTCTCTAAAATATGTACCTAGGTAGGTAGGTCTAGGTATAGGTATATTTGAACATATTCATGATCTAGGTTTTTACTCTAAAAAGTAGAAAGTGCTTTAATTTTTTTCAGAAGAATTTTTTAAAATCAAGATTCATTGTTATTAAGTAATAAGTAATTAAGTATAGCTAGACATTAAAAATCGTAACGATGAAAGGTGTACCTAATTTTTTGAAGAATTTTTGCCTTAAAACATTTACTAAGGTTCTTGAAGAAAAATTTATACGATTTTTTAGTAAAAATTCAAGAATCAGTATAAATATTCGAAATTTTATATAAAAAAATCACGTTTTAAAAAAAACAAAAATTATTTCATTTGTTCTGAAAATGCTACCTACTGTATTAGCCCATAAAATTTATAAATACTTGAAAAGAGTGATTTCCTGAAACAAAATACTCAATTTTTTCTTCAAAGGGCAAAATTTTCTAGAAAAAGTATGTTTGAACTAAAAAAAATGGACACCTGAAAAAATATTTTACAAGTCATTTTCGATCTAGACAAAACGGGAGAAAAATGAAAACATTATGCCAATTTTTATTCAAAGTATAACTTAATTGGTATGACTTGTATTGCCCAAAATTTTTATTGAAAAGTTTGTAATTTAATGGACGAAAACATGCATTCAAATATCAATTTTTTTGTTCAATGTGGTTAAGAAATGCCGGAATGGAAGAATTTGACCCCAGCGGAGCAATGGCATAAAATTTATAATTAGATGAGCCCAGAAACACTTTTCAAAAAAATGATTTCCTTATCTTTCTTCTGAATTTTTACAAAATTCTAGCGAAAATTTCAAAATTCCCTGGCTTTTCTAGAAACTAGAAAGTGAACACCCTGTATCAGCTGAAGCATTAGCTACATTATAGAGAAGAGTACAAAATGGAAAAGAGATCTATAAAAAGTGTCGAAACGAAACAAATCATAAATGTGTGCGATGTAAATCGAAACTTCAAATTTCGAGCCAAAATTATCAGCTTGGGGGGGCTTCCTGATCCATGAACTGGACTGGGTTGCGTATATTATTTTCTTTCAGTCCAAAAAACAACCTAACACTAACCAATAAAATAAATCGAATATAACTTCAAGTGCTTAAAAGCCTTTATTGCCTATATTGAAAATTGAAGAGGCTGCAAAAAAAATTCTTAAAACATCAAAGAAATTGTTCGGACGATTTTTTATCCAACATCAAAATTGAAGGAGCTACGGCTTTAAAAAATTCAAATTTTCTCAACTTTGAATGACCTGCGACCACGGCTCCTTCATTTTCAATGCGAGGAAAAAAATCTTCCGAACAGTACTATGTTCATTTCCTAGATTCGTTTTTTTTTTTAAAAACAAACTTTTTGGCAGCAAAAATTCATGAAAAAAAATTTGTTCAATTTCCAAAGTGCTACCGATTCCCATAGTTGAGAATATACGTTATTTTTATTTATTTTTTTGGAACAGCATTTTCCCCTTCAATTTTTAAGATAGGCAACATATTCATCTAAAGTTTTTTCGAGCCATTTACATAGTACATACACCATGTTTATAAATGATTGAAAGTGAATATGTTTGCATAATCAAAGTTTGAGCAGGCAGCGATTCTCAAAAATTTTCAGACATTTTTTTCAATAGCAGATTCGTATTTAACTCATCAAAACAAACAAAAATTTTCTTCAAGGGTATATTCATATTTTATTTTGCCCAACTTCGCCCCTGCCAACAACATTGGTCTTGTGGAATTTCTTCAATTGGGTTACTCAAAATGTAATACATGAAATTGGTTCAAATTTGAATTTTACATTTTTTTCAGCTGGTTTGCAGAATCGTACGGATCTTTTTTCATTTCATTGAATAGATTTTGAAAAAAACTGAGTTTGAAAATTGTTGAGACTTTTCATAAAAAATCCAACAATTTTTTGAAATTTTCAAACTTGAAATTTTTTTACAAATTATTCAAAAATGGAAAAATATCCGTACGATTTTTCCGATCAACTTGGAATTTTACGCCTTACATTTTAAGTACCCCTTGAATTAAAGAAATAAAACCAATGGAATTGGCAGGAGCAAAGTTGAGCAAAACAAAACGAGAACTAAGCCCTTAAAATTGAACGAACTACAGTCAAAAGAAAAATCACCTTTGAGAAAATCAGCAAAAACTCTAAAATAGAGAGAGAGTAAAGTACGTGTTGTCTTGACCAGAAGAAAACTCGGTTCGCAGAATTCGAGTGATGTAGTTTAAATATGAAAATATGGGGTAGGGGCGACTAATGTGATCACTGAGTTGTCACTATTTTCGACATAAAGTATAATTTCAATTTCACGGGAGAATTTTCACTCAATACAGCACTCCAATAAATGAAGAAAAATAAGTATACCACTCGTTAAAATTCAAAAACAAATTTTCGACGAACGTCCGTCTCTCTGGGCATAGATTCAAGAGTACAGTAACCCGTATACGCTGATATGTACTCGTAAGTAATCACTACAGCAGCGAAAAAGATGAATTGAATGAGGTGGAGGAGAAAAAGAAACATTTGTATAAGGGAGCGTGGGTCACGTATTGTGCATGATTCAATGGAGAACCCATACGGTGCACTATTTAAGCTCATACATACGATATGAGATATATATACGTAAATAAACGTTAAGTACAACCAAACAGAGTACCAGGGTGAAGATAAAGCCTTTACCACATGGAAGGAGGTTACAGCATAATTTTTTCAAAATATTATTTCTATGAATAAATCGTCGAATGATACAAATTTCAAAATTTGTAGATGATTCAGGCATCATAGCGAAATTTTTGAAGAAAAAAGTAACTTTCAGTAACTTTTTTTGAGCAAAGTGACCGAGTGACCGAAAAGTGACCAAAAAATGATCAAAAAGTAACCAAAAATTCAATTTTTTTCGGGGCTATTTTTTTACAGTTTTCTGGGGGGGGGGGAATTTTTTTGTAGTTTTCTGCAAACATTTCAAAAATAAATCAACTGAAAAGACGTGAATAATTTCATTTATCAAATTCCTTCGTCAAAACAACAAACAACCTAGCAAAAATCAATTTTTTTATTTTTTTATTATTTGAATTTTTGTCTGGAAGTGCGAAGAAAAAGTGACTTTTGAGGAGAAAAAGTAACCAAAGTGACCTTTTAGACGTGAAAAGTAACCAAACGTGACTGAAGTCGAAAAAAGTGACAACCCCCTTAAGAAAGTGACCCGCTATGATGCCTGGATGATTCCAAAAATAGGAATTTTCAAAAACAGCGTTAAAAACGTATTTTTCAAAAACTCGACAATGAGGAAAATCGTAATTCGTAAAATATTCAAAGAAACCAATTTTACCATACGAATCCTTACAACTGAATTGATACGTGCGAAGTTGAAACTACGATGAAAATATTTCATTGTGGCAACCAACCAACAGACTTTCGACGACGAGACGCTGAGAAATACAAAAAATATAATCATAAAAACAAACGAAAATGAAACCTCGTCACAAATTCATCCAACTTTTAAATTTTACAGAAAAAGTTCAATCGAAACTGATTGATTATGAAAGTACTTAGTACGTATCATACAATCCGCCAAGTGAAGACTATTTCGAAACTCAATAGTGCATGAGAGTTAAACCATCTCTTTGATCTATTTGTAGGTGTTTGACAAAGATGCGGTCATTTGTAAGTACACAACTGTACATTGAAACCAACACAAAGATTATTTAATAAAAAAGAGGTAATTATTCCGAACATAGGTAAGATGTTACTTTATACAAGTCAAGAAGAACTATGTTACGTGTAGATCTGAAAAAGGGCAAGATAAAAGAGGCCTGCGTGTCGGCTACTCAAGCCTATTTAAAAGCAGCGGTAGCTTGCTACCTGGTTGTAAAATCGTCCAAAGTTATGGCTTCATTTTGACGAAACGAAAGAAACCTGCATTTAATCGGTTCGTATACACATAAGGTAACGAAAAAGCCAAAGTCAAATGAATGAAGATATATAATGAATCGTACGTTATAATACGAGACACATAACACATAACCCAGCTCTGGCATTCGACAGCGTTGGCCGTTTATTCTTTCGAATACTTTTACCGAAATTTTGAAACGCGTAACGAATCATTTTTAAATGAAAGGCAACAAAGATATAAGAAAATCAAACAAATACGCAGCAGGCTCGAATCTCACGTTATCGTAAATGTTTGAACTGCCTGATGCGTTGCGTATCGGATTAAAAATATGTACGAGAATGAAAATTTTCATTTTGGTGTGGGTGATTTGTTGAAGATGGAAGCTGAGGGTTTGTGGATTAGAAAATTTATCGATAGAGGGGTAAATATCTTTAGGTATGATGAGTAGAAATTTGGACCTTGACCAGAAATCAGTTGTTGAAAACGTAGAAATTGAGAACCAGTTATTCAGAATTTTTCAAATACCGAAACAGTTATTCACCAAATTCATTTTAAAATTGCAATTTTAATTGTGACCAGAAATCAGAAGAAAAATTTCATAAAATGTGGTCTCTAGTTGGCAACAATTACTGTGTTGCGGTTATCTACAAATTCCTGCTAAATTTCTTGATCATTTTGTTGGAATTCGAATTTTATCAAAATTTTATCAAGTTTTTAAAATTTTTTCAGCTTTAAATTTTTTCCCCAAAATTATATTTTCATAATTTTCTCAACATTTCATCAGGGTAAAATTTTTTTAAAATGATTTTATTCTCATCAAGTTTTGACAACTTTAATTTTTTCTCCAACTCGGCGATCATTCTCTTTCCAACTCGAAATAACGTTGAATAAATTATCAATTTTTTCCAACTTTTTCTCATGTTGGAATAGAAGTTCGTCAAGTTGAAAAAATTGTTTAAAAAAACTGAATTTGAAATTTTCTCGAGAAAAAGGTAAGTTTAGGCTTTGAAAATTTTTAAAAATTTGAACCAGAAAAATTTTGAGAATAAATGCTGAAAAACTGGAAGAAATAAAGAAATTCAAACTTGGGAATATTCTTAAAAGGGTGCTCTACGCTTTTCGGGTTGCATACGCGAAAAATTAATAAGGCAGAAATTAAAGTTTTGAATTTGCGTGTTTTTTTGTTTTAACGCGGTAAAATTATGAAAATGAATATGATTTTAATACGTAAAATAAAGAAAATAAAAGTATTGAAAAGTTTCATGTTATGATTCTGCAAATTCGAAGATATTAAGAGTTGGTGGTTTTTGCAAGATTTCTCCGGAACTATTGGATCAAATTTGATGAAATTTGGATTGGATTTGTGATGTAAAATAATATTCCTGACAGGCTGACAGAGCCCTTTTTTTGATTTTTGCAAAAAAAAAAAATAAATTTGAAATATTTTTTAAAATTTTGAAAAAAATGAAAAAAGGGCTCTGTCAGCTTACCAGAAATGTTATTTTACATCACATATACAAATTTCATCAAATATTTTCATCATTTCACCTCGTTAAAACTAAAAAAAACGCAAATTCAAACCTTAATTTTTGCCGTATCAATTTCTCGCTTATGCAATCCGAAAAGCAAAGCGCACCCTCTTAAGAAAATTGCAAAAATGGAGTTCAAAATTTTTGAAAAAATATAAACTTGAAATTGTTTTAATTTAAAGATGAAAAAGTTTTTAAAAATTCAAACTTGGAAAAAATTTTAAAGATTTAAACCTGAAAATTTGTTTAGAAAAAATTTGTTTTGAAAATTTATACTAAGAAAAATGTGTTTGCATATTGGTGAATTTATTTTAACAAATTCTTGCAACTTCAAATTTTTTCGAACTCATCATTCTCATTCGAAAAAACGTCGAAGAAAATTGATTAAATTATCACTTTTCTCTAACATTTTCTCATGTTGGCACAGAAGTTCGTCAAATTGGAATAATATTTTTTAAATTTGAACTTGGAAATTTTTGAGAAAATTCGAATTTGAAAAATTCTCGAAAAAAGTAAAAGTTCAGACTTGGAAAAATTGTTAAAATTTGAACCTGGAAAATTTTGAGAATAAATGAAGAGAAACTGGAAAAAATAAAGACTTTGGGGAAATTGTTAAGAAAATTGTAGAATTTTAGTTGGAATTTTTTGTTTTAAATTTAAAGGTGGAAAATTTTTAAAAATTTAAACTTGGAAACATTTTTAGAAAAAATTTGAATTTGAGAAAAATTTTGAAAATTTGTACAAAGGAAAAACGTGACTGATGCATACTGGACGTCAGATTTTAGCTGCAAAAGAATAATTTAGAGTAATACTTAATTCACAGATGATATCTACTCAAGTATTCCTTGGGTAAGTACTAAGTACTAAATTTTAGGTCAATTTTTTGTATTATTAAAAAAAATTTACGGTTTTTCTATTTTAAATAAATACTTCAGGATCTAATTTTTCGATTCGAATAAAAAATTTCTATCCAGGACTTCCCTGCTACTGGCATAATTTCTCTAAAATCCACAACTCACATCAGCTCAAGAAATACTCAAGTATCATTCACGAATAATGGTACTGAAACTGACATGTGAGAAAGCCGAAGAAAATGAATTCGGAAAATTGAAATGTTTCAATAGAATTAACTCATCAAAAGAATACGAAATACAATTTTGAAAAATTAGGAACGGTAACTAGAAACCTTCATCATTAACAAAAGAAAGTGATTAGAAACTGAACACAGAAAACACTCGCAGATCTGTAACCGTATGTCATCACTCATCAGTAACCAGAAACCACCAACTCAAATCATTTAGGTTTATACTTCTGCAGATGAATCGAGCTTTGGATTGGATTTCGAAACTTCATCAGAAAAATTTCCAAATGAGAATCGTAAGTTCCATAATACCTGCAATTTCGAAAAAATTACCATGAAAATTGCTAAAATAAAAATTTCTCAATGAAAAAACACTTATGATTTCAAGGAATAGGACAAAACTTGACCAGAGAAGTTTAAAAAGCCAAATGGATCAAATTTCGACGTCAAGTTGAAAATTCAAACCACAGAACAACTGGACGATTCATAAATTGTACTCGGAGATACCATTAGGTATTTGAAGAATTCCATATGCTTCATCGGCAACTTCAACAGGAACCGAATGAGCAGCTCAGTTGACGATCCAAAAAATTTCAATGAAGAGCAACGATGGAGCTGAAAATGAAAAATTCAAGGACGAATCGAGTAACACACCCAAGTATTACCTAATTAAAGTAAATACAAAATGATTAAAATAATGAAAACACACCATTTACAAACGAGAAGGTAAAATTGGAGCAAAAATCCCTCACTATCATCATCGAGCAATTCATACTTCAGTTCCAAATTTGTTCGGAAACCCTTTCTTCGATTTGAGCAAAACCACCTCAACAACCAGAGGTACCCAGTACCTTACGACGTAGCAGTGATTTACAACACGTCTAATCCTTGTAGCAATACTAGTAACAGTGAGTAAACGGTCGACCGAGCAGTAAACGAATAAAGATATAAATAAAATACTTCGATGAAGCTTATTCTCTTTTTCCAGATAAATTAAAACCAGCACACGAAATTTTTACGATATCAAAATAATAGCCAATGGGGGCCTTGGCAATTGAGCAGTTTTAATAGTCGACCTGTACATACACATTCTACGGGTCCATGTTGTCGTTGAATTATGCGTTATAAATTAATAAAAATATATACGAGGCAAACCAAAATAAATCGAGAACGTGATCGGATTACCTGAATTGTGTATAAAATACCGGATTTATTCACCAGCGAGGGATTCAAGAAGACCATACGACGCGGCTCAAAACATCAATAAAATTTCATCCAACGGCGCATAATAAAACGGGATTTCGTCCGAAGCTGAAAAAAAAGAACGATTAACAATGTCGTGATTAGAAGAAAAATTTTAACACGTAAACAAAAACGTTTGTCGATGCGGTAGTGCAGTAACATCCCCATCTTATATGTTCGATTAAATGACACGTTGATATACAAATACATAGACGAGCGGAAAAAGCATTTTGTTAAAGGAGAAAAAAATATGCTGCCGTCGGCGAAACGTGACTGAAACAAAAAGAAATCAACGAAAAGATCGCTCCTATAAAAAATACGTTTATTGTCATCGCAAGGCTACGACAACTTTCAATATTGTTACCGTTGTTCGTCGTCAAAGTTACATTATCATCATTATTATTATCGTTATTACTGTTATTGTTTCGCTGCTTCCATTTTCAAGTATCTCTACAGTCTCTTTCAACTTTTATCCCAAATTATAACGTTTTCCGAACGCAGCTCGAGTACCGACCGTTGCCTGCGTCGTTTCTGAGTAATGTAATCAACGTGTAATGTAATCAAATGGCTAAAATAGAGCTAAATGTTTGATTTTCAACGTGAAAATATATCGATACACGTGAAATAATACTTTGAGATATTCGTAAGCTCGTATAAGATGAAAGATGATGTTCTGAGGACGCCGAAAAACCGAATTCAGCTTTCGGCGTATTTGAGTGAAATATTCACGATGGAAAGTGTTTCATCGAATGATTATGCAGAAACTTACTCCTTCGCTCGTAATCATGCTTTAGAATAATTAATTAACACGAAAATCACTATTATTTAACCAATTAACATACATAATCCACGTGCGACACAAAATTCACAATTTCACATAAATCAGGAAATTAAATTAAATCACGACAAAATAAACAAAAAAATCACTTCACAGATCATAACCACCTCCACCACCGCTACTCCACAGACAAAAAATTTCAAAGGCAACGTTGCCAAATATTTTAATTGAAAAAAATTTTGTGCAGTGTAGCCATTTTATTGTTTTACTAATTACTTTTTAATTTTTAATTTAATTTTTTAATTAATTAATTTTTAATTTTCAATTTTGCCAACTTTATTTTGTTTTAAAATTTTCTTAGAACATTCTTAGAATTCTTATAGTGTAGCCATTTTATTGTTTTAATTTAAGAACTACTTTTTATTTTTTTATCACTGTTTATTTTTCATTTCTTTAAAATTAAATAATGTTAGAATTAGAATTGAAATTAATTTATATTTTTATCAAGTTGTATTCTGAATCTGAGGTTGGGTAGTTGAATAAATTATTTTTCAATTTCCATTATTTAATTCCAAAATCTTACGTTAGTTGATGATTCAACGAAAATTAGAAAATGACGATATCAAAATAATTAAAATAAACGATTTTGTTTAATTTGGAATTTTAATGAGTAGCGAGCTTTGACTAATTAATAAACTCTTGAATACAATATTTGCATTTGTGGCGAATAAACACATTAAGACGTCGACGTTACAACGTCGATAACCTAAGTAATCTTTCTCCAAAAAATTCATCAGGAATACGAATCTTAACAAAATAAAATTTAATACCTTATTCACGAAAAACAGTCAATAATCTGGTTCGGGAACTTCATTATCTATATTTAAAACACCCAAAGTAAGTACATTATTAAAGATTCAAATTTATAAAATCTGCTCAAGATTTTAACCAAGTTTTTAAACCTATTTAGTCGTATCTGGAAGACATTTTGGATAAAATTCGCAACAGAAATACCTTTTCAACCCTTTTACACCTCGTTAATTATACTTAAAGGATTAAAATAATTGAAAGGGAAAAAGAAACGCTATAAAATAATAAGGGTTTTAAAAAAGACTCGCCGAAGGCGTACAAATCAAAGAAATTTGTCACGGTCATAGTCCTTTAAATTACATCGCGCCTTCTCCGGTACCGAATTCCCCGAAGTTAATTACAAACGCGGTGAATTTTCAGATGATTACGTCTCATCAAGATGGCATTTTCGCTTTTCCACAATATCGTAAATGTTTAACGATGAAGCTGATGATAAACATAACATAAACCAATAAAAATAACAACTATGAGCCGAAGCATATCAAAAATAGAAACAAGGAACGTCAATGAGGCAGAAACGAGCAGTTTGACATGTTAATTACGTCAATTGTATGGTAAACACGATTCGATGCGTCACAAAAACGTTAAAGGAAAACGAAGCACATCTCGTAGTGAAATAAAAACAGAAACAAACGTTACCATAGTTATCCCTTTTCTTCATCGTGTACTTTTTTTTCATCTCTAGTCCTTTCTTTTTACGCCACGAATACGACGAGATTTCTCTCAAACGCCCCATCCATTTATTTCAT
Organism: Pseudococcus viburni; assembly: GCA_033439095.1. NCBI lineage: Eukaryota > Metazoa > Arthropoda > Insecta > Hemiptera > Pseudococcidae > Pseudococcus > Pseudococcus viburni. The sequence continues at coordinate 1,244,346 of JAVBJF010000043.1, read as the reverse complement.
AGGTATAGGTACCTATACTACAAGTATTTACCGAATCTGGTAAATAGAACTAATTAAAACAATGACGCAAAGCTGTGGCGAATGTTTGTAAGCACATAACGATGAGTAAAACAAATGTATAAAAATTGATTTTTCTTTTTCTCTCAAACGTGATTTATATATTCGTTGACAGTTACAAAACCTCTTAAATGATGAGAGAAATACAATGAGAAATCGTCTATAATTATTCTTCAACTTGAAACTTTGTTTTTGCTACACACCTTTATGGTAGTAGAGGAAATTGTATAAACACTAAATACACAAAGTACAAAATCTAGCTCCTCCAGTAATTATTACTTCGTCGCGTGAAGAATATCAATGACGAGTAGATACCTACAATATGTAAAATGAACGTGCTTCTTCAACGAACATAGTAGAAAACTTATTTTCATTTTACTATTACGAATAAATGTCAACGTTTGTTTTAAAATATACGTTTAAAGTTTCAAAATCATGGTATTCGAGTTACACGATGATGGCTTTTTCTTTGAGCATAATTTTAGTTTATTTAACGAACTGGAAAATTTATAATGAGCTGTGTAGTTCATAGCTCCTTCGGAAGACGAGATATGCTGTTTAATTCACGCGTCTGAGTTGGGTTTGTCGACTAATGATGTGGAAGGAGCGTTGAAACATTCATTTCTTCAATTTTTTCTCAGCGATGAGTTCGGTTAACATTTTTGGATTTGGGTGACCAAAAATACATTTATTTCATAGCGTGATATTCAAGCTCATTTTAAAATACAAAAATTTCGGACATTATTCAAAATTTGAAAAAATTAAATTATTTTATGAAAAATACTGAATTGAAATTATTACTTTTTGAAAACATAGAAACGATTTTCAACAATGAATTAAATTTGGGAAAATTGCCAAAAATTTAAAGACATTTGTAAACTTATCTGAAAAGATTTTTATCATCAACATTCTTTGAAAATTAGGTTTGAAATTCTCTAAAAACTGATTACCCAAGTAAGTAATTTCTTCCAACTTGAGAACCATTCAAATTTTAAAAAATTAATTCAAATTAAAAGCTTAAGTATAAAAAATTGGACAATTTTCCGAAAATAGACGATTTTCTCAGATACCTATTGTAAAAACTGGATAATTTTTCAGGGGTTGAACAATTTGTTTTTAAATTGGACAAGTTTTGACAAATACGTGATAACTTTATAAAAACTAAAAAATGTTGGTTTTCCAAAAAGAAGACCATTTTTCAAAAATTGGATGATTTTTTCAAATTAAGTATATACAATGCTTTCCAAAAATTAAAGAACTAAAGCAATTTTTTAAGAATTAAATTTTTCAAAATTGGACGATTTCATTAAAAATTAGATTAGTTTAAGAAAAATTGAACGATTTTGCTCCAAATCAGGTAATTTTCTAAAAATGAAATGTTTTTATGATTTTTCCGAAAATTACTCATAACCTCCGGAAAAAATAATAGAAAATGTTTGCTTTGAATCGGACGATCTTTTAAAAATTGGAACAATTTACTTCACAAATAGGACAATTTTCCAAGAACGGAAATTTTTTTCCAAAACAATATAATTTTACCAAAAAATAGAGGATTTTTCTCTATATTCGATAACTTTTTAAAAATGAGATGGTTTTCTCCAAAAAATGCGCCGATCAAAAAATGGAACAAATTTTCCGAAAAACTTGACAATTTTTTCCCAAACTAAATAACTTTTTAAAAATTGGACAATTTTTCCAAAATTAGGTGACTTTTTCAAAGGCTCTGGTGTGGCAAGGGAGTCATTTGGCCTCTGGTGGAACTCGATTAAAATTGTTATGCCATTTGATTTGTCTTGGTAGGAGATGATTTTGGAGCGCATGAGAGAATTTTTATCTCACCCCCAAGAGGCTGGGGCACCAAAATACGTGATTTCCAAACTAAAAACTACCTCCCCGAGTTTTCAACTGATTATTTTCAAACTTGGCACGTAGATGGATGTACTAGAGGGGAGTACCTAGTACCTACCCTGACATTTTTTCAGATTTTTCCAACTACTTTAATGACCTTGAATTGGACTTTAAAAATTTCAAATCGCCCTGAGAGACATAATTTTGAGATGGGCAGAAAAAAAAAAGTTTCAAAGTATTTCAACGTAGTCACACCTCTCAGAATTTTTTCAGATATTTTCGAGTGGTGGAAGTTGGTCAAATAGGAGAAATAGCATCAGTGTCTTTTTAAAGGTCTGTTTTGATGCTATTTCTTCTGGACTAAATGACGAATTACACCGGTTTTTTGAATATTTGACCGACTTCCACCACTCGAAAAAATTCTAAAAAGTGTAAAATACACTGAAAAACTTCGAAAAAAAAATTATTTTTCTGTCCATCTAATAATTTTGTCCTCCAGGGCGATTTGAAATTTTCAAAGTTCAAATCATGGTCATTCCTCATTAAAGTGGTCGCAAAAATCCGAACAAATTTCAGGGTATTTTCCTCTCGTAAGTTTTAAAAATATCGGTTGAAAAATCGCCCAGCCCCCATCAGGGGTGAGATAAAAATTCGCTCATGTGCTCTAAAATCATCTTCCACCAAGGTAAATGGAATGACAAAAAATTTTTAATCAAGTTCCACCAAAGGCCAAATGACTTCCTTACCACACCAGAGCGCAGAGCCTTTTATGGAAATTTTCCAGAAATCAGAAAGATTTTTTTTTCTTAACCTGCAGAATTTTACTAAAAACTGACAATTTTAATAAAAATTTGACGATTTTTTCCTAAAGTTAAATTATAGGTATTTTAAAAAAGGGAAGATTTAATTTCCCCAAATGTCACACAATGTCTCCAAAAAATTGCTCAAATTCGCAAAAAATAAACAATTTTTTTCAAGATTGAACATAAATTTAAAAATTGAAAGAATTTTTCAAAATTAATTGCTTTTTTTTCAAGTTGAACAATTTTTCAAAAATTGGATAATTTTTTTTCGTAAATAGAACAATATTTCTGAAATTTTAATAATTGTTCCCTAAACTGAGCAATTTATACAAAAAGTTGCATAATTTTTTACAATTTCTACAAAAACGAGTGACCAAAATTCGAAAAAATTCAAAAATTGAGAAAATCACGCAGGCAAAAAATTTTTAACAAAATTAAATTTAATTCAACTCCTAAAAATGGAAAACTTTTTAAAATTGAACTATCATGTAAAATTGAAGTGAAATCTTTGGCAACAGTGGGAAAAAAATTCTTAATGGAAAAATTATCCAAAAAATTGAAGAACTTTTGTATTGAATTGTTTCAAAGTGAAAAATATTTCAACAATGAATGTTACATTTCAAAAATTATTAGAAAAGTTCGAGATAATTTTTTGAATAGTAGTTTTATCAAGTACCTAAGTATTAAAAATAATGTTCAATTGGAAATTTTTTTGAAGATCTTTTAAATCACTCTTTACCTCGTTTTGGACCACTAAAATCACCCTTATTTTCAGAAAAAAAAAATACGATCTCTAAAACCATAATTTCTCAATTTTAAAATCACCGTCATTTTCAATCTTCAATTTTTTTGCAAAATGAAAAGCTACTCGTACCTATGCCAAAAGCGACTATACGGTTAGATCCCCCAGTCTTCGTAAACCTCATTTCTTTAGGTACATTTCATTTACACATTCATATTAATTAAACGAATATTTTCAGAGACATTCAACTCATTTCTTAAATTTCCTATAATTGGACAATGAAAAAATACATAATCGTCCAGTACCTATTCTGAATTATCACACACACAACACTGCAAAGGTAAATCATCAACTTAAATACAGTCTTCCATCGTACCTCCAAGACCGAATAATCACACCCTACTAAAAAGTTCAATAACCACGACCACAGTTGAAATATCTAATTTGAAAACAAGACATAGAAAAAAAAAAGAAAGAAGTTCCACCAAAACATGTTACAAATAAAACACATAATCTACCTACGCGTAATCTAACACAGCGATAACAAAAAGCAGCGCATCTTTTTAAATAATTTACTCCTAAAACAAAGAAGAAAATAGAGAAAAGAAAATAGAACTTCCATCACAAAAGAATACTAACACATAAACATCGAGCGAGATTCTAAACAAAAATGATGAAACCACTGTAAAATTAACCTAAAATCTACTAATTGCTTTCTTACTTAAAAAACGTTTACGTTGAAACCATCGCTGCGGTTTAATGACTATTAAATAACTATCACAGTTTCATAAAGGTTATACCAATATGACGTTAATAAATAAATTTTGCTAATGTTCGAAATGAATGCGTTCTAATTTGCTAAGGCTTTTTAATACCATCTCACTTTGCTCGTAAAAAGATATGCGATACCGGATCCAACCGTTACAAAAACCAACTCGATGGTCATCACACAATTAAATATCTATCACAGTTTCGTGTTTACAAAGTATTCCATTAAAATCTCCAATAGGTATTTAATTTCGGTTAAAAATGGTCGAAATAAATTAAAAAGTACATGCTATCTACTTCAGGTATTTTTACCATCTCACTGTTCAGTAACGATATGCGCGATACCAGATTCTGGACGGTATTTAATGCACCGTAGTCACGATGATTTTTTTAACGCTAATTTTCATCGTCGCGCATTCTGTGACATCATTTCGTAATCTTAAAATGATAATGAACCCGCTTGAAAACAATTTTAAAACGATGTAAATGGTGTACGAAGAAAAAAAATAGAAAGATCGGACGATCGGATAGAATCAAGGGTAATACGCCGGTCGTCCGATCAACGTCGATAAAAACTGTTCAAGGAACTAAGATATTAAAATAAAAATACAATATACTCTTAAATAAAACATAGAACGTGATAAAAAAACGTACGAATCGGTAAAAGTCAACTCCTCCAAGGATGATCTTCGATTCAAAATAAATACGCCGAAACGTACGTTCAATACAGACAAGAAGAAAAGAGAGAAAAAAAATATATGAACACTAAAAGTAAATTCTCATCATCATGCTCTTACAACCATTATTAGAATCTCTAAAAAAAAAAATTACTACCGAAAGAAATATCGATAGAGCAGGGAAAAAAAGGGAGGATGATGCACACGTGAAAATGACGAGGCGGTGGTTTGTGAAGTTTTTTTTTTTAGAAATCCGGTTACAATGAAATAGAAATTTTCAGAGAGAGAAACGATAGATTAAATTTAATCTTCATGACGTTGATTTCGTATTTCAGCCAATTCTTTATCTTCGGTCGGTAAATCTTTGTCAATCCAGCCCCAAACGTGATGGGTACCGTCTCCGGTACGTTGGACACGTTTGCTGACTATTTCCGAAGGTACGGTTTTCAAATCGTAAGCCCAGCCGATCAATGCAAATATGTCAACGAATGCGGTGGAGATGTTCAATTTGTAATCCCATAATTCGGAGTTTCGGTAGTCCCAGGGGAATACGTGATGATAGTTGTGCCATCCGTCGCCGAACGATGCAGCTGATACGAACATGTTTTCAGTCGGGTTGATGTTTCTGCGAATTAAAGAAGAAAATTGTTGATAAAATCGAATTCGAAAATGATTTTTAAAAAATTATTCGTATTGATTTCAATACTGGTTTAATGATTCTATATAATTTACTCGAGAAATTCGAAACTGCCCTAAATATTTACCAAAACTTTATATGAAAATTAGACATAGGTACTATGGCCTCGACAAATAAAAAGTAAACATCGAAAGTACAATATATGAATGAATACGAGATCCCTGCAAGTATCCCACTTCAATACACGAGCACTTCGGTACACAACTTCAGGTTGTGACTTCGAGTTCGGGTGCTTTCATGTTGTTTTCGGTCATATTCGTATGTTTTTCTATGACTAAAAAGTCAAAAATTGTCATTTTATAATCAGAATTTGATAAACTGATATTTTTTGATCACAAAGTCAAAGGTGGAAATTTTCACATTTTACGTCCAAAAAGTTGAAAATTGTCGTTTCACAATAATAATTGGACAACCTGACATTTTTTGATCAAAAAGTTAAAAGTTGGACGTTTTCTCATCAAAAAGCAAAATTTTGACTATTATGACCGAAAAGTCCTAACTTTATATTTTTTTAATCAAAAAGTCAAAAGTTGATGTTTCATCATCAAAATTGACCCTTTTTAATTTAAACTGACGTTTTTTCAAAAAAAAAAAAACAGCTAAAAATCAATTTTTTGGCATGATAAATTGAAAATAAGTGTATTGATATCAAAATGGAAAATTATGATAGTTTGATGATTATCAAGAAAGTTAAGGAATGACATTTCAAGATCAAAATTCATTTTTAAAAAAATCAATTTTTTTCGATGAAAGCGCGAGGACTGAATATTGGTGTTGGTAGCAAAATAAGTATTTTTTTTCAGGTTGATATGATCACAAAAGTTGAAAATCCGAGTAATTTGAAATTTTGAGATTAAAATGTGAGAAGTTGACAATTCTCTACTGATAATCAAAAATGAAATTTCATAATAAAAAAAAAATCAGGTTGATATTTTTGACAAAAGAAACAATTTATACGAATTCCGTACAATTTTTCCCCCCAGAAGTGTCAAATAAAATGTAAATAAATAAATAAATTTCAGTTAAATATTAACGAATAACGATCTTGAGTCTAGCCGCAACCCTAAATACTAGTTTCACTCTCTAAATGCATATCTCGACACATTCCGACACAACACGACAGCACCCGAAGTCACCACCTGAAGTTGTGTAGTGTTTCGAAGGGCTCGTTTTAAAACTCGTTTCACAAATCGGTGATCTTTTAAATAAAAAAATAAAATCTAAAGACTGAGCTCAAAATAAAATCAAAAGAATTTTTAAAAATATAAATATCACCTCTTTAACTTGACTCTTGACAATTTTCAATCATCCTTACAATATCTTACTACGAAAATTTGACAAGTTTTTGTTGAAAAACTGTCATCAAAAAATGGTTTTCAAAGATGTCTTGACCCAAAAATACCAACCACTTGCAACTATTTCTCAATTTTGCCTCATTTTTCAGTACAGAGGTGCTTCAAAAAATTCTATTGTCAAAAATTTCATTAGAAATTGAAAATAATTATTAAAAAAAAATTATTTGAAGTTATCTCAATAATGCATCATTCCAACCAAAAAATCATACTTACCCCCATTTAAAAAAAAACACTAAAATGTTTTTGGGGTAACAGAGGCAAACCACTTTTGATATTTTTTTCAATGACTATTCGTTCCCATGATTGAAAAATTTCGTGATTTTTTTAGAAACAACATTAGTCCCTTCAATTTTAAATATAGGCAACATGTTTACCCAAAGTTTTTTTTAGTGGTACCCAGTTATATCCAACAAAAATGAACTAAAACAGACCACTCATCGGACACCCCTCCCACGGAATTTTTTTCATACTTTGACAAATTCACAATTTTATCGCCATAAGCCCTGACTTGATAAATGAGGGTTTTTGATGGCGCTAGTCTATTTCTTTGATTCTTTTGACTGTAGAACGAAGAAGGGGTTCAAGGAGTGGGGTAAAACTCAAAATTTTCAAATTTATCGTGTTGGGTTGACTTTTCAAATTCGAATTCGATTTATTTGAAAACCAAATAGGGGTAAGGGAGAAAAGACAGGGTGTCCACAACATTTCAGAAATGATTTTCCCTGACTTTTCCAGATTTTCCAGACCAGATATAAAATTCATGGGGGTCTAACGATTTTTTTTTTCAAAATCACAATTAGATACTTTTTACGAGATCTTTAGATGCTCCTCTTCGGACCAAAAAAAAAAGATTCAAGTTCAAATCTGAAATTTTTCCTCACCACAAAAAATTGAAAATTTGATTTTATTACCCACAGAAAAAATTTCAGATAAAAAGAAAAAACTAAGTATTCCAACCAAAAATTAAGTTTTGAAAAATGAAATAAATTATGCCAGGGTGTCTACCTGTCTTAAAAATCAAGCGAATGAAAATTCAGATTTTCCCAGGCTGAAAGTTCAAAAATTTCAGCATATTTTATCCCCCCCCCCCCCAATGAGAGAGAGAGAAAGATGATTATATTTTTTCGGATCAGCACAGTTGAAAATTTCCCTGACTTTTCCAGACCACCAAAATTCCCTGACTTTTCCCGGTTTTCCAGAGAATGGACACTGAAAGAGATCAAAATACAAACTTAATTATTGATATTTTGTTACCCAAAATGATAAATGTGAAAATTTTGAATTTTACCCCAATTTCTTGAACCTTTCTGCCCTTAGTATTACAGTCCAAAGGACCAAAGAAATTGCCTCAGTACCATCAACCCCCCTCCCCCACCCCAAGTTTCTGAATTTTGGCGTCCTAAATTTTTATAAAGACCACGGCCACTGTGTCCCGTGGTCGTTAATATGGACGTAAAAGACTACCTTTTTTTTTTTTTTACTTTCGCGGAATGACGTTGGTAACCTTGTCAATCCAAAAAATACATTGTATCTAAAGTAGGTACGACATTTTTTAAAAACGAAACACGTCATTTGAATGGTTAAAAACATATTCGGGAAAGCAATTTGGAATTTACGAATAGGGTAAACCAAATACCAAGAAAAAACGTAATAATAGGTATTTCCAAGGTCTTGAGATAGGTCAGATAATATAAACGATAAGGAAAAATTTTTCTCATAGAAAATCAATGATTAGACAGACACCATTCCGCAAAATTAGTCTCGAAAAAAATTACAATAGAAATAAAAAATTACATTTCATACAGAGAATACTTATATAGGTTTGTATTTCCGTATAGCCGCACACTTTTTTTGATTAGTTAAATTATGCATCAATTTTCAAATTGAAACGAAGCATAAAAATTGCCTGGGTTGTAAAAATGAAAAACTTGTTACAGAAAAAAATAGCAAAATCACCATCACAAGCAGATCCAGAAAAATAAGGAGAGAAAAAGTTTTAATGCAATTTTTTTGAGATTTTTTCAAGGTAAGTTTAAATACGTCAAAACTGAAGAAAATTAAGTTGACCTGAAGAAAAATCGAAAAATGACGTAATATTTGAAAAAACTTTCCAAATTACATAAATAAAGATATTTCATGTAAATGAAAGCATTGTTTTAAAAATTACGTTTGAAGAACATAAAATTATCATTTTAAAAACCTTTCACAATTATTTTTATTCGTTTGGAGTGGAGAGAGAGGAATGTTTTGAGGATAATAAAAATTTAGATAATTTTGTCCCAACAGAAGGTGCTCGATTTTAATTTTTCAAAAATTTTGAATCCGACATCAAAGACCATGTTTCATGGTATTTGAAATTTTTCCGAGGTTATTTTAGATTTATCCTTAGAGGGATTTTGAAAATATGGAAGAGGGGAGGGGAAGAGAAAGGATTAAAAATCATCATTTGACATTATCGAGTAAGGTACCAAAATTTTAATGTTTTTCACCCCCCCCCCTCCCTCGGTCCATTCTTGGCGTAATTTCGCTGAAATGAATAAAAAAGTCAAGGCGGTAGGGCTTCATTTAAAATTTTGGAAATATACAATTTTCGACAACTGTGGCAATCCATTCAAAGATAATTTTGACCGTCATCAAGAACAAATTCTAGAGTTCAAAAATGCAACAATTTAAATTTAAAATTTTGATTTTTGGCTTTTAGCTCTTTTCATTTTCCACTTTTTTTCGGCCTTCATTCGACATTTTGACCAAAAAATTGCTTCAGAAATGGATTCCAACGGCAAAAAATCATATAATACAGTAATATTCGCATAAGAATTTTTAAAATAATGAGTTGACTTCCCCCCTCCTAAATTCGGGTTTTGTTTTTTCAAACAAATAACATCAGGAACTGACCAGAAAGGTCACGAAACATACATCTTGATACTTTACTTAACAGTTTCGAAAAATAATAAATTTTAGTGTTACTATCCTCTCATTCCTTTCCGTTTGGGTCGACTTTTGGGTTAAGTGTTGAGGTAGTAATTGGTTCAGGCGATCAAGTTTCGAATTTCTTTCCGTATGATTAAATTTACTCTATTTGAGACATGGGTTCTTTTTTGCGAAACCATTTCCTACATCTCTTCGACTTTTGAGTTCTAAAAATTAAGGTTCATACCAAAATTAAAAGTCAAAAACTCGTTATTTTTTCGTGCTTTTCTGTTTTTTCGTGCTGCTATAAAATTGAAATTGAAAATTCCTCAGTTATCAGCGAAGATCAAAATGATTTTTCCAGGGGGGGGGGGGGGGTAGAATTACTAAACATGTCAACTTTGATTACTTCAAATTGACAACTTCAACTAAGTATTGGAAATTTTCAACTTTAAGCCAGAAGTGCGATAACTTTTCCTCAAATTTCTGAAAGGTATTTTCCTCCAAATTGTCCCTAGCGTCCATTTTTTTCTAATAAATAAAAAATAATCGACATTTCCAAAAAAAAATCACATAATTCAGCATTGTTATAAGTTTCCTTGATTAAATTTTGTCAAATTCGTGTCTATTTCCGACTTTTTCATCGGAAATTCGCACTTTAGAATACATTTGCGCAATCTTATGAAAACTCAGGATCTTTTCGTTCCTTCGTATTTCTTGTATTCCACATACGAGCTTCGATACTACCATACGGCGTTAGTAAAAGGAAAACAGAAGTCAAAAATTGAAAAAAAAAAGGTGACCTTATTTCACGTGCGCAAAATTCACCACCTACGAGACTAGTCTTATCTCCTTCAAATATGCTGATATAGGAAACACTTCCAACAGAGACAAACCAATCAGTTGACAATAATATTACACCGTTGATAATACAATTCCTAGAAGTCCCCATATTTTCCTTTTTACGACGAATTTCTTCTTCTATAAATACGTATTTTAACTCGACCTTGGCAAATATTTTCACACGAAACTCGACCAGATATACTCACTTATCGTAAGGTTTTGTTCCCCACATATGAGCAGCACTGTTAATTAAGAATGTGCCATGTAACGTGATTACATGTCTAAGTTGAGCTGCCACGAGGTGAGAGATCCATAAACTTTCATTCCAGAAATACCAAGGAACCACAGTGGGTATAATGTATGACACGATGAGCGACAAAGGAACGTAATATCTGCGAAAACATACACATTAGTCCTTTTCACTCGTCACAATTTTTTTCAAAAACTTCACCGAAGCCAGAATTTCTAATTAATTTGGGATAAATAACTCAATTTCAACTCTTAGTCGAAATTGAAAAGGGGGATAGGAGGGCTATTCCATACTAAAACAGACCAAAAATGAAGTCGGGTCTTCCGATTTCGCTCAATTTTTTTTTACGAGCTCCCCTTGGTGGTCTAATCACAAAACCACGATCATTTCTTTTCTAACCCTCAAGGGAGCGGGGAGGCGGACCTCGAAATTTTTATGCAATTGCGATTTTTAGCCAAATTACCCAACTTTGAAGGCTCATATCTCGAGATAGATTGTATTTGGGGAAAAACTATTTGCGGGGTCTGAAAGTTCAACATGGTTTTTCCCAAAATTGGGGGGCTAGAGAGGCACCAAGGGGGCAAATCCAAAAAATAAGCAAATTTTCGAACTCAGCGCCCTCAAAAACCTAACAAACAACAGGTCACACGTTATTTTTCATTTTTTGAAATTTTTTCCCCATCAAGGAGGCTAATACGGGGGTTCAGGGGGGTCGAATGAAAAAACTGAGTACATAATCGAAATCAGCGCCTTCGAATTAGTAATAATCGATGTGTTACTTTACTTTTTCGATTTTTTTGAATTTTGGTCAAAATTGTGGACCCCTCTACCCCCCAGGGGTCTAGAGATCCCATCTTGTAAATTTTTTGGTTAAAAAAAGGGTGAAAAGAGCCTCTCACTGTGATTTTTTCAGATTTTTAAATGGTAGCTTTCATCTTTTGATCTTATCATGAAAGTTGAGCTTTCTCTGCCAAAGTTCAACTTTGAGCATTCCAAAATGTGATTACCGTTTTTGAATCTCCTATTAATTATCTTTCAGACCCCGCAAATAGTTTTTCCCCAAATACAATCTATCTGGAGATATGAGCCTTCAAATTTGGGTAATTTGGCTAAAAATTAAATCGCATAAAAATTTCGAGGCCCGCCTCCCCGCCCCCTTGAGGGTTAGAAAAGAAATGATGGCGGTTTTGTGATTAGACCACCACGGGGAACTCGTAAAAAAAATTTGAGCGAAATTGGAAGACCCGACTTCATTTTTGGTCTGTTTTAGTATGGAATAGCCCAGAATGGAAATGCTGACAAATCTTCTCCCTTCCGGTAATTGGCTTCGGTAAAGCATACCATCAATAGTAAAAATACTCACTTGTACTGAAACATGGCGATTTGGTCCTGTTCCATGTCTTTCATGTCGATAGTTTTGATTTTATTTTCGACATCGGGATGAGGTAACACGACGCTCCAACCGATATGCGAAAAGAAGAATCCACGATTCGAGTTATGCGGATCGGCGTCCGTATCGGTATGTTTGTGATGTAAACGATGGTCTCTGGCCCAATTATAGACGCTGTATTGTACGCCGAGCGTTTGGAATAGCATCAAAATCAAACGAAGCTGCCAAGTAGCTTTGAACGAATGATGCGACCACAGTCGATGAGCTCCGGCTGTAACTCCGATCGATGACATCGATGCTAACAGTATCGCTGTGAATCAATCATAAGGTAATATTTGTTTGCTGGACAAAACTTCTCCAAATATTATCAATTTTTACCCCATAAAATCGTGTACACGCTGACACGACCAATGACACAATAGAAGAATCCCAGCAAAGCCATCAGATGGATAAGAATGAAAAATATACGCCGTCTTCGAACCGTCAGCGCATCGCTGAACGATACTTTGACTTCGTTTTCGGGCGGATCTGCGTAGGGACTCGATCGAACACGTGGATCCATAGAAAGTTCGTCTAGAACACATAAACTGGCGATTAGAACGTCGCGCCGGTCGTTTTTAATTACAGCTACGATAAGCAAAAATCGGCGAATGTCGAGTCACATATTTCACCGGTTTAAATTAAACAGAAGGATGGACCGAAAAAAACATCCTGGATTTTGACGAAAATTCCCAAGGCAGTTGACTTCGAGTGGTAAACCTCTCCAAAATTTTTTTGAGACAACAGCCCCAAGGAGGACAAGGCTGAGGAACCTCAAAATGAAGTAATTTTCTAAAAAAATGTGGTTTTTTGTTATTTTTGGGTAATGCTACTGCTGGGGGTCACCCCCCCCCTCTAAAAATGTGCGATTTGAGTTTCCATACTTTCCTGAACCATTTCCTTGAAATTGGATACCTCTTTTAGCCCTCTTCCAGAGTCAAGGGGGCTGAAAAGTTGCGGATCCTGAATTTGAGGAATTTTTGATTTTTACAAAATTCAAAACGCTCATTCAAACACTTCAAAATTAAACAAATTTTTTTGGTTGCCTAGAATAGTTTTGGATGAAATTTTTCAAAAAATTTTCATGGCAGTGCTACCTGCATTTTGAGTAAAGAATGTTTATAACATTTCAGTTGGCAGCACTGCTAGAAAAAGTTTCAGAAAAATTGAAATTTATCTCGATGATTAAGAGGGTGCTCTACGCTTTGCGGGAATTAATTCTGGCCTATCTGAAACTTACAAGGCGCAAACTCGAATTTTCATTTTTTTGGATTATAAAGTGATAAAATGATGAAACAACGAACGAATATGATTTTAGAACGTAGAAAGAAGAAAATAAAAGCATTTGGAAGTTTCAATTGTCATTATAATTATTTTTATTGAACTTAGAAAAAATGTAAGATTTGATGACGGTTTTTACAAGGGACTACTGAATCAAATTTGTTGAAATTTTAATATGTTATATAAAAAAGCATTCCAGACAGTCTGAAAGAGCCCTTTTTTAAATTTTGATTTAAAAAAAAATTAAAATTGAAATATTTTTCGAAATTTTGAGAAAAATGGAAAAAGGGCTCTTTCAGCCTATCAGAAATGTCATTTTACACCACGTATCCAAATTTCATCAAATTTGATTCAATAGTCCCCGAAAAATATTGCAAAAACCGTCATCAAATCTTGCGTTTCTTTCAAGTTCAATAAAAATAATTATAATGACAATTGAAACTACCAAATGCTTTTATTTTCTTCTTTCTACGTTTAGCCCAGGAATTATAGCAAAATTTTTACGCGAACCTCGGAATCGTTGGGGGAAAGCTGAATTTTACATTATTTGTACATAACAGCCTACCAAACATACTCCTAAAAGTTGCACCCCCCAACTCGCCGGCTATCCCCGCAAGAGGTCAATAACCTTTGCGAATATACGTTTTTTGACTGTAGCGCTGAAAGGAAGGGTCGGAGAGGGAAAAGTGGCGAAATAAAAAATCTTCTACGTGAAATTTCCTACAAATTTGACCGGTTCAGTTGTTCTCAAAATTGCAACATTAAACTTTTTCAACTTGGAAAAAAAATGTTGAAAAAATTAATTTTTTTTTGTAATTTGAAGTTAGGAGGGGCTCAAAAATATATTGTCAAAAGTTGCATCCGGCAACTTGTGAGCCACCCCCGTATGAGGTCAATAACCCCTGCGGATATACGTTTTTTGTCTGTAGCGCCAAAAGGAAGGGTCGGAGAGTGAAAAGTGGTGAAATAAAAAATGTTGTACGTGAAATTTCCTACAAACTTGACCGGTTCAGTTGTTCTCAAAATTGCGACATTCGACTTACAGTGGGGGTTAAACTTTTTCAACTTTGAAAAAATTTGAAAAAATTGATAATTTCCCGTGTAATTTTAAATTAGAATGGGCTCAAAAATATACTGTCAAAAGTTGCACCCGGCAATTACACGGGAAATTATCAATTTTTTCAAGTTTTTTTAAAGTTGAAAAAGTTAAACCCCCACTGTAAGTGTAATGTCGCAATTTTGAGAACAACTGAACTGATCAAGTTTGTAGGAAATTTTACGTAGAAAATTTTTTATTTCACCATTTTTCCCTCTCTGACCCTTCCATTTGGCGCTACAGTCAAAAAACGTATATCCGCAAAGGTTATTGACCTCATACGGGGGAGGCTCGTAAGTTGCGGGATGCAACTTTTGACATTATATTTTTGAGCCCATTCTAATTTAAAATTACACGAGAAATTATCAATTTTTTCAAAGTTGAAAAAGTTTAACCCCCACTGTAAGTCGAATGTCGCAATTTTGAGAACAACTGAACCGGTCAAGTTTGTAGGAAATTTCACGTACAACATTTTTTATTTCACCACTTTTCACTCTCCGACCCCGCTACAGTCAAAAAACGTATATCCGCAGGGGTTATTGACCTCATACGGGGGTGGCTCACAAGTTGCCGGATGCAACTTTTGACAATATATTTTTGAGCCCCTCCTAACTTCAAATTACAAAAAAAAAAAAAAATTTTCAACATTTTTTTTCCAAGTTGAAAAAGTTTAACCCTCACTGTAAGTCGAATGTTGCAATTTTGAGAACAACTGAACCGGTCACGTTTGTAGGAAATTTCACGTAGAAGATTTTTTATTTCACCACTTTTCCCTCTCCGACCCTTCCTTTCAGCGCTACAGTCAAAAAACGTATATTCGCAAAGGTTATTGACCTCTTGCGGGGGTAGCCGGCAAGTTGGGGGGTGCAACTTTTAGGAGTATGTTTGGTAGACTGTTATGTACAAATAATGTAAAATTCAGCTTTCCCCCAACGATTCCGAGGTTCGCGTAAAAATTTTGCTATAATTCCTGGGCTAGTTCTAAAATCATATTCGTTCGTTGTTTCATCATTTTATCACTTTATAATCAAAAAAAACGAAAATTCGAGTTTGCGCCTTGTAAGTTGCAGATAGGCCAGAATTAATTCCCGCAAAGCGTAGAGCACCCTCTTAAAAAAAATAATTCGTTTTTATTCTCAAGTGGTGAAATGAACAATTTAAATTTTATGATATGTTGCCTAGACAGGGTGCTAGATCTGAAGAAAGAAAATTCTTGCTATTTTCTAGTTTTTCTGTCCATTTTTATACAATTTTTCTTGCTTCAAATTTGTTCAAAAGCCTCCCCCCCTTGCGTATACTCGCTTTATACGAGATTTCAATCATTTTTTGGCGATTTCATTCTGATGAGATATTACTTATTAGGTAAAAATAATACAAATTGACGAGCAAAATAAAAACATTCAAGGTGTCCAACAAATTCTCGAAATCAACAGGCAAGATTTTAGCAGGATCTTTCAAACGAATTTTGTAGAGCTTTTCCCCTGAGATTTGAAAAAACATAATTATCCTCCTCCCTACTCTCTAATATTTTTCTAGCTGATGAATGTTAATTGTTTTCAAGTTGCCTCTTCCTCTTATTCTTCCTCCCCCACCCCCTCCCTCAAAAAATTGTATTCCAATTTGTCTTTAAATTTGCCTCAGCTAAACCAGGAAACAAAATTTAGAAAATAAAAATTTCTAATACCACAAAAAAGAAACTCTAGGAACCAATTTCATCGATTTTTTACCGATATTAAATTTCAGATGATGAATTGTTTCAACACGAACGCAGAAAATGTAATACAAAATATAGACATTTAGGATGAATTTCATTACATTTTTATTCATCAAAATTCATCAAAATTTCAAACCTCAGAAATAAAAATGATTTGGCCCGAGTGAAGCCCGAGCAAAAATGTCGGAAAATCAAAATACCAAATATATATACATACAAAAAAGAGTCGAGCATGAATATCTCATTACCCGAAAATAACCCGAAAAAGTTTCAGGCAAGCACAAAAATGCTCAGACAGTTATAGTATGTATCTAAATCTAACAAGTGAAGTCTGCTGGCAAAGCCTATAGTAAGAATTTTCTAAAGAAGGGAGCCAAACATGGAAGGCAACTACAGTGGTCATTTCAGACAGAAAAATCATAACTGCAAGATTTTGACTGAGAAAGTCGAATAATGATATTTCAAAAAAAAGGAAGACGGAAGTCCTGTCAGAACGAACCGAGGGCAGAAATTTTTATGGAAAATCAAAGTTCAAAAAGCATTTAAAGGTAATCCTCCGATTGAAAAATTCAGTGGAAAATGTTGAAAAATCGTGCTCTTTTCTGTTTTTTTTTTGCCACTAAAGTGAAATTCTTGCTATTTTCCAATTTTCCTGGTTTTTCGTGCCAGTAGATGCAGTTGGCAGCACTACGATATAATTTTTTTGAAAAATTTCATCAAATGTTATTCCAGACGACTGAAAAAAAATTTCATTCGATTTCGAGGTGTCTAAATAAGCAATTTGAATTTGATAAAAATCAAAATTTCCTCAAATTTGCGATCTGCAACATTTCAACTCCATTGTGGAGGGCAAAAAATGATATCCAATTTCGAGGTCAATAGCTCAACGAGATGTATAAACTCAAATCACAACTTTTCAGGAAGGATCGAGGTTCCCAGCGGACAGCACTACCCAAAAATGGCAAAAAACTACGATTTTTTTTTTCAAAAATGACCTCATTTTAAGGTCCTCTAGCTCCGGATTAAGGGTCTCAAAAAAACTTTTGAAAGTCTACCACTCAAAGTAAACTACCTCATCCAATCATCCATTTTTGTCAAAATCTAGGATATCCAAGTGATTTTTGATCCATTTCACAGGCTGAGACTTGAGGGTAAGGATTCATCGCAGAGATAAAATTCAGTTTAAACAACGATTAGAATTCTTGTACACCTTTTACAAACACAGAACAATAACCAGCCATAAACTCGACATTGTATTTCAAACGGTAATAAAAATGACATGTATTACATCACCTAGACATTTCACTGATAATTTTTTTGTGCTTTACACGACACTCGTTTCATATTTTCAAAGCTACAAAATGCAGCCTAGATACCTACCTACTTGAAAATTCATTCCTTAGTTGCTACTCGCTACTTTTGAACCTTCTCTTATCGCTCGATAGCAAACATTTGAAAATCTGCTTTTATTTTCAACAGCATACCTATATTCACTGAACCAGTAACCAGTAAAATAGTCGACCTGTGTCGGCGTCGTCAAGTAATACAAATACATATGAACAGCCAATACCAACATAAAATTTTCATGTTTGTCTACTTCTTTTCAACGTCATATCACAACGCACCTGTTACGTACCTAGACCTACGTATAGCTAGCGAAATAAAATCGAAGATGGGTAAAAATATGTTATGGGTATAGGTAAAAAACAACACTGTTGGTAACCTTCTACCAATCCATAATAATTATGTCAGAGTTTTTACTTTTCAGCTTTTTCGTGTTGTTATGTAATTATTAATTTACGTTACGTGATAGGGTAATTTTTCTTCTTTAAATTTTCATCGAACAAACAAGATTTTCAAATTAGTATGTTTGGTATCATTGTTTTCAGTTTCATTAAAAAGGAGTAGGTTCGAAGTCGAACCGAACGAGAGGGGCGGTGCAGTTTGTTCCAAATAATGAAGCGTACTTCTAGTCCAAAAAAATTTCTGGAATAGTGATGACCTTTTTTCGGGAAATTTGGGAAATTTTCACACACTGAGTCAGAAAAATTAGTAAAAATTATACCAGACTCGGAAATTTTCAATTTTTGCCCTTCTCAATAATACCAAATACAATTTTTCCCTCCTGAAGATATTTCAATCGTACAATAGGAATATCTATAAGCGCATGTTTTCATAATACGAGTAAACGACTTCACAATCAACATGCTCAAAAATTTGATCCAAGTTGAAAATAATTAACGTTGGATTTGAAATTAATATGACTCGATCTACCCTTTTTTCCCTCTCGTAATTTACCAAATATTTTATTAGGAAACCAAAACTTCAAAAAATCAACTTTCACATTCCTTCTTCCCATGTAGGCATAAAAAATTGAAAATTTTGATTAAATTTTAGTTTCAGTCACTTTGTGCCAGGTTATAGGTCAAATTTTGGCGTGAATTTTAAATCTCGACTAATACATATTTTGATTCTTTTTCAGATTTCAAGATCAACCAAAAAAAAACATACTGCCCCCCCATGGACAATTTTACTCTTTGATGCAAAAACAAACAAAATAATTACGTATGAGAATCCTATTCATGGTTGCCATTGTTTTTCAAAAATGATTCTCTCAAACTTTTACAGATTTTCTAGATTAATTTTTACAAGTTTTCCAGTCCTCTTTATGCAAAATACTTTTGCAGAGACGAAAGTAGACTCTATTTCAATTTTAAACTGGAATTAGGTTCCTGAAAAATAGAAGTGGGAGACATTTTTTTCTGTACCAAAAAAAAACTTCAATTTTCTGGAATGAAAAGTAAAGAGGAGTTGAAAGAATTATTTCAAAAGCAAGTTTTGGGTCACACATTTTTTCAGGATGTCTACTGAATGGTAACTTCCATTTTTTATGACTTTTTAAAAATTGTTTTCCTGACCTCGTATTTTTCAGAAAAAACTATCTTACGCGATAATCAAAAAAAAAGTTGAAAGTTTTTCAAGAGTAAAACAAACATAAAACAACCAATAATACTTTGCAGTGACAAAATAAAAAAAGTACTGAAAGTTCTTCGAAATTTTCATGAAAAATTTTGACTTTTCAACTTTTCATAGATTTTTTCAAATTTTATGATATCCCTCAAATTTCACGACTTTTTCAAATTTTTTGATTTTCATTACTTATTTCTAAAATCATTTTTTTTGAGACTTCTTGTCAAATTTCACGACTTTCCATAACTTTTTCATTTGTCATTTTTAAAGCCATCAGGTACAGGTATAAAACAAGATTGAGCTTTAGAGTTTGTGGCTTTCTCAAGTCGGAATAGATTTTTCAAATTTTTTTCAGACCAGGAGAGATTGGAGATGAGCTTAATTGAATTTTTATACATACTCGTACCAAAAATTATTTTTAAAAAACTCAAAAAAATTCAGAATTTCATTATTTTTTAAAATCATTACATTGCAATGATGTCTGAAAGCTTAATGGCGAAAAAAAGATTATCAAATGCAGAGACGAGGAGTGCATCTGTCAAAATGAAAAGTAGGTGGTAATAACTTGAAAATTTAATTCATTTAAATTTTAAATCAGTCAACTATATTGAAAAAAAACGAGAAAAATTAAGAAATAAAAATCCCAGGTCGATTTGTAATGCATTGCTGTTTCATTTTTCAAAAATGCATCAAGGAGACCGCATAAATAGTGAAAATCAAAAATTTAGTACTTTCTGTTTTTTGTATTTAATATTCTCTTCGATGAAACTTCGTTGAAAGGGGGAAGGAGAGATAAGCTATGAAAAATTACTCACATTTTTTTGTTGTTAAATTTCTTTACATAGGTAAAAATGTTTGAAATTCATGACTGAATAGAAAATAAAAACGCTTTCCTGGGTGTACCTCAAAATACATTTTTTCAAGATACCAAAATTATTTTTTGCAAATTTCAAGCATGAAAACATTAAATGTACCGACAGAAATGTAAAATACATATAAACGATATTTATTCGTTAAACATTCAAAAATAAAAGAAATGTCACAGAATTTTTTTGGAAGTTTTGCAGAGTCTGATAAAATATTCAAAACGTGGAACATTAAAAGATTATCAAAAAATATCAAAATTGTTTTTTAAAATAAATTATTAAATTTTCAACGCTTTTTTTCTTTTAATTTATTTTAAAAATCGATACCAATTATTGTACTTCCTTCTACTCCAAAATTTAAAAATAATTATATGTATAATTTAAAATCATTTTCCCTACCTAAACATTAAAGTCGCGTCAAAAACATACGAAAAGAGCTGAAATATATTCGATTTCTCAAGCTTATTCACCAAAAAATATTTTTTCAATTTTTTCGAAAGTACATAGATCGTGCTTTTTTAGCAAAAAATGACCTCCAAAACCACGATCTGTATACCCCCGAATGAAAAAGTTGATAGGCTAGTCGGATGAACATAGAATTTTTCAAAATTGAAATTTTGGGGTGATTTTATACTCGAAAAACTCGTTTTTTGGCATTTTAGTCAAAAATGTTCAACTTTGGAAAGTGCTGGCTAAGCCCCCTGACGTGGGGGGGGGTCTGGAATTTTTTGGGGAGTACTTCTACACCTACATAACCCTCTACGCGAATTTGAACGGAATCGGTGAAAAACAATTTTCTCTTCCATAAGGGGTCCACCTCCCTCAAAAAGCAATAGGGGTGGGGCCGGTGCGAATTTATCACAGACTCTGGACATCATATAGAAGCTTTTTCAGCAATAAAATCACGATTAACATATTTTTCTTTTTTAAGCAATTTTTCGATGCTATTTTTCCTCGGCTGCATTTCTGAAATTATATTTTGACCCCAAACGTAAAATTTGACACTGAAAAGACCAAGACTGAAAAATATTTCAGCTTTTTTTATTTTTGACTATCTAACATTTTTATCGAGTGAGATATCGAAATCAATATTTTTGGACTCACTGAATCCACGCTTTTTCTCACCTTTATTGGAGGGCCGATTTTCGGGTTTGGCACAAAATGGCCCCAGAAACGTAATCAGGAAGTCAGTAAAACATGAATTTCGATGATTCATTCAATAGAAATGATCATTTTTAATTTTGGCTCTTCCTATAATGGTTTACTTTTGTGAGGAGTCTCACTCAATAAAGTTACAAATGTTTCAATTTTGATCTCACCTCTCCCCCGAGGGTCAACTTTTCAGTTTGGGGTCAAAATAACCCCAGAAATAATTGAAGTAGCGAATGCTAAACTGGGTATAAACCATTTTTTGAGTTTTTCAAAAAACGAAAAAACCTGTTTTACTTATCCCAAAACTAAAGTTGGTGGAAAACGTGTTTCAGGCCATCGAAAGGAGACTACTAGAGACGATTTTTAAGCCTATTGCGAAAAAAAAATTTTTAAACGTAATGGAGCTATGGCCGAAAAACGCGTTTGGACTTATACCTCGTTTAGCACTTGCCGGTGACCAAAAGTGCGTTTCAAGGGTCGACACCTAGTGGGCCTTTTTCGTACATCCAAACACATCATTTTAGCGTTGACCCCATGTCAAAAGATGAAAATTTATCCAAGCTACGTTCAAAAATATAAAACAACTCCAAAAAAGCCGATTTTTTTGTTGAAAATCGTCATTTTTCGAGTCAAAATTGCGTTATGAAGAGGAAAAATTTCTTCCATTTAAAAACATATTTTTGACCCGAAAATAGGCGATTTTCAAAAAAAATTGATTTTTTTTTTTTCGTTTTAAATTTTTCCCTTTTGATTATCAATGCGATAATGCGACGTTGCCAAATACCTTATTCCCGCACTTTCGCGAAAATCTGACAACATTGGTCGATCCACCGTATTTCAATACCCCAATGTCCGTCATAAACTCAAAAATGTCAAAAATGGACTTATACCCCGTTTAGCATTTGCTACTTCAATTCAAGAGCTTCAAAAATTCCCTAATGTACAATCATTTCAAAAAAAATTCTAAATTTTTTTGAGTTTTTAAAAAATAATTTTTGGTATGTATCAAAATTCAATTGAGCTCATCTCCAATCTTTCCTGGGATTGAAAAAATTTTTGAAAAATCTATTCCGACTTGAGAAAGCGAGAAAGCCACAAACTCGAAAGCGCAATCTCGTTTTATACCTGATGGGCTTTAAAAATGACAAAAATACACAGGTATAGTTTCATCATTTTTAAACATCTTATACCTGCCAGGGCCGGCAACTTGCGTGTTGCTCTGGTGCTCGAGCAACACATGAAAAAAATAAGCGTTTTGAGCAACACATGAAAAAAATTGAAAATTTGTGGAAAATGCAGTGAATTGGGCATTTAAAACCTTGGGTTCATTTTTCATTTTTTTTCCAAATTTTTCAAAAATGTACCTATCTTTTTTAATAAGTAAAAATTAAAAAATTGCATACCTATAAAAAATTTTTGAATTTGAAAAAAATTAGCAACGTTGCCTCCCCCCTCCCCAAGGGCCCCAAGTTAGTTTCAAAATGGGCAACACATGACAAAATGCTAACTTGCCGGCGCTGAATACCTCGCTATCTATTATTCGACAAAATCGTACCGCATGGTCATTATCAATAGAGAAAAATTCTGCGAAAAATTCATTTAAAAAACGACTTCCTACAAAAAAAAAGTCGAAAGCGATAACGAATACGAGAAGGTTGCGATGACGATGAAAGCTTAATTGCGAAAAAAAATTATCGAACGAATGATTAATTCTCATATCAAACAAGTTGTAAAATAGTAACAGATTGCTTATCAAAATCTACCAATTAGGTGTATTATAACAACGGATACGACTGTATAATTCAATTTTCTCAATGAACCAGAAAAATTATTTCTTTCAAGTTTCAAACAAATAAAAAGGGAGAATTATTACGAATCCATAAACCGAAGTAGGCACCTAATTCATTTTAAAACCTTTACACACTTTACAGATACCATACAAAGGCTCGAACATAAGACAAATTGGTAATTGACGTAACTGTCCTCTTTGGATCGAGTGCACTGCTCCATCAATAAAAACACTTCATTCGACTAAAAATAAACCAAAGCTCAATAAAATGGTAAGAATACTTACGCCATACTAAAATATAGGTCCTTTTGATATAATACTTGACTAAGAACAACAACTGCAACAAGTTGAACTTGAGAGGTACATTGGTGAAACACAATGAAACGGTGGATTTGTCTGAATTACGATCTATCGGACTATCGATATCATCTTCTTTCTCGAATTGTTTCTCAGATTCCGAAGAATCCTGGTCGATTTGATTTTGTTCGTCAGCTTGAAACGACATCGTGTTACCACCTCCGGCGTTCGGTGCCATTGTCACTGGTCAACTGCAAAAAGAGCCATAGCGATCGCAATTCAGAACGCGTCAAAAAGTGAACTATCGGTTATCGCGGCAGTAAGTTAGTGACCAATACACGGTATGTCAATCAACACACGACGATACCATTTATCCAATATTATGGTTTTTTGTTGCGTCGTCTCGCTTCGCCTTACGTGACTATTTTTTTTCTGGCCGATAGAACAATCCGACCAATCAAACATGGAGCTTCGCTATCGTTCGAAAAGATAATACCGTTTAAGACCCACAATTACCATCCCCGTTCACTTTTCACTTCGTCGATCGATTAATAATTGATGAAAATTTTCAAATATTTAAACCCCACCACCGAGTGACCTTAAAAAGCGTCGTAAATATACCGGCGCGATTAATTATTCAAAAAAACGAAATATCTTCAACAGCTGAACCCTACTTTAAATATAGGTATAGATGGTCATCGTCTGCGTAGTTTAAAATTATTTTAGGGTATTTTTATTATTAGCCTGGGTAATTGTTAGGCCCGGTAAACGAGAAACAAAATACATTAGTAACCCAATTTTCAACAAAATACATTAGTAACCCAATTTTCCATCTAAACATCATCGGCCATTAAAATGGGCAGGAATAATTTGTGGAAAACTCGAAAATAAGCCATTTTTCTTTTTACGTAGGTACCTATGTTGCTACGTTGTCAACTTCGTTATGAAAATTTCAATTCGTACAGGTACGGAATTTCATCAATTTTTGAAAAATTACTTCACTGTCCAACTTTAACATCGAAGGTGACTTTTCAAATTTCAAGAAAAATGTTATCGTTAACGACTCGTGTCAAAAATACATACATTACGATGGTATTTCATGGTATTACCTACGTAAGACTGTTTTTCAAGTGCCGATAATTTATATGTCTAATGTCGTAAAAGGAAATAGAACATGGACTTTATTTGTCCCACTACACGTCACCTTACGATTAGCTTTCGTTATTAAAATAACGAAACAGTGTCCGAATTATTGAATTATTTCATCGAAACCGCCACTAAAAGATGAAAATTTTAAAATTTCATAACTCAAGTAGCACGGTTCTGAACTCCTACGTGTATTTCAGGTATACGATGCTTGGTTTCTATGGTATCGTTTCTGAAACACTCTGAGGCGTAATGTCTTTTGGACGAAAGCAGGCTAAGTAGTAAGGGTAACGTCATCAAATTATTTTGAAATATAAATGAATAAGTTGACACCACGCCACAGGGCGGATCGTTTTGCTCTGTTTTACAAAGGGTTGAATGTAAAGGAGGTGTACCAGAAAAACCATGCTCATATCTCAAAAAAAAAAAAAACAGGTTAAAATTTCATTCTTCAGGTACCTACCAATTTTTCAAAACCAAATTTCGTGACTTTTTTCCAAGGTATCTGTTTCACCTCTCAATTTGACCCCCCCCCCCCAAAAAAAAAAAATCAACGAGAACAAATTTAGTACAGAAAAAATTTCATATACGGAAGAAATAAATCTTTAATTTAAAAAAAAGACATTTTTTCACAAAAATTTTCTAAAAAAGAGTTATTTTATGTTGAAGAAGATAAATAATTATTGCCCGAGCGAAGCGAGAAGGACATTTTTTTACGAAAAATCATGTTAGAACGGATAAAATTTTTAGATGTTAATTGAGCATTTATCTAATAAGGTATAACACAATGGAGGAAAGCTGGCATGAATCGGGCTGATATAGATTTCGCGAATTTTGGCCCTAAAATTGGAAAATAAATTCATGGGAAGTCTGAAACATTAGCAGATTACCAAAATAATGATGTGATTATTTGGCCCAAGCGAAATTTTTTTTGAAGAATTTATTTTAAAAAACAGCAAAAAAGAGATATATTTCCAGATGATTTCTCCTTCTGAATTTTTAAAATATCCCACTGAAAATTCAAAATTCTCTGATTTTTTTCAAATTTCCCCGAGAATTGACACGATACTCCCCTTGAAAACCCATATCGTGATCGCAACTAAGCAGGGAAAAGGAGTCGACTACGAAGCCGGAGCCAAACTGACTCCAAATTGACTCAGACACCGGCTTGACTCTGGAGTCGAGCCGGAGTCAGGGAGCAGAGGCCTTCCGACCGGGGGGGGGGGTGTCTCACCCCCCAAGCATTTTCCAGTTGGAAAAGTTGGGTGAAGTTGGCAAAAAGTTGGCAGAAAAGCCCGAGTGATAAAAATTGAGAAAGTTGTGAAATATTGAAATTTGTGAGTTGGGAAAATTGGACAGTTGGGATTAATTTTTTTGATGAAAAATAATAAATAAAATGGTTATTTTAAAAGTTGGAAATCAACAAAATTTTAATTTGTTCCAACTCAAAATTGGTAACTTTCCCAACTCGAAAATGGTAAATTTCCAGACTCAAAATTGGTAATTTTCCCAATTGAAAATTGGTAATTTTCCCTACTCAAAACTCAAAATTGGTCGTTCTCCCAAGTGATGAGTAAAAATGTCAGTTGGGACGATTGGTATTTATTTTTTAAATGAAAACTGAATAAATAAAATGGTTACATATTTTAAAAGTCGGAAATCAACAAAATTTTCACTTATGAGTTGGAAAAATTAGTCATTTTCCCAACCTTTTCCAACTGAAAATTAATCATTTTCCCAGCGAAGAATTAAACCGTTGTAATAAATGTTTTTTTTAACAAAAAAAAATTATTAATTATCTTGCAATTTGAAAATTTTCACTCGTCAACCAAAAAAATTTTTTTATATAGTTTGTACTTGTAATTTAAAAGAGATTTTTTCGCATTTTTTCTTCAAAGTTAGCTATTCCAAATAATTTTCATTGTTCTTATTCTCCTTAAACTTATTTTTGATGTTTGAAAATCCAATTTTTCAAAAGCTTCGGCCTCGCTACGCTCGGCCATGATATATTTCTGCTTTAATCATTTCAAAGTAGAAGCAGTCGATTTTTCATTAAAGTTTATTCTTCCAAAACACTATTTTATTGCACATTCAATTTGAGAATTTATAAAATTTTCGCCCTCGCTTCGCTCGGGCTAAATCAATTTTTTTTTCATTTTGAAAAATCTAACTGGAAAGTTTTTAAAAATTATTTCATTTAAACAATTTTCTAAAAACTTGATTTTAGAACCTTTTTAATGAAGTAACTTCACGTTTTGATTTCTAAACATGATTTCAAGTTTTTAATTTTTCTCAAAGTTGATTTTTATTTTTAGAATAGGTATACTTTTAGGTTCAATGGTTCAAGTAAGATATATGTAGTTAAGCAGGGTCTCACCTAAAGAGGTAGAGGGCAAGTAAGTTCTCAGAACGATTTTTTTGAGGACCTCCTTTCAGAAATCATAATCCAAGACTGAAATTAATCCCCAAAATCACGATCCAAATCATAATTCTTCAACCCATCCCCCTGAAATTACCTCCCAAATAAAAAAATTTTCAAAAACTTCGGCCTCGCTGCGCTCGGCCTTACTGTATTTTTTCTTTTCATGATTTTAAAATACTTAATTCAAATCCTACAAAAAGTGATTTTTTTCGTATTTTTCCTCAAAATTATTTCAACTACTTTAATTACATTCTATCTTCTTGAAACTCATTTTCGACGTTTAAAAATCAAAATTTTCAAAAGCTTTGGCCTCGTTGTGCTCGGCCGTATCATATTTCTTTTGTTGAAGTTGAAGCAGCCAATTTTTCATTTAAGTTTATTAATACAAAATTTTGTTTTATTGCACCTTAAATTTGTGAGGTTTTCTAAAATTTTCGCCTCGCTTCGCTCGGGCCAATTTCATTTCTCTTATCGACTATTCATATTAAAAAGCTACGTTAAGTACAAAATATTTCTTATTAAATTTTTAATTTTCTTGAAATTTTTCACCCTTGCTTCACTCGAGACAACTAAGACAATTTCAAAGGGGTTTTCATTTACAATGATATTGGCCAGGGAAAAAATTTGAGATTGTAACATTTTTTTGTTATTATTATTTTTGAATCTGTTTTTATATGTACCAAAAAAGTGGTAATTTCTATTCCTAAATAAATTTTTTTAATGAATATTGCTTCCGCAATGTGTTGAGAAAAATTAGCACTGGTATAATTTTTTAAGAAATCAATTGGAAAATTTGGAAAAATTAGTTGGCAAATTTAAAAAAATTAGTTGGAAAATTTGAAGTTCTCACCCCCCCCCCCCCCAGAGCATATCTCTTTGAAAGGCCTCTGTCAGGGAGTCAAAGTCAAAGATTACTCCGAAATCAAGCCAGAGTCAGGAGTCAAGGTAACAGATTGACTCCGAAGTCAAGCAGGAGTCAGGAGGAGTATGACTCCGGAGTCAAGGTGGAGTCAGGAGTCGAGGTCTGAAAGTTACTCCGGAATCAAGGTGGAGTCAGGTGGCAAGGTCTGAAAGTGACTCCGGAGTCGAGGTGGAGTCAGGAGTCAACTTCCCCTCTTGACTCCGAGAGTTAGGTGGAGTCAGAAGTCGACTTTTTGGCTGATTTCTATTTCTTGCTCCAAAATCGAAGTCAAACTGACTCCAGATTGACTCCGAAGTTTAGCAGGAGTCAGGAGTCAAAGGTCTGAAATTGACTTCGGAGTCAAGGTGGAGTCAGGCGTCGAGTTGTGAAAGTGACTCCGGAGTCAAGCCGGAGTCAGGAGTCAACTTTTTGGCTGACTCCTATTCCCTGCTATTACAGTAAGTCTCCCACAAGAACATATTTTTTCTGTTTCAAAATATTCAATAGTCTGAAATAGAAGGGAAGAAGGTTTATAATTATTCAAGAATGGGGTTTGAAAATTTATGAGCCCGAGCGATGTGTGGGCGAAAATTTTTAGAAAAAATGTTCAAACCGGTGACATTTCTTTATTTTTTCTGTTTTGTACAAGGCAAAAAAAATCAAGTAATTTCGGAAAAATTTGCGGCTCTTGATGTATTTTGAGTCAATTTCGCGACTTTCGCAACCAGTAGACACCCTGGGGACCCGATTAAACTTTTATGAGTTTTATACATACTAAAATTTTAGGCTCCTATCAAAATAAAAGCTGACTATATTCAAATTTTTTTGAAAAATTGAAGATATTTTGCCTCAAAAGTGAGATCAAGAGGGCCATTCAGTGCGCTAACTTGGCCAATTTTTTTCTACCCAAAAAAATGATCAAATGAAAAACCCAATCCTATATGCCAGAAAGCATTGTTTATTGTTACAACTGAAAGGCACCAGTTTGTTGTAAAAACAGCAACAGAACTATGTTGGACCATGGAGATAGGAAATTTTCCAGTTTATACCTCGAAAAGAGTAATATTTTTATTAATTTGTGTATATTTAGTAATATGTAAGGCATGTTTTGATAAAAGCTAATTTGTATATTGTATGATCTAGGGCGCTATAAAAGGGGGTATGCTAGTCAACCATATTGTGCCTTAGAATCGCCCGAACGCTGAAACCCGTTCCACAACGTTACACGGGAGCAGTGTTACCGAATTCCAGATAAAGTTCCGGAAAGCGGAACTTTTGAAGCTCCTCGGAACTTTTCAATTTTCGGAACTTTCGAAAATTTCAAAATGAAAGTTTGTAAATTTTATGGGGAAAAAAGTTCATAAATGTATTTCCATAACAATTGGACTGTGACTTTCTTTTAAATTCATTTTTTGTTCTGTTTTGAATTTCTTGTCTGTGGTGGTTGGTGACAGTTGTAATGATACTATCCAGTCAATTTTAATACCTGTGATTGATTGATTGATTGATTGATTGATTAGGATTACCATGTGAAAAAATTTCAATTTCCGTACGTTTCTCCATTCATCGAATATAAACACTGTTGAGATCCTTTTAAAGCAAAAAATTGAAAATGCTTAAATTTGTTACAAGAAAAGTGATTACAAAAAATGATAATGTTGAATCCGCACAACCAACGGATTTGGAAGCAGTCTCTACACCTACAAGTAGTTCAAAGAAACCCTTACGGCTAAGAAAAAAGAATGGAAAAAAGGGAAACGGTTATTACAGAATTTAAAGGTGAGGTTATATCAATGTGGTCGTATTTTTTACTTGGAAATTAAAATTTTGATAAGTGCATTTTAAAATGTAATTTTTTACTTTTCAGATTGGCTAATTGAAAAAGATGAGAAAGTGTTTTGTAAATTATGCGAATGTTCTATGACACCACACAAAAGTGCTTTGGAAAAGCATTTGAAATCAGATAAACATATCGAGAAGTGTAAAACCAAAGCAACAAATTGCGATGTTGAGAAAATAATTATCACACCACTAAATAAGAACATAGCAATAGCAGAATTGAAACTTTCGACGCTTGTAGCAGCTTCCGGTTCTGCATTTTTATTTATGAATGACTTGGTGCCAGTCTGTCAGAATGTTTTTTCTGATTCAAAAATTGCTAAAGGTATTATGTGTAAATGTATGAAAACAACCAAGATTGTGGCAAATGTGTTGGATGAGCTTTCCTTTTTCACTTCCTATGGAATTGTTAGGTATAGTTGTTACATTTTCTGTTTCTCTCTATTTTATAGGACCTACTTTTGATGAAGAATTATACAATTTGCTACGAGAAAAACATTTCTCTCTTATATTTGATGAAACGACAGACAAAGGTTCAGTAAAGTAGTGTGCCAGCACGGTTATTTATTTTGATGACTATTTTAATCAAGTACGACAAGCCCTCTTCGATTTATATGAAGGAGATATAAATGGCGACTACATAAATTTGTACAACGGAATCAAAAAATTCCTTTGAAATCAACGATGTTTAGTTACAAAACATGATCGGATTCTCCATAGATACTACTAACGTGATGGCAGGTGAAACTCATTCTTTATACGTGCCAAGGTAAATAGATACTACGTATATAGGTAGTCTAGATCGTTGTTGTACACACCCGGGAGCTGAGGAAAGTGCAGGGATAGTGACATCAGTGGTTGAAATATGTCTGCGCATGCTCCGCGAGGTCAATGCTTCTCTAGTTTTTACAGATGTTTTTACATTACGTAAATCAAATGTAGTGATTATAGACACTGCACCAGGTCCAGTGTCTATAGTGTAGTGATAAAATTTTTCAACCAGTGACGTCAAAACATTCACACTAGCACACAAACTCGCCGATCTAGACTACCTATATACGTAGTATCTATTTACCTTGATACGTGCTATTTAAAAAAAATCCTCATTTGCTGACTGTGAAATGCAGAAATCAACAATATTTGGTTACAAAACATGATCGGATTCTCCACAGATACTACTAACGTGATGGCCGGTGAAACTCATTCTTTATACTTGCTATTAAAAAAAAAATCCTCATTTGCTGACTGTGAAATGCACATGCCATATGATACACCTCTGTGCTAGCTATGCTTGTAATGAGATGTCGTGTCTCATTTTTCTCGAAGCTCGAAAAGATGAATACAATTTTTGGAAATCCAAGAGCATTTCACAGAAGAACTAAATGGTAAAACCCATGAAATATTGAAACGAGCTGAAACACGATGGTTATCTAGAAAGCAATGCGTCGATTGAACCTTACAGCAATATGAACCTTTGCAGCAGTATTTCAATGAAGTGGCAACCGAGGATCATTCCAAAACAACCGAACAAATTAAAGCTACATTTGAAAATCCATTTATGTTCGTTTATCTACAATTCATGTCATATGCTCTGGGTCTTTTGGATACCATCAACGTAATGTTAATGTATCAAAGCAGACAACCAATGTTGTATAAACTAAAAGGATCTATTGAAAAATTCCTGCGGACAATTTATTGCAATATTATGCGGCTTGCCACTGTCACAAAAATTGAAAACGTATTTTTATTCAATCATTTGGATAAAAAAATGCACCATTCATTGACCAAAATTCATCTTGGATCCTAAGCCAACGAGAGCATTGAAAAAGACTCAAGAGGAAAAAAATGTGGAACATTTTACTCCACTTGTTACAATTTCTACTTGGAAGTGGTACGTCAAATTAAAAGTAGATTCGATTTCTTCGATAATATTTATGATTTTTTTGACAATCATTGATCCTGCTACATTTTTGAATGATGACGCTACCATGGACTTTAATTTCAAACCAATTTTGAAGAAATTTCCAAATCTGAAAGCAACAATTAATACTGATAGCCTTGATAATGTATTTAGAGATTTGTGCTTATCAAACACCAACCCCAACAATTTCAAGGATCCAGTGGAATTTTGGGACGTCTTTTTGAGCAGAAAAATGTGTTGGGAATTCCTCTGTATCCCAACCTTTCAAAAATTGTCAAATATCTCCTCATATTGCCGTTTAGCAACACTAATGTTGAATGTGTGTTCTCTGATGTTTTCAACATCAAAACTGATAAACGTGTGAACTTGAAAACAAAGACGTTAAGAGGAATTTTAAGGACCAAGGATGCGATTCCAGATACAGGGTCATTCTTTTTTAGCGCTCCAGTTTTGAAAAATCGTAGAAAAATTACATTTTATTTTTACGCCGCTTTCTTGGCTGCACTGAGTGCCCAGAAGCGGGATATTTTTTATACTTGACATGCCGCGGCACCAAGGAACTCTCACTCGGCTCTATAATTGAATTAGTAAAAGCTAATACTTTGAACATTTTCGAAAAAATGTACTTTTTTTGGGGGGGCTTGATTTTTGAAAATAAGTTTTTGGAATTTTATGAAACACTTCATAGGTCTGCGTTGAGGGAAACCGAACAGGAACACGAATTACAACCTTCTAACATAATTCAATGACCATAAAAAGGTGAAATGTTCAATAAAATTCCAAAAACTCGTTGTTTTCAAAAATCACGCCCCCCCAAAAAGCACATTTTTTCGAAAATGTTCAAAGTAATAGCTTTTACTAATTCAATTATAGAGTCGAGTGAGAGTTCCCTGGTGCCGCGGCATGTCAAGTATAAAAAATATCCCGCTTCTGGGCACTCAGTGCAGCCAAGAAAGCAGCGTAAAAATAAAATGTAATTTTTCTACGATTTTTCAAAACTGGAGCGCTAAATAAGAATGACCCTGTATTAAAAATTTACAACCCTCTGAAGCCATAATTACAAGATTTTATGCGGAGAAGGAAAATACAGCAAAAAAGAAACTTACTAGTAAAAAAAAGAGGGAAGCTAAAAAAAAAAAAACGAAGTCAGATTGATCTCGATATTTCTGATGAATGAAAATTTATTGTGATTTTTTGATGTGGTACTTTAGAAATTAGGTTGTAATATTAATGTGTTTTTTTTGTACCAATTATGTAATAGAATGATGAATGAAACATAGTGATAAATGTTTGATTTTTCTATGTTTTCCTGGAATAAGTCGTAATATTAGTGTGTTTTTTTTTACCAATTAATATTACATTTTTCTTTCGTTTTCTTTGAATAAGTTTAAGATGTAATACTACATAAAGTGTGTGCTTTTTTTCACCAAGGAATAGAAGATACCAAATTATTCATTTGTTCCTTGTTTAAATTAGATTTTAAGTTAGGTATTTTTTACCAAAAATATTAGTTTTGTTCCTTTATCCTTTTTCAGATTACATTAATTTAGGCTAGCAACAACAGTAGTGTCAAGGCATATGGTGTCTACCAACTGGTGACACCTACCTCATCATACTTCCCGCCTACCAACACCTAGAAACTATCCAGTACAGTACTGGGATAGCTTGCATCGTTGTTCGAGACAATGATTCAGCCAGTCACTATCAATAATGGTTGATAACTTGTTATTTGATTATTATTTGTTATTTGTTAAATTTTTGTTGTTAAATTTTGTATAAAACATAAACTGTGTTAAAATGGTCAGACCTCGTAATCCCCTTACCCCACCACCTGTTGAACCAACAGCAGTGGAATGGAGAGAAATCGATAAAGGGTATTATACTCCACCTTTTCATATTCGCCAATTTGCTAGCCACGAAATACTGAGGGGCACTGAATTTTTCAAAGCCTGGAAAGGAATGGTCGAGTTGGAGCTCCGAGCCGCCAACCTGCTGCCCTTTATTCAAACAGAATGCGGGATGGAAGTGCAAGTATCTCCACAAAGGAGAGTAATGCTGGTTGCACAAGCTCTCCAGTACCTGTGAGCGTCTGTTTCCGTAAATATAAATAAAAGAATAACTACGATATACAATGCATGTGAAACGTTTAATACATTGCTTAAATTATTTGATGAAAACTTAATGCAGATATCAATAGATTTGCATAATCGACCATTCCAATTACGCTATAAACCTGGGTTCAATGCTGATTGGTTTATAGCTGAATTTGAAAAATTGTATTTAGATTACAGTGGTATTAACGTAAACTTTCCTCCCAAATATATCAAATCTAGTTTTTTGGCACGCATCGAAAATATTAAATCCCCAGCCTCTCCGTTTTATCCATTTTACTCATGTGTTCTAACTTTGCCTCCAACCACAGCCACAATAGAGTATATCAAGGAATCTTTCTTGACTCTTGCAAAAGGGCTGCCTCCACAATCTCAGAGTGCCGCAATAAAACGTAAAAACTATGCTCCAGAACCTATCTCCGCTATCTACTCGACTACTAAGAAACTAAAACCAGAACAACCAACGACCAGTGTTGCCACCGAAAAGCAGCCAAAAACGCTAACTGAAAAATATTCGGCAACTCAACTATTAAAATTGAAATCAATGTCGGCAGAAGAGAAGAGGAAGGTACAATGCAGGAAATGCTCCAAATACTTCCACGATGCGCAAAATTGCCCAAATCCAGGGTGTTTGTGCTTTAAATGTTTTAGGTACGGCCATGAGTGTGCGCAATGCAAAAAGAACAAAGGTGAGTTTTGCGTCCACGAGGACTTTTTCACAAATAACCTGTGAATATACGTCGATGTGTAAATTCTCACATTACTGGTAATAGACATTCCCTACCCGATTACATGGACTAAGACGAACTAATAAATGTAAAATCTGTTGGAGGTAATGTTTCGGCAATCAGTGAAGGCGTTTTGCCACTTTTGGTCTCTTTCGGGAAAAATAAAAGCATTTTGCATTTGTCTAACGTACAACTCGTTCCAAACTCGCCCGATACGATTGTGAGTGTATCGAAACTTAATTCAAAATTTAAATTGTCGTTAATTGTAAATCCGAAATCGGGTCATTTATTATACTGAAAATTTATTCGAAAAATCCCGAATCGAATGGAATGTATTGCATGAACGTAAAAACTATCGATAACCGAAATGAAAATTTATTTAATTTTATACGATCGGAAAATGAGGCCTTTCCTACAATGTTATTGTTTTGGAAAATAAGATTTTAACTCTCGGACGTGAACGGGTGGAAAATAAATGTAAACAACCGGAAAACAATTATTTTCTGCCCCCTGCAATGACAAATACATGACCACTAAATGTTTTGTTGTTAAATGTTGTTATCAGTTGTTACAAAAATGGTGATGAATCACAATTTTTAGGGTTTTTGCGCTTTAGCGAAAAAACCCTATTGCGAACGTTTTTTCTTCTATTTCTTCTACTTCTTTTTCAATTTGTAGCCAATCAGAGACCAGTATTTTGAGATGATCTGTTCACATACATCTTAAGGTGTATATAAATGCGTTTGACATAAAGTATGATTTACAGTTGATTTTATTAACGTAGTGTGTTCTTTGAGCAGTAGACCAATACCACCTCTACACAAGGCCTGAACACTGCGGCGACTTGCAACGTTGCCACGTTCACTTGGGGCGATCGAATATTTCGCTCATTAAAATTATCATTTTCATTTTTCATTTAGAAATATATTTTACAGATTTTTAGGCGATTTTATTTAAAAAATATGTTCATAGAACAAATATACACAAAATTTTATTCATTAACAAAACAAAAAGGTTGTTAATTAACTCAATTTGAAAGGAAATGATCCACACATTACACATAAAACCAATTCGATTACCATTAGTTTCTTTTTAAAAAATTACTTTATAACTCAAAGTAGAACATTTGCTTAGCATTTTCACACATAATTAAAAGAGAATAAACGAAGCTAAATAATTAATTTCGCGAATTTACACTCTTATTAACTAGCTATAACTTCCATAAGAATCTCTTATCGTCTTATCAAACTGAATGTTTACATTCATCTCGCCCTAGCCCTACGTTGCCAAACGTTACAGTGTTCAGGCCTTATGTAGAGGTGGTATTGAGTAGACGTCACCTTTTGAACCATTTAATTTTTTTTTTAATAGTAAGAATTGTAACTATATACTATTGTAAGAAGTATGAAGTATAATATGAAAAATTGAAAATGATTGGTACAAGTAGGAAGCTGAAAGTTTGTAAAATTATTTCAAGTTGTCGAGTTTGGACTTTGGACTTTGGAGAATGGAGATTCAAGATTGGAAAAAAAGTGAAGTTTCAAAGTTTCCTGCAGTAATAAATAAAATTAAAAATGAACATTTTTGGTATAATTATTATGACTTCATTCAATCCCTATGTATTTGAGAAAGGTACTTGGGTATACTAAAATTTAGTACATCTAAACACATTTTGATTTGATTTTTCCCAGATATAGATTTTGGAAATTTGGACTTGGACTCGTTATACTGTCAAAGTAATATTTCAAGCTTCAAGTAATTCAGCAATAGAGATGAATGAGGAATAGGGGGTAGGTGAAAAACGAAACAGCTTGAAGTCATTTTTTTTTTCAGTTGAAATACTTGTCAAAGTCAATAAAGTTATATTGTCGACAATCGATAGATAAGTGATTTTTTCTTTAATCTTTTTTTTCTGACATTGCGATAATCTGATAAAATTTCTAAATCATTCAATCTTAAAAAAAAATAGTGTTGCAAAAACCCTTTTCCCTATCGGCTATAGCCGATCGGCCTTGTGATTTGATTGTATAAATTCGATAAAAAAAAAAACAATTTAAACATTCTTATTCGTTTTCGTTAAAAAAAATGATAGAATTTAAAAAATGAACTTTCTAGATGAATTAAGGTTCGATTCAATTAGGAATTATCAAAGTAGTGTAAAACATGGTGTCTTGTGAGGTTTTAATTGAAGAGAATAGATTTTACTTGGAAAAATGTCTGGGCAATTACGCAACAATACTACTACACTGCTAATCACACAACAAGTAGTTTTTTAATGTTGACAAAACTGTTGAAAGTTGAAACCAAATGAAACTCTCCGTCGTAAGTCCAAAAAAGTAACAATAAATCGATGCTAATTGAGGAGACGCTCAAATCCGCAAAAATATGAGGTTGCGAAGTCGTTCTCACTGAACGATTCTTAATCTCTTCCTTTTGCAATTCTCCACTCATCTGTGATGTTTCTAAGGACCAAACCCGTTATTTTAATTCCGGAAATTGAATTCGAGAAAAATAGAAAAAAGAAAAACTCTAAGTACCTATATATCGAGATTTGTAAAAAAAAATATTAAAGTCTTGTAACATCTTATTCCTAAAAACTAAAAATTAAAAAATGACTGAGTCATCGGTAAGAAAATCAAAAAAATCACAAACTTATTCTTAAATTCTAAAAAATGACTGGTCATCGATAAAAGAATGAAAAAATCGAAAGTGTGGCATTTCGCTATTATTTATAAGACTATCATGTTACGCTATAGTCTTTCTTATTTTTACATTTTTTTTTTACCGATGACTCAGTCATTTTTTAGATTTTAAGAATGTGTTTGTGATTTTTTTGATTTTTTTACCGATGACTCGGTCTTTTTTTAGTTTTTAGTTTCTTTTTAGGAATAAGATGTTACAAGACTTTATTATTTTTTTACATTATCTCGATATACTTCATGTTTTTTCCTCGAATTCAATTTCCAGAATTAAAATAAAGATTTTCGAAAGTAGAAATGTAAAAATTATTCAGATTATAAATGAATAGAAAAAAAAAGAAAAACCGATAGAAACATCACAGATTCACAGATGAGTGGAGAATTTCAAAATGAATCGCAACCTCATATTTTTGCGGATTTGAGCGTCTCCTTTCTCATTGGTAGATGTTTTGCGGTCGCTAACGTTTTCTGTCGAAAGTCGAAACCCTATAGAGCCGGCATTACAAAATCGCGGTGGTATTTTGGTGAAATTTGACTTTTTAGTAGTTTCTTTTCAGCTAGTTTTTTTTTCATTTAAATTTTTTTTTTTATGCAAGTAATACTGCAATATGATATTGCGGGTGCAATTTTCATGCGTTTTTCCTTTGACTATAGAGTATATGGACCGAGCTACTTGTGTACAAACGGTACGAAAAGCATCGTCAGACATCCTACGGAGAAAGAACGCTTCTGATTGGGTAATCATACCGTCCTGTTCCCCTCGACCACCACACGCATAAACCACAACGACGAGACGAACGTTAGACTCACTCACTCGGTCGTTGTAGTAGTGTATGCCGCTGATGCAAATTGCTTGAAAATTACTTGTTTAAATGAAAAAGCACAAGAATTGAAAAGTTGTTTATTTTTGAAGTACTTCAATATGAGCTATGAACGAACTTTCTACGATAAAAACTCGCTGAGATCTGATTTTTCACATTTTACATGATAAGAAAACAACCAATCAGAAGCGTTCTTTCTCGGTAGGATGTCCGACGACGCTATTTACTCAGCTAGCTCGGTCCATATGTTTTTCCTTCTACCATCTCCTCCCACCATGATTATTCTTTTTGTTTTTGTCGAATGATGGTCAAAGGTCTAATGTCATTTCCTCATGGCTCATTTCATAAAATTCATTCGCTTCGATTGACGATTGTTAATTTTGTTGTTCGACTTCGATATTTGTGCTACGTTGTGGTTACGCATATTTCATTTTTCGTTTTACACCATTTTTAGGTCAATACAGTATATTTTCTCATTTCTGTTTATCAAAGTAAGTGTTACGTTTATACTCATTAACTCACCAATCCTGAAACTGAATCAAGTGACAGGCTGACAGGTCTTTGGAAAGAAGGGTAGTCCCACTTTATCTGCCTCGTGTTACTTTTTGGATAAATTTGTCTTGCATAGGTGTGTGTATTGGTTCAACGCGGAAAGAGCCATGATTCCAATCAGATATTTGGTTCCTATTCGTAAAGTTTTTACCACGCCGGTTCGAAGACAGCAATCTGTCAACGGAAATGAGAATAACCTAATCGACTCCGATAATATCAAGATCAGCTATACACGTAAGTTCGTAACATTCGTTCTTAAAACACAATATTGACTGCCACAACTAGGGTGGTGCGACAATTCGAATACGTATTCGCATATTCGTAGAGCTGCACAAGTACCGATTATGTGGGATATTCGGATAATCGGAAATCGTAACCGTTTATTTGTTTCTAACTGGTTTCTTTTCAGTGATTACTATGATTAGTCGTTATAATGTGTTACGTTTAATTTACCTATTGCAACACATGAAATTTAAAAATTTCATATTTCTTTAAATTTTGTTGCAGTGAAAGAAAAATTCGATGTGGTCACTTCTGAATTAGGGACACTTTCGAAGTCTGTTACCGAAATTAAAGTGTCGTTTGGCCAGATTAAGGTTTCCATGGGCCTCATGCTCGGTTTAATGACAGCCATGGCTGGAACATACTTCCGTGAATTGTAGGTAATTTTTCACTTTTCTTTGTTATCATTACACTCTGGTAATATATTTTATTTTTCATTTTCAGTTTCATGAAAACAGAATCAAAGATTTTGAACGTAGAACCCACAACGAAAACTGATCGCTGACCGGTAACCAGTCTTCGATAATAATGTGATAACAAGTTACTTTCTGTATTCTTGTAAAATAGTTGATATGATTCTAATGTTAAATATTATAGTCTTGTAATAAAATTACGTTCATTATGTGGCGTTGAAAATTATGATGTAATTTAAAAAGTGAACTTTCTAGTTTAATTAAGGTTCGATTCAATTAGGAATTATCAAAGTAGTGTAAAACATGGTGTCTTGTGAGGTTTTAATTGAAGATGCTGCCACTGAACTGTATATTTTATAGTCTTGTAATAAAAATACCTTTATTATGTGGCGTTGAAAATTATGATGTAATTTAAAAAGTGAACTTTCTAGATTAATTAAGGTTCGATTCAATTAGGAATTATCAAAGTAGTGTAAAACATGGTGTCTTGTGAGGTTACAGTTCAGTGGATGCTGCTTTCGATTTTTAATTTTTTATCTTTGTGTGTCAAAGAGTTAAAAACTGGCAAAAGTATCTGGATCAACCATCTTTCATCAAAAAAAAATTTTAAAAACGAGTCGTAACTTGTTAAATTTATTTTCCTCTCGTATAAAATTAAAATAGCATACTTAACAGAATTGGTAAGTGATTCAATCAACTCATACGATTTAAGTCGCTTGGCTTCGCCTCGCTCCTCAAACTTCGCACTCGTTAATCGGTTACTTTCCCCTTCTATTACGTAATATACTATTAATTTTATACGATCGGAAAATGAGGCCTTTCCTACAATGTTTTTGTTTTGGAAAATAAGATTTTAACTCTTGGACGTGAAAATAGTATATTACTGTACAGGGCAGTGGCGGATTTCCCTAAAGGCCCACAAAGCACGTGCTTGGAGCGCCAAATTTTTAAAGGCGGCACTGGGCGGCAAATTTTTGAAAAAGTTTTTAGTAATCATCAAAAAATTTTATATTTTATTCAAAATTGAAAAAAAAAATTGTAGGTATAGGCGCCTTTGAGTTCACTCAGAATATTATGCAACCCAACTTGCTATTGTTTACTTACAAGAAATTGCTGGACACCAAATCTTTACATAAAATAAAATGTTTCCCAATTTTCAGAGTTTTGAGAATTTGAAGGTAGAGGGGTTTGGTTCAAAAAGTAGGCGTAGGCATGAAGAAAATTTCAAAGAGCGGCATTTTTCAGTACTTGGAGCGGCAAAGAACTTAAATCCGCCACTGGTACAGGGTGCGAAAGTGAACATTTCTTGTCTCTTGCGATGGCGTCACTCGCGATTTTTCTTTATACAGCTACGAAAATAAAGAATTTTGAAATATTCAATAATTAATTAGTCATAAAAAGTAGACATACAATGTTGATATCAATAACACTTTTGCAAGCAGTGACTTGAAAATCGCTTCTTTTTGTCGCACTGAGATGGAAAAGTAGAGACACTATCTAGTGTCTCTATGGAAAAGAGTACTTTTCATCGCAGTGTGACGGGAAAGTACACTGCGATGAAATCGAGTATTTTTGCACCCTACAGAACGGGAGAAATCCTACGTTTTCGTAGCATGTATAAAGAAAACAATTATTTTCCACCCCCTGCAATGACAAATACATGGCCACTAAATGTTTTGTTGTTAAATGTTGTTATCAATTGTTACAAAAATGGTTATGAATCACAATTTTTTGCCAATTTTTTAAATTTATTTTCCTCTTGTATAAAATTAAAATAGCATATGTAACAGAATTGGTAAGTAACTCGATCAACTCTTACGATTTAAGTCGCTTGGCTTTGCCTCGCTCCTCAAACTTTGCACTCTTTCCGCTTCTGTTACATAATATATTATTAAACGGTCAGATCCGAATCAACAATCTGTTGATGAAGGATTATTTGTCATGTTAACAGAATCTGAAACGAGTCAAAATGACTTGAATCAGAAATCACAATCGAAACGTAAACGGAAAGGTCAAAAATTGTCGCCAGCTTGGCGAACCATGTTAGAACAGGAGGGAGAGTTATGACACTGTTGTATGGGTCACATCTCACCTCCTATCATAAATAAAATGAAAAACGTAACCATCAAGGTGACTGACCTTATCACTTCGATGGCCTTGTCAACTTGTGAGGTTTGTAGTCAAGCAAAACTGCACAAGAAATTGTTTAATAAAGATCGCGAGAGAGCCACTCGGCCCTGTCAGATCTTGCACGTCGACCTCATGGGTCCAGTGACCCCTGTCACATTCAAAAAGAAAAACGCATACATTATGTGGGTTATCAACGATTATACTCGATTCCTTCAACTTTTTGTTATCCAATCGAAATCGAATACCGATATTTGTCCTTGTTTAAACGAAGCATTCTGTATTCTACAGGCTTGTTTTCCTGGTCCTAGTCAATTCGCTACCCTCCGCTGTGACAATGGCACAGAAGACCAAATTCTTGAGAAGTACGGTGCTAAACGTGAACCGTCTGAACCTTACTGTCATGAACATAATTGTCTCGTTGAATGGTTAAATCGGACAATACAATAGGGTGCTCACACACTCTTGTTTGAAGCTGGTTTCCCAGCTAACATGTGGGGTCTCGCTGTACATGCGGCCTGTTATATCTATAACAGAACCTCACATTCTTGTATCGACTTTGTTACTCCATTTGAAATGTTGTACTCAACGTCACCTGATGTGTCTGATCTCAAGGTATTTGGATCTAGAGCTCAAATCTTAAATGAACAAATACCTAAAGGAAAGAAATTTCAGCCTCTAAGTAGTAAATTCTATGTTGTAGGATACACGAATATTGGTTACACATTATTCGATCTTGCTACAAAGAAAACTATTAATTCTTGTAACGTGAAAATCGATGAAACAAAGCTGTACAAAACAGACTTTCCATCGACAAGTATCAAAATATTTGAAATCGAAGATGATGAGACCCCGGTCGAATCGTCAAATCCAATCAAAACGGATCAGTATGGTAATCCTATTCCTTCTACATCTCATCAAACAGTTACCCAAATTCGTCAAAATCCTCAAAACATATCTCCGATCAAAAATATTCTAAAAGAACCAGATGTACGAGGGCTGTTCAAAAAGTAATGATAAAAGTCTCCTGGAGGGAAATGATTTTGGTTAGGGTGGTAATACTGCACAGCATCGTGTTCTACGATCCTTTGGGCATATATGTTCGCAGTTTCAAATCGATCGGTTCATATTTCGGACGTGTGCGTGTGTTTTTGTAAGGTGTGTTTGATACCCGCCTCCCAGCGTTATAATGGATGACAAGCGCGAGCAACGTTGTAATGTGAAATTTTTGGTGAAACTCGGGCATAACCGGAAAGATACGTACGATATGTTGTCTAAAGTGTATGGTGAACGTGTTATGAACCAGGTGTCGTTTTATCGGTGGTACAAAGCCTTCCAGGAGGGTAGAGAAAGGGTGGAGGACGATCCTCGCGAAGGGCGCCCTTCCACCTCTCAGAATTCGGTTTTAATCAACACAGCAGATGTTATTATTCGCGAAGACCGTCGAGTAACTGTCAGAGAGTTGGCTTACTACCTAAACATTTCAATTGGAAGCGCATTCGCGATTATGCACGACGATTTGGCCATGAGACGTGTGTGCTGTCGATGGGTTCCGCGCCTGTTGACACCGGAGCAGATGCAACACCGTGTTTCGGTATGCCAAGACCTCTTAACGCGTTTTGGGGGGGAGGGAAACAATTTAATCGATCGTATCATCACTGTAGATGAGTCTTGGATGTACCACTACGATCCCGAGCTGAAACAACAGAGTTCACAGTGGAAAACTGCGACTTCTCCGCCGCCGAAAAAAGCCAAGTCAACTCGCAGCGCCGGCAAGGTAATGATGATCATTTTCTTCGATTCTGAGGGATTTTTGTACCAACATGCCATCCCTCAAGGTCACACAGTCACCGGCGAATATTATAAATCAGTTTTGATCACCATGCTTCGACATTTCAAAAAAAAACAGCCGCAAAGGAAGATGAACGAAATTTTGCTGCACCACGACAATGCGCGTCCTCACGTCTGCAACGTCGTACTCAAGTTTTTGGAGGAATGCGGCATCGCAACGGTACCCCACCCACCCTACAGCCCTGATTTGGCTCCGTGCGACTTCTGGCTGTTCCCGGAAGTGAAATTCCCACTTCAAGGACAAAGATTTCAATCGAATCAAGAGGTGATAAAAGCTGTGGAGGCGCGCTGCAAGGAGCTCTCAAAAGATGGCCTCAAATTCGTATTTAAAAAGTGGCAGGAACGGTGGCGCAAGTGTATCCTGACCGAGGGGGGTTACTTTGAAAAAGAACATGTAGATTTGGAAGATTGAATAAAAACTTTTTTTTCTAGAGCGTTTTTATCATTACTTTTTGAACAGCCCTCGTAGAATCTGACTAGATTCCTGATTCTGAAAACAAATACGAATAAATCGATGTTAACTTTGATTGGGAATCAGATTCTCCTATACAAGTTGAACAATGTTATATCGGATCGTTTTCCGATTTTTGAAGCGGTGGAGGACGTGATTTTTTTTTACAAGTCCTTATTACTACCATAGTGTTTTTTTTCACGTATGTGTTTGTTTTTTATGTCTTTTTCGAGGTCTATTCTTTAAAAATGTCTCACATAAGTTATATAAATTTGTTTTTCAACGACTGTTTGTGATCATTCAAGTAATTTGGAAGTGTTTTCATTCTAGGGGTGCTTGTGGGACGGATGCTCGACGACTTTTGAATG
Source organism: Pseudococcus viburni (assembly GCA_033439095.1). Taxonomy (NCBI): domain Eukaryota; kingdom Metazoa; phylum Arthropoda; class Insecta; order Hemiptera; family Pseudococcidae; genus Pseudococcus; species Pseudococcus viburni. Next base: position 1,200,170 of record JAVBJF010000043.1, on the reverse strand, counting down.
TCGTTTTTGCCTGCAAAGACATATATAAACCATATATAAGAATGAACCATGTAAAAAGACGAAGTGCAACTTGGAGCATCGTAGCTATGTACTTATTACCTTCAATATATCTGTCCATCATACTTCATTTCTATTGCATTAATTGTAATCTTATAACACGTTGTTCTATT